>CM034151.1:347258706-347573718 GCA_019776745.2 Taxus chinensis
TGCAAATATTCTCCTGTCCTGACTTCCCTCATGCCACAACACAAATAAAGGGATAATTAATAGATGTGATTCAATTGTAACCCTTTTCTTTTAAAATATAATTATTGAACAATAGTAACTTACGTCTTTTTATGTGCTCTTGAAATGTTCTAACATAATGCTTGATAATTTCTAGATAGTGACAATATTACTTAGATCTCATAACAAAATTTTATATAAAGGGGTATCTTACTTTAAAATTCAAACCTAGTGTCAAAAAAGTATTGAATCACATTATATGAAATGAAATAAAATAAGAATAAAAAAATGACCAATAGTAAAAATAGACCCAAAATCAAGCCTAGATAAAACCATCCACCTTAGACAATACCATCTGATAGGTTTATCAAAAATTGGCGATCTTATCTAGAAACCCAAAAATTATAAAAAAATCAATGAAAAATTGAAATATATTTGTGATAAAACATGATAAATTGAAAATTGAAATAACAAGACCTTTAAAAACTAACAATCAAGCCATTTGACAATAAAAAAATAAGGACCTTTTCTACTAGATGCTTATTTAATTGTTTAAGACCCATATACATATTTTACTAAAAAAAATTATGTAATAACTTAGTGCTACTACAACATTTGGACCATTTTGATTCATTGTATAAAATCACTTTAAAGTTGCATGTGTAAAATATTGTACCCTAAATTCAAAATTAATTTTTCAAATGTTATCTAACTTTACATTGGGATGTTACGTTGTCAGTGGGGACATTAAGGTGTCTTAAATGGCGACTTAATTTTTTCTTTGATTTTTGAAGTTTAGTGGGTATTATAGGGGATGTTAGTATGACATAAATGTGACTTATTTATTAAATTAAATATATCTTAAATGGGTTACATTATGGTGTCTTTCAATGTATATTTTTTTTCGCAACTTTGATGTATTATTTTACAACTTAAGGGCATATTTATTAAAAATAAAAAATCACATCAGACATAAAGTTATCTAGAATGCTACTATAATGTGAAATTGTAGTGCAATACTGTTGTCATACAAATGTGCAATAGGAAAATTGACAATTTTCTAGCATGACAATGATACCCCTGTGTCGAAACCTTCAAGTTTTACCATTCCAAGGCACCCTAGGTCTACCCAGTCAGCCCGATGAACTCCCAGTGGATGTGAAATTAGTCCCTTGGGTGAATTAGTAAAGTCAAGTCAATCCCCCTAGGTGATTTTAGGAGTTCTTGAAGAATGCTATTTTTAGACAGTTGTGGGAGGGGCTACCACTGACCTTCCCAAAACTGACGCAACCCCCTGGAGAAGAATGAAGGATATAGATAAAACATGGAGATGAATTGAAGGTATATTAACATCATGGAAGTTATTTTATAAGATTTAGGAAATATTTGGAGGATTTGGGGTAGTTTCATAAAAAACAGGGTTCACAAACCTAGGCAGTACACAGGGCCAAAAAAGCTACTGAACTTTGGGAAGTGATTCCGGGAGATCTAGATAGAGTTAGGAGGCAAAAAAGAAATAATTGGAAAGGTAATTAAAATACCTATAATATGGTGAAATCAGATCTTTCAAAATGTTTTGGAGAAATAGGTTTATATATGGGTTTTTCCATGCTCAAATAGGGAGGTAGATTAAAAAAATCCAATTTTTCAGGGTCTAAATTAAGGATTCAAGAGATGTGACCCCCACCATTAGATTTAAAAGGAAAATTTAAGTCAAATTAATATATTTTTTTTTTCCAAAAAACTCCATTGGGAACTCCAAATATGACCTTCACAAGTTCACTCTCAAGGTTCGACACTTAGCCAATTTTTCAAGGGGACACGCGTTAGCACCAAGAGCTTGACGGGATTTAATGTCCCTTTCATCCCTTTAGAAAAGGGACATAGGGAAAAAAAAATGCACCCAACCCTTTTTTATCCTAATGGACCCTAATACGACTTCCCACATTGCTAGTTAAGCCCCCAGGAACTAGTTGGAGCCTTACCTCTCGTTGCACGGATGATCACCAAGTGTTGTATGAAGGTGCGATATGAAAATTGATGTCCCATTTTACAAAGGGACATGAGGGAAAAGAAAATTCTCCCAACCCCTTAATTTCCATCCCCCAAGAGCTAGTGGAGCTAAATGCTCGACGGTCATATTTCCGCTAAGTGTCCCATGGAGGCGCGTCATGTAAATTGATGTCCCTTTCATCCATTAATGCTTAAGGGAAATTAGGGACACAAAAATTCACCCCACCCATTGGTATGTGTTTTTTAATTGCTTTAAATCTAACACTTATTCATTTTCCCCCCCATTTCTCCTTCATAGCTTCACACCCTGCTATAGTTCTGTTCATGCTCGTCTATACACCCACTCCACCATTACAACTCCAAACCAAATCTTCCATGGCTAAAAAATCATCCAATCCATGAAATTACATAGGTCTCAGAGAAAAAATGGATTGAAAAAAAAAAAGTGAAGAGAAAACAAAGATTTTTTGCCAGATAACCATGAAGTCTTCCCATAAAAAATCTTCATATATTTCAAAATACAAGTCAAATTGAGATGCCATATTTTGCAGACTTCCTAGTTTTTAAAGATGATCAAGATGAAACAAATGGGAGGTTGAATGGTGCCTTGAATCATTTTTTCCAAAAAAACTCCATCTCATGTCCTAGCTCACATTCGTTGGATTTTCTATCAATATAACAATGGAAATAAGCTAAATATTTGCACATAGACTCCAAATGAAAAACAAATATTGAAAAAAAGTTGACTTCATCATGATCAGAGAAAAAAACAAGACCTAAAAATTTCTAGCTCCATTAATGGTTGTCATGACAGCTCCGTGCCTAAAGCCACTACTAGGAGAAAAATAAAATTTTATTTAAAAGCATTCTAGTGGGTGAAATCAAGTGAAATTCAGAGGATGTGACCGCAATGATGAGATGAGTCTGAAAAAATATGTTTCATCGCAAACCAAACACTTGAAATACACTTTCAAAAAATAGTAAGTTTTCTTATACAAAATTGCTATGTTTGGAAAGTTGTCATCAAAAGCGGTTGTGGCGAAGGCAGTGTGCACTGAAGATCACCAAGAAGCCATAATGATTGTCTGGAGTAGAAAATAATGAAAACAAACACTTACTAAAAATAGTAATCCCCTATATGGATGCTTACTAAAAATAATAAGTCACCCCAAGAAGTGGTCAAGGTGAAGGTAGTGTGTGAAGAAGTGAATGAGGGAGTTCATCGCATCAGGATAATCAAGAAGAGGCAAAAATCACCTGTTACTAAAAATAGTAAGTCTTCCATCTGGAAAATTGCTATTAATAGTAATTTTCACTCAAAGGGTAATTTTGGCACAATGGAACATAATGGGATCATCCAGGGGAATTTCTCATAGGGCATTTGAGATTCATCCCAGGGAACCTAACACTTTCTTTCGACACTCACTACATGGTTTGGGTCATAGGTATATCATATGCATGGTGGGAGTTGCGGTCATCGACAGAACAATTCATTCAACTTGGCAAGCATCCATGATCCAAGATGAAGGATTTTCTTAGGGTGCAAAGAGTTCAGAGATTCAGAGTTCATCACATTGGATCATTCCATCGAGTCATCTGGAAGGATCAACATAATTTATTGGAGGCAAAGTCTTTCATTGTTAGCGTCATTCTTCCTTCTTCTTTTCTCTCTCTCTCTCTCTCTCTTCTCTCCCACCAAATTTCTCTCTCTTCTCAACATTCTAATTTTGCGTTGGGTTTACAATTTTTCATAATGCCTTAAGTAATTAAAAATGAATTTATTTTCAATGTAATAAGTCACCCTTAAGCTATAAAAGAGGACTAAATTTTTTCCTAAGAAGGTGAAAAGTTTCAAGACATATGAAGGGTTAATGGGGGTTATATGAAGAATCTTTTCTCTTCCTATAAATTGTAAATCCATTCCCATTTGAAAGGGTTGGTGATTGATTTTGTAAACTCAAGAGTGTATTGTAAGTTTAGAGAAGAAAAGAGATAGCCATTTTCTTCCATTTCCCTCCTCACTATTTTTCCTCCATTCACACACTATGTACAAATTTTGTTTAAGCAATCAATACAAGAAGAAGGAGTTTCTAGAATTTTTTGACTAAGGTATTTATTGATACTTTGTGCTCATAAATTCTAATTGGTCTTGTTGCTATTTGCAAATTTCTTTCTTCTCATAAATGCATGTGCTGAAATTTCTAACTAGTGTGTGTAGGAATATGATTTTTTACCTATAACATTAGTTCTCTTATCTCATTTCTCACTCCCCTTTCCCACTTTACAGACAAATTCCGCTCTAGCAAGAAATTGCTATATTTTTCATAAGGTCAGTGGAGTACCCCTATTGGATCCCTAGCCATAAGGATGATGAGTGCATTTTTTGGCTGATTAATATCATTTCTTCAAGCTAAAAATACTCTTTTTGATATGAATTATTAATACATGGGGATGTTTTGTGTAGTTACATCTTATTAGGTTTGATGCATTTTCCTTGCTATAGTTTATGAAAACTGATTATCACATGAACCTCCTACTAACTGTCTTTGTGAGATCAAATGTGATGATGTGTGTAAGAAATGATGGAAGTTGTTGGTAGTTATGGAGCCCGAGTTTGAAGCATGCGGCAGAAGACTGTTTCCATCAAGTTGACCTATTAGTCTGGGCTTGTTCCTAACGTCCCATAGAATTTTATGTATTTTAATTAGTATTTGGTGGAAAGTGTTTAATGCTGCCTGATATGGTGAATCTTGTAACTAACAGTATCTATATGAAGACTTCATCTTCAGAACTTGGTAGTACCACTTTTTGATATACTGAAGGAGATTATCTGCATCCAGTTCTTGATATTTTTACTGTCTATGTTATGAAATTATTTTGAGTTAATGAAATCTATGACATTTTGAGAATAAGAGGTTGTTAATCCCTATATCCTGAGGAAGAGCAAGGGCCCACTTGACTAAGGAGATAAGAGGCTATTTTGAGTTCATGCATACAGTTCTTTGATTGGATTTACCGTAATTGTCATTTGAGAAATCTTACATGCGTGCTTTGATTAACTGTATATAATTTCTCCATTACTGCTTTCATTTAGAATATATGATTTTGTTATGCAAATCTGGTTAATGAATAATCTTGGTTTCTGCTAAGTTTCATTTATACAGTTGTAATTTCATTTGTTAAGAATAATGTGTGCATATTTCATTTTATAGCAGAAGATTAGTTGTTAGTTTCCTTTCATCGCAAATAGCTGAATTCTGTAGAACTGTATTTAATTTCTGTAGATTTGGATTACATTTCTATAGAATAGTCACTAAACTAAGAAACCCCCAACAGACCCAACAGATAACTGGTTCCCCTAGAATCCATTGCATACTGCCTAGGACACAACCCTGGTTTAGAATGACACTGAAAAAAATTATGTCAGTTAAATGATTGGAAGAATACAATGACCCATCAAAGGCCACTAGGAAAATCCACCTATTCACGCACATGCAAATACGAAAGCTACACCGTCTAAGTAGAGAGACTTCGATTCCCAGAGTGTTGGCAAGAAATCCATAGATTTTTCCACCAAATAAATTTTCTCGCTAACAGTTTTTGGCATCCACTGTGGGCTAGATTTAGCATCATTTTTACCAAAAATATGATCACAAGGTCTAAAAATACAAAAAAATATCCAAAAAATAAAAATAAAATAAAAAAATAAAAAAAATAAAAAAATTGGAGTTGATGAAATCCCATTGCCGAAAAGCACACTTTTGATTCCTACACATGAGATTTCACATTCCACAGTTCCCTTTCATATTCTCATCATAAAATTTTCTCAGAGATTCCTAAAAGAATATATACCAGGTTCGACAGGTTAAGAGGTTTTGTTGATTCCACTTTCGAAGCTTTCTAAAACCAAAAAAATCAAATCAGAGATAACCCCTACTATTTTTCTCAAGCCTCCTCCCCATCTAGGTATTCAAGCAGTTCACTTGGAAATCCCATCCAAACTCATGTTGATGTTTCCCCTTCAAATTCTCCCATTTTTAACCACTGTTGAGCATTGAGTTCCCAGAGGAAGAAGAATTTGTAGAAGTAAGAGCTAAAGAAGAAACATAAATAACAATGGTGAATGAAGTAGAAAGATCTCAACCCATTGTTCTATGGGGAAGAAATACATGCCCACTCACTCTTGAACCACCTCTTCACAATCTACTAATAGGTTATGTTGGTGCCCATTTTGATCATCAGCTATTTTTCCATGTTTCCCCTTTGCTCTTTGTGCTTTGAAACATTTTTTCCTCATGAAATCAATGATGTGAAGTTGTAGCTACATTCTTGTGCATTAGATTGTTTGCAAACTCATTTCCTTGCCCTAATTTGCTAAGGAGAAGTTCGTTTTTTCCCTGTTTCTGAGAAAAAATGGCCTTGGATCTCCCCATCCTTTGAATTTGATGAAAAACAACTCATACATGTGTTTAAATGATTTGAGTTGTTCATTTTTTCTCCATTTTTGCCCCAATTTGAAGAAATCTCCAGGTTTGCCATGGTCGTGCCCTAAATTTTTTCCAAATCCATGGGCTCTATTGTTTTTCCATTTTTTCTGATCATGGATGCTTGAAAATGATCGATTTATGCTTGTTTGCCTTTTAAAATCTATCCCCATGGTCGAAAAATTCTTGGAATCATGATTCATCTAGCTTTGTTTTGAGGTTTTTCCATCCTTAGTGAAAAAATTTATTTCTAGGTATCACAGGTAATTTTTATGTTTTTGACGATCATACGAGTGTCATTTTCCCATCAAATTCTTCCTCAGCATTCATCGGAAATGTGGCCATTTGCAATTGGATAGGGATCGGTGGGTCATTTCTAGAAAACTTAACATTTTTTGGTTTTGGAAAAATTTACAAGTTTCCCCCATAGCTCCACAGGCCCTAGAGGAGGTACACGTGTCGCAGGCAGAGTAAAGGCAGACATGCGGGTCGTTTTGTGCCTTAGGGAACTTTGGAAAATGTGTGGAAATGAAGAAAATCCCCCAAGGCCCGCATCTAATCAGAGGAGGACACATGGCAGCGGGAATGGAGACTAGCGGAAGACTTAGGAGAATTTTGATTTTTGGCAAAAGGGAACAAAGGTTGTGGAAAGGGCCGTAGGTCTGCTAGGCCAGCCAAGAGTGGACACGTGGCAAGATCAAGGGAAGAGGGGAGTGCAGGCCGCTGGTGAGTTTTGAAACTTTTGAATTTTTTGAGGAGTTGAGTAAAGTTTAAAAGGAGGAATGAAATCCCACAACGAGTCAGCGATTGCCATGTGTCAAGGACAGAAGCGAAGGTGTGGGTCTATGGGGAAAATTGTGAAATTTTTTCTTTTTTCCAAAATAGGTGGAAATGTGTAAAATTGAGGCGTGACCTTGGATCCAATCATATTATGCCACGTGTCAGCACCAAATCTCAAGGGTAGAGAAAAATGTCAAATTTTTTACATTTTTCCAAAAGTGTTAAAATATAAAAAAGTGATCCCAAGCCCATTTCTAATCACATTGTGACATGTGGAGGGCTCATATTAAAGGATAAAGGAAGATCAAAAGTAATTGTGCATTTTTCACTTTGGCTGCCATTTGAGCTCTAGGAATCTTAGAGATGTGATTTTTGCATCAATTTTCACCAAATTTTTGGTGAATTCATGTCATTTTTCCTTTAAGGATCAATGGAATCAATTTGAAAATTCAATTTATAGATCTGAGGTACTTTTAAAATGAAAATTTGATCGAGCTCGAGAAAAAATGTGAAATACTAGATCCAAAAGTTGCAAAGGTGAATTTGGAAAGTGTAAAGGTGAAATGATGAAAGAGGAGCATGCTGCATGAAAGAATGGAGGAAAACGTGCTCCTAGATGAAACTATGATGCAAAAATCCTCAATGATTCACCTTTTATGAAACACCTGGTAACTTTTGTTGCAAATATGTTAAACGTCCATGTCTGCAAATCATGATGGAATTTTGTAACAAAATTGATGCTTGTCATATTATTTTCTTAGGAAAGAAGGTCTGGATGTAATTTTTTTTATATAATGCATGTTTTTTGACATGCAAATGGTCAGGAAATTGAAAATCATGAGAAAATTTTGAGAGAATCTCATCTTTTGAGAAACCCTCCAAAAAACCTGGTTAATGTCTTATGTGTTAGATCTTGATTCATGTTGAGTTGCTTACAAGTGTATAGCCATCACATAGCTCTGAGATTGTTCCTGAAACTCTCCCCTGCTGATGAATCTAACAATATTTTGAATTATTCTATGTTATTTTGGGCAATATGATGTCTGTTATCATGTTTAAATGTCTGCAAATGGTTTTCCTTATTCTTGTTGGAATTTTGCATTGAAATCTTTAGGAATCACACATATCTCATCCTTCTTGATAGTTTAGTGGCATTTTCAATTTCATTTTTCAGAAGAGCTTTCATCTGGCATTGAAAATAAGTAGTTTAAAATCACTTCACTTTCATTTGTTGACAGAGATTGCTTGTAAGCCTTTTGGGGCACCTTAGGCGTGATTTAATCAAAGATTTTGATGTTTAATTGAGTCCTTTAACTCAAGATTTTGTGTTTAGGTCTCAAATATTATGTGAAGAGTGAAAACCTGAGCCTCCATTTGTGTATCTCTTCTGGTTGAAAGAACATCCCGACTGTTTTGAAGCATTTTATTTGATAGTTGTTCAAATGTTGTAGAGGTTGTCAAAGATCTAGCATAGTCAAGTTTGTCTTATCAATATCCCACCAAAAATCATTCTAAACAACTTATCCCACCCTATGCTACCCCTATCTGACCTACATACCAACAAAAGAACCAAAACCACTTATAAAAATATGTAGAACAAATCAGGATTTCAAAATGTCTTCAGTAACCCTTTCCTTGCATTGAAAATATCTCCATAATCTGGAAGTGACAACTTGTGAAAGTCATATTTGGAGTGTTGATCGTATTTTTGCAAGGCCCTTTTCCTACTATTTACACAAATTGAGGGATATCTTCATCTCCTTCACCATTTTAGGGTTACAAAATATGTTCTCTTACGTTGGTTGAAAGGCATAACCTAAAACAATTAAGACAAGATCAAGTCCTATTTGAGTGCTATCCATCTCCCCACAAATCTGAGTGCCAATTAGATCATATCCCTAACTACAAAATGACACACATCATGATCTATCTACCTTCAAGCTTCATGTTAAATCTTTGATGCTTCTCAGACTGAAAAGGAGAATAAATTTGGGTACCAACACCAGTGGTGACACTGCCGGGGAAATTATTAGTTCAATCTGATCCATGTGCATACATATTTGAGATATTTGAATGCATATTTAACCCTAGTAATGTCTCTTGTAATTTATATCTGCAAATATATTGTTAAAGCATCATTCTATACTCAGATTTGCAAGGTGTATGCAAAGGTTTCAAACTCTATCTGTAATTTTATCAGTTTCTAGTAGTAGTTACAGTTCATTTGCATTTGTGGTTGATAGATTCAAGAAAAGGAAGGTCTGATCTATAAATTTTGGCAAGATTTTCAGTGTTGATAGGTATTTGATAGAGTATTTTAGTGCATTTGCAGAACTAGGGTGAAAATCCTTAGTGGCGACTCCATGTTGTTTTGATCTTGATAGATACCAGTGTCTTAGCTTTCTATCATTTATTTTTTGGTGTTGCTAATCTCTGCAAACCTGGAAGGAAGAAGATCTCTCTTCAGGAGGGACCCAAGTAGAAATCTATTTCAAGAATTTGGAAAGACAATTTTAGAGTAGAGAAAAGTTTGGAAGGTTTTTGAAGGATAGCCATCAAGTAAAGGTATATCCATTGGTGAGAGATATCAACCTTTAATAGAGGATTATCACTCTTCTTCCAGTGATTCTGATTCAAGCAATCTTCTCATAAACTTGTTCACTTCGACTAGTGAAGGTCCTTCTACTGTACCTGGTAAGTTCTCTTCTCAATCTACACTTGTGTGTTTCAATTATAGTAAAACTTTCCAAGAAAATTAGCACTTAGAGAATACCAATCTTGTGAACCACATTCTTGAGCGCCAAAGACCTCGCACTCCTCATCAACTTGTGTCACCCCCAAGATCACCACCTCAAAACAATATGGCTCAACCTAGACCTCCATTTGATGTTAACACATTTGGTCCTATAGACTTTAGAGGAATGGATGGTTACCCAAATTCTGTCCCATAAGATGTTAGGAATAGGTTGCCAAAGTTCCAAGGAAACAATGCTATAACTAGTGATCAACATCTCAAACTTTTTGTTAAAATGATGGAGGACTTTGTGATTGAGCATGAAGATGTGTATGTTAAATTTTTCATTCATACACTAGAAGAGGATGCCAGGGATTGGTACAAGGCTTTACCTGATAATTCTATTGATTCTTGGACTTAAATGGAGAATTCATTTTGGTTGTAATATGGTGACAAGACTGATCCTAGATATATTTTGTCTGAGTTTGAAAACATTAAGAAGAATCCCAATGAATCAGTGAATGACTTTAATAGAAGATTTAATAAGACATTGAGGAGGTTGCCTGTTAATTTGTGGCCCTGTGATGAGTCTTGTTTAATCAAATATGCAAATGCATTTGATAAGAAGGCTGCATATTACTTGAGGGACAAGAACCCTGAAAATCTAAGGTAGGCTTTCACCATGGCACTTTAAATTGAAAACAATATCAATGCAATTGGGAAACCTCTCAACAGGGATGGTGTAAAGTTGATAAACCCTAAAAAAACTCAAGCTAGCAAGGGTGCTAATTTAGAGGAATTTGTGAAAAATTTGGAAGGGGCTGTCAAAGAAATCTCATACAAATTATCCCAGGAAGAGAAGGGAATTGGGAAGAGTTCACAAGGTCAGCAAAGAGCAAAAAACCATGAAATATTTTCCAATCATCCTAGAGGTGATCAAAGGGTAGATGATAGAGGGAAAGGACCCATGGGGTCTACAAATAGACATCCTCAAGCACGTGAAGGAAGAGTGTTACCTGATCCCCTAACTACTAGGGTTTCTGTTATTGAGGAAGTTACTGATATTGATTGGTGTGATAAGTGTTTTTTACCCCAGCCTCCATGTGGGATAGATCAGAAAGTTGAAGAGGAAGTTGATGATGAAATTGATGATGATGCATGTATGATGGAGATCCTTGCAAGTTCACCAAGGGGAGAAACATCAATGGATTTCATAAGTGCTAGGACTGCTACTATTTTTTGGGATTGTACCTAACAGGTACATCTTCTTCCTCCTCATGTTTTAGAAATTGATATGTACAAGCCTTTGAGCTGCTTAATAATGATTTTGAATACTTGAGGGCATTGATGATCAAGAAGTATGATGGAGGGGTTCCTTCAGAGGAGGATAGGAAGCTACTTATGAATGTTGTAGTTGCCCAAGAGAAGGAGCACAATATAGGAAGTAAAGCTGCCAAGGGGAAATAAGACAAGTCAAAATTTCCATTTCTTACTAAAGACACTCCAAAGAAAAATACATCTGGTAAAGGCCCTATTCCCCCAAGAAAAAAATGTGATCCTTCCCATGCCTAAACTGAAAATATTTCCATACCATCTGATGAATTTTCCAATCTTTCCCCTAATGCTGCTTTACCCAAGAATGCTCCATATGATATTGCCCAAGTCTTGAGTCAGATCAAGATTCTTGTCCCTATTACTGAGTTGCTTAGGATTCTTGAGCACAAGAGGAGGGCTTTTGAATATTTAGGATTCAGAGAGGAAGAGAGTACCCAAAGCAGAGTTGGAATCAAGGTTGAGATTCCTATTGCCATTACAGAATTGGAATAGCCACAAGTGTTAGAAGAGTTAGGGGAACCACCTGAGGTTTACTTAGGAACTTCTTTGGTTAAATCTCAGCTGAACATGGATATGTTTTTCACTACCTTGGTTATCAAAGACAAGCTGTTACATAATTGTATGTTTGATTCAGGAGTATCATGCAATGTCATGCCTTTGGAGGTCATGAATGAATTGGGAATCAAAGTGAAAGAAACGTATGGCAAGTGTACTACCATGGAATCAAGAGAAGTTCCATTTGTTGGGTGTGTCAAAGATCTGGTGGTGCAACTTGCATCTTATCCTGGGAGGAATTTAAAATTGGATGTTGTGATTGTTGATTTCCTTGCCAAATGGGGTATATTATTATCAAGAAAATGGGCTACAAGTGTTAGTGGGAGTGTCCAAATGGACATGTCTTATGCCACTATCCCCATTGAAGGAAACTTAGTAAAGTTATATGGAGAGAAAAAGATGTTGTACCTTATTAAAGACCCAAACAATCCATCTTATGAAGTTTTGTAGGCAGATGCTAGTATTGATCACTTTGTGAGTTTTGTGGAGGGAGTATGAAGTTGTTAAAAACATATCTCCTAAGTATGCTATTTTTTCTAGAGATTTGGTCCTTGAGTCAGCCTTGAAAAATGTTAAAATTTTTGACCTAAACACAATAAAGGAGCTCCAAAGAAACTGGATGGTTTACAAATTAAACAAAGAAGAAAAAGAGGTATATTTCCAGTTATTGAAAACATATCAAAACCTCTTAACATGGTCATATACAGCGTGGAGGACATTTGGGGTTTCCCCTTGATTTGTTTTCTTTGAATCAAGGTTTTCTTACTAACTTGTATAGTGTATAATGTTTGGCTTTTGCTCTATTTTTGGTGTTTTGTCGGTTCGTGGTTTGCCTTGGTGTGTGGTATCCATTTTTGTTGGTTTCTCAGCTAGTTTTTGGTGGCTTTGGCTCATGACTCCATTTGCCCAATGGATTATTTTAGAATTTGGTCTACTTTTGTTCTTTTGGCACTCACTGGGAGTGCCCATCCCTGAGCAGGAGTTGATGTTGGTGCCCATTTTGATCCTATGCCATTTTGCCATGTTTCCACTTTGCTCTTTGTGCTTTGAAACAATTTTTCCATTATGAAATCGATGATGTGAAGTTGTAGCTACATTCTTGTGCATTGGATTGTTTGTAAACTCATTTCCTTGCCCTAATTTGCTAAGGAAAAGTTCATTTTTTCCCTGTTTCTAAGAAAAAACGGCCTTGGATCTCCCCATCCTTTGAATTTTATGAAAAACAACTTGTACCTGTGTTTAAATGCTTTGAGTTGTCCATTTTTTCTCCATTTTTGCCCCATTTTGAAGAAATCTCCAGGTTTTCCATGGTTGTGCCCTAATTTTTTTCTAAATCTGTGGGCTCTACTATTTTTCCATTTTTTTTGATCGTGGATTCTTGAAAATGATCGATTTATGCTTGTTTTCCTTTGAAAATCTATCCCCATGGTCAAACAATTCTTAGAATCATGATTCATCTGGCTTTGTTTCGAGATTTTTCCATCCTTAGTGAAAAAATCAATTTCTGTGTTTTTGATGGCCATACGGGTGTCATTTTCATGTCAAATTATTCCTCAGCATTCATCGGCAACGTGGCCATTTGTAATTAGATAGGGATCGGCAGGTCATTTCTAGAAAACTTAACATTTTTTGGTTTTGGAAAAATTTGCAAGTTGCCTCCGCAGCTCTGCAGGCCCCAAAGGAGGTACACGTGTCGCAGGCAGAGTGAAGTTAGATGGGTGGGTTGTTTTGTGCCTTAGGGAACTTTGGAAAATGTGTGGAAATGAAGAAAATCCCCCAAGGCCCAAATCCAATCAGAGGAGGACACGTGGTAGGCGGGAATGGAGGCTAGTAGAAGACTTAGGATAATTTTACTTTTTGGTGAAAGGGAATAAAGGTTGTGAAAAGGGCCACGGCTCTGCCAAGCCAACCAGGAGTGGACATGTGGTAGGATTAGGGGTAGAGGGGAGTGCGGGCCACCTGTGAGTTTTGAAACTTTTGAAAATTTTAAGGAGTTGAGTAAAGTTTAAAAGGAGGAACGCAAGCCCACATCAAGTCAGCGATCGCCACGTGTCAGGGATAGAAACGGAGGCATGGGTCCACGAGGAAAATTGTGAAAAATTTCCTTTTTTCTAAAAAATTTGGAAATGTGTAAAATTGAGGCGTGACCCTGGATCCAATCATATTGTGCCACGTGTCAGTGCCAAATCTCAAGGGCGGAGGGGCGGAGAAAAATGTCAAATTTTTACATTTTTCCAAAAGTGTTAAAATATAAAAAAGTGATCCCAAGCCCATTTCTAATCACATTGTGACATGTGGAGGGCTCAAATTAAAGGATAAAGGAAGATCAACGGTAACTGTGCATTTTTCAGTTTGGCCACCATTTGATCTCCAAGAAGCTTGGAGATGTGATTTTTGCATCAATTTTCACCAAAATTTTGGTGAATTCATGTCGTTTTTCCTTCAAGGAACAATGGAATCAATTTGAAAATTCAATTTGTAGATCTGAGGGACTTTTGAAATGAAATTTTGTTCAGGCTCGAGTAAAAATGTGAAATACCAGATCCAAAAGTTGCAGAGGTGAATTTGGAAAGTGTAAAGGTGAAATGATGAAAGAGGAGCATATTGCATGAAATAATGGAGAAAAATCATGCTCCCAGATTAAACTATGATGCAAAAATCCTCAATGATTCACCTTTTTTGAAACACCTGGTGAATTTTGTGGTAAATATGTTAAACGTCCGTCTGTAAATCATGATGGAATTTTGTAACAAACTTGATGCTTTTCATATTCTTTTCTTGGGAAGGAAGGCCTAGATGTAAACAAATGTTATATAATGCATGTTTTTTAACATGCTAAAGGTCGGGAAATTGAAAATCATGAGAAAATTTTGAGAGAAGCTCATCTTCTGAGAAACCCTCCAAAAAACCTGGTTAATGTCTTTTTTGTTAGATCTTCATTCATGTTGAGTTGCTTACAAGTGTATAGCCATCACACAGCTTTGAGATTGTTCCTAAAACTCTCCCCTGCTGATGAATCTAACAAGCTTTTGAATTAATCTATGTTATTTTGGGCAATATGATGTCTGTTATCATGTTTAAATGTCTATAAACAATTTTCCTTGTTCTTGTTGCAATCTTGCATTGAAATCTTTAGGAATCAAACAGATCTCATCCTTATTGATAGTTTAGTGGCGTTTGCAATTTCATCTGGCATTGAAAATAAGTAGTTTAAAATCACTTCACTTTCATTTTTTGATATAGATTTCTTATAAGCCTTTGGGGGTACCTTAGGTGTGATTTGATCAGAGATTTTGATGTTTAATTGAGTCCTTTAACTCAAGATTTTGTGTTTAGGTCTCAAATATTATGTGAAGAGTGAAAACCTGAGCCTCCATTTGTGTATCTCTTCTGGTTGAAAGAACATCCTGACTATTTTGAAGCATTTTATCTAATAGTTGTTCAAATGTTGTAGAGGTTGTCAAAGATCTGGCATAGTCAAGTTTGTCTTGTCAATATCCCACCAAAAATCATTCTAAACAACTTATCCCACCCTGTGCTACCCCTATCTGACCTGCATACCAACAAAAGAACCAAAACCACTTATAAAAATATGCAGAACAAATCAGGATTTCAAAATGTCTTCAGTAACCCTTTCCTTGCATTGAAAATATCTCCATAATTTGGAAGTGACAACTTGTGAAAGTCATATTTGGAGTGTTGATCATATTTTCCCAAGGCCCTTTTCATACTATTTGCACAAATTGAGGGATATCTTCATCTCTTTCACCATTTGAGGGTTACAAAATAGGTTCTCTTACCTTGGTTGAAAGGCACAACCTAAAATAGTTAGGACAAGATCAAGTCCTATTTGAGTGCTCTCCATCTCCTCAAAAATATGAGTGCCAGTTAGATCATATCCTCAACTACAAAATGACACACATCATGATATATCTGCCTACAAGCTTCATGTTAAATTTGTGATGCTACTCATATTGAAAAGGAGAAATTTTTTGGGTACCAATAGGTTCCCACAAGAACTTTTCGAAGTTCAAAGGTGACGACACACAACATCCTGAAGAACAAATTACCATCTTCACCACATCTTGTGGAATTCTTGGAGTTACATATGAGGATGTTGTAGTAAGATTGTTTCTGGAATCTCTCCAAGAAAAATCAACAGAATGGTTCTATCTCTTACCCACTAGATCAATAACTCATTGGAATCATATTAAAACCAAGATCGAGGAAATATTCAAATCTATTGAGGATTGTCAAGATATCCTTGTTCAATTGGCACACATGAAGAAGGAAGCAAATGAGACTATGTGAGAATTCATGGCTCATTTTGACCAGTTGCTTCGCAGGATACCTGAAGAAGATTCACCGTCTAAAATAACGTCAAGATCTTATCCATAAATGCTCAATTACCAGAGGTAAAATTTTTCCTATGAAGAATCTAACCCCAAAAAATTGTAGAAGCATAAAGGATGGCCATCAAACTTGATGAGGATATCATCCTCTTTGGAAAGATCAAGAATCCCTCAAGGGGTAAGGCTCAATGTTCTGGAGATGAGAGAACATATCTGTTACTACAAAAATTAGCAAATGAAATGGAATTGCTAAAGAGGGAAATTTTGAATGAATGTCTTATCAAAGAAACAACAGAAATTAGATTGCAGGAGCATCACGAAGGCTTTCCTTGAAGGCCTCACCCATCAATGCAAGTTGTAGGATTCAAGAAAATGAAGAAGAGTTTGAACAAGAAAGTGAAGGTGGTAGTTTCCTAGAAGTTTATGAACTTGAGAACGATAAACAAATCAGATTTCGTGAGTATTTTGGAGGTGATGAAGATGACAAATAAGATGCACCCATTTTCTCATGTGCGATATTCACTGATTCTCAATATGATAAAGGAGAACCTCCCTCCACTATTGCAAAGATAAAGAAGGTTAATGATCCTACTGTGGTGATTGCGTAAAAAAAATTAGTCAAGGATCTCCACTCCCACCTTGTATGGAATCTGCAATAGAGAAACATGATCCTGTAACAAGCACAAGGTCACCCATTATTCCAAGTAAGTCTTCTAATGTTCCTTCTAGTTCTAAATGTAAATATATTCCTATAGGATCTAATGATTCAAAATTTCCTATCGTGCCTTTCAAAATACTCTCCATTCCCTAAAAATCAAACCCTACTTCCAAACCTATCCCGACTCCAAAATAAGCCCCTTCATCCTCCTTTTCTGCATCTTCCCCTTTTGACTTTGTAGAATATGATAACAAATCCAAGGTGTAGATTACTGAAACTGAATATTTGCGGACTCACCCCAAACAATTTGAGAGATTTATCCAATATATCAAGAGTGGTAGTTTAACACCTAATTCTGTAACTCCTAGTTCTAAGGGAATACTACCAAACCTACCTACACCTCCATCAAAGAATATGATTTCTTTGAGTGCATCCAAGACTGAAAAGCTTGATCCTTTCTATGTCTCCCTCCTCATTGGATAATATGTACTGAACAATTACATCATAGATTCTGGAGCCTCTGACAATGTAATTCCTGTAAAGGTCGCCAAGGCTCTCAAATTCACCATGACTCCACCTGGTGTCTCTTATTGCTCCTTGGATTCAAAATATGTCCCACTTGTAGGGAAGGTCAAATATGCATAAGTAGCCCTTGCCAAATTTCCATAAAAGAAGGTCTCAATGATGATTTTGGTAGCAAATATTCTAACTTCATTTAAAATGTTGTTGAGTAGAAGTTTCTGCCAACATTTGGGAGGTAAAATATAGATGAATTGGTCATCAACAACCATTCTGGTTAAGGGAGACATGGAAAGATTGCTTCCAGAGAAGAAAATTTGGTACATAGTGTAAAAAGTAGGACATCCTAAAGCTAACATTTTGTACCAAGAAAACAGGAGGATGAATCTTTTCATAAAGATTGAAGAAGAAGAGGATATTCTCATTTTGATAAGACCAAACATTCCTTCCCAAAGGAGTATGGATCTTGAAAAAGCATTGAGGAAATTTTATTTCCAAGAGGATATACCTGATTTATTGGATGATGCAAGTCAGGAAGAAGACGAAATGGTTCTTGATGGTTTACAAATGGAGAAAGTAGTTTGTACCCTTATCCATGAAGAGGATATGTTCTCATTTCCATTTGGAGATGAAGATGATCTCAATCATGCCATCCATAGAGGGTTAAGACCATCTTGTGATGAGCCTACGAAAGGTTCAAAAGAATAATCTGTGGAAGATATCTTAAGAACTGCTAAAGAGATAAAAGATCTTGAACTCAGTCTTGAACTCCTGATGTAAGACATGAATCTACAAGACAAGTACGAATCTGATTTGGAAGCCTGAACCAATGTGAACATTGGCCACATTGAAATAAAGTGAGATGAGAAATCGGATGTCCCTCCTGAGCCAATAGTTGATGGACACATCAATGAAATGGAGGTATTTTCTTTCCCATTTGAAGAGGAAGACTCTTTCCATGATGATGAAATTGAAGCAAGGAGTTTTGAATCCCTCAAAGTTGATATTCCTCCAGACAAAGGAGTGATAAAATGTAGTGATCCCCAAAATATGGAAGAAATGCCTCCTGATGAGTTCCTTGAATCTCAAAGTGAAGAAATTTCAAGAAAGGCTGAAGATGAACTTATAGAAACACAATATAAGGATTAAGTACAAGAGATATTGGAAGTAACATAAAGCATTGAAGATCTAGATCTAAGTCTTGATCTCTTGATTCAATCCATGGCCCTGTAAGATAAACATGATACCATTATTGATCCTCCATTTGACATACAAACACCTCACATTGATAGGAGTCAAAAAGATGAATGTGATGCTTCTTGAAAAAGGGATGTACATGAACATGAATGGGTAAAACAAGAAAAATAAGGGTACTCAATCTATTCAAATAAGAACTAGCCCTAGATTAGTAATGATATGGATAAAGAAATAGTGTGGATAAGTGCAAAAGACAACAAACACTACAAAATTGATTTTAAAGGAAATGAGGGCAATGGAATCTATGAGCGAAGAACCGAGCATCAAAAATATAATGTAGGATGTCTCCTACAAAGTGTACATACAAATGTGAAAGCACATTGCTTTCATAAGCAACTTAGGAGAGGAGGCTACTTTCTGGAACTAGTCAACAGCTTTGTAGAACATCATCATTTGGTGTTGCCTCTTCAAGGGTGACTTTTGAGAAAGGAAATTCCTTCAATGAAAGTGGATTGCCCCTGCATTGTACCGTAGGTGATTTTTAGGTGTGTTTCCATTCCTATTGTGTGCATTTTTTTCCTTTCCATGTGTTGTGTGTTTCCTTTTCGTCGTCTTTTGGTGTGTGTTTTTTCTTCTTGTTATCCCTCTCTTGTAAGTTGTACATGAATCCTTAAGGCCCAATGGATAAGGCACTTGTCATTATATTGTAAAATTGATATTATGGGATTCTTCATGTCACATCTTCACTGCGCTCAGTCCATTCCATGTCCCCAAGCTAGAGCCAACTGTTGTCATGCAAATGTGCAATAGAAAAATTGACAATTTTCTAGCATGACAACAATACCCCTATGTCAAAACTTTAAAGTTTTACCATTCAAAAGAACCCCAGGTCTACCCAATCAGTCTAATGACCTCTCAGTGGATGCTAACTTAGTCCCTTAGGTGAATTAGGAAAATCAAGTCAATCCCCCTAGGTGATTTTAGGAGTTCTTAAAGATTGCTATTTTTAGACAATTGTGGGAAGGGCTAACAATGGCCTTCCCAAGACCGACGCGACCCCCTAGAGAAGAAGGAAGGAACCAGATCCAACATGGATATGAATTGGAGGTATAATAACATCATGGAATTTATTTTTGAAGATTCAGAAAATATTTGGAGGAGTTGGGGCATTTTCATCAAAAACAGGGTTCATAGACCTAGGAAATGCACAGTGCCAAAAAAGATATTGAACTTTGGGAAGCGATTCTGGGAGCTCTAGATGTAGTTAGGAGTCAAACAAAACATAGTGAAAAATGGAATTCAAATATCTATAATATGGTGAAATAATATCTTTCATAATACTTTGGAGTAGTAAGTTTATATATGGTTTTTTCCATACTCAACTAGGGAGCTAGATCAAAATCCTAATTTTTCAAGGCCTAAATGGAGGAATAAAGAGTTACAACCCCACCATTGGATTTATAAGGAAATTTAAAGTCAAATTAGTATGATTTTTTTCCAAAAAATTCCATTGGGAACTTTAGATACAACCTTCACAAGTTCACTCTCAAGGTTCGACACTTAGCCAATTTTTCAAGAGGACACATGTCAACACTAGGAGCCTAGCGGGATTTCATGTCCCTTTTGTCTCTTTAGAAAAGGGGCATAGGGTAAAAAAATTTTCCAACCCTTTTTTAGCCTCTTGGACCCTAATATGACCTCCCACATTGCCATTTAAACTCCCAGGAGCTAGTTGGAGCCTTAACTCTCACTGCACAGATGATCGCCAAGTGTCACATTGAGGTGCGATGTGAAAATTTATGTCCTCTTTGTCCTATTTGAAAAAGGTAAAAGAATGAAAATAAAATTTACCTAGCCCCTTGAATCCCTCAGGTCATCCATGTGACCCTCTCCAGTGCAAATTTCCAGCCCCTAGGAGCTAGTGGAGCAAAATGCTTGATGGTCAGAATTCCACCAAGTGTCGCATGGAGGCTCACCATGAAAATTGATTTTCATTTCATCCCTTAATTATCAAAGGAAATTAGGGACAAAAAAAATGTGCCCCACCCCATGGTATGTGTTTTTGAATTGCTTTAAATCCGACACTTAGTCATTTCCCCCCATTTCTCCTTCACAGCTTCACACCTTGCCATAGCTCTGTTCATGCTTGTATAGACACACTGTCCACAATTTATGCTCCAAACTAGATCCTCCATGGCCACCAAATCATCATATCTATGAAAATACATAGGTCTTAGAGAAAAAATGGATCAAAAAAACAAAAAATCGACAGATAACCATGAAGTCTTCCCATAAAAAAATCTTCATATCTTTCAAAATATAAATTGGATTGAGATGCCATAGTTTGCAGACTTCCAAAATTTTAAAGATGATCAAGATGACATAAATGGGGGGTTGAATGGTTCCCTAAATAATTTTTTCCAACAAAAACCCATCTCATGCCCTAGCTAACATTTGTTAGTTTTCCCATCAATCTGACAATGAAAACGAGCTAAAAATTTACACATGGAATGCAAATGAAAAACCTATCATAATGGAGTTTATTTCATCATGATTGGAGACAAAAACAAGACTTGAAAATTTTGAGCTCCATTAATGCCGCCATGACAGCTCCGTGCCCGAAGCCACTGCCAGGAGAAAATTTTAAATTTTATTTCCAAGCATTCTAGTGGGTGAAATCAAGTGAAATTTGGAGGACATGACTGTGATGACGAGCTGAGTCCAAAAAAATATGGTTTTTGTAAACGGGACACTAGAAATCCACTTTTCAAAAAAGTAAGTTTTCTTATACTATTGTTGTTTCTTCTCATAAATGCATGTGTTGAAATTTATAACTAGTGTGTGCAGTAATATGATTTTCTACTTGCAACATTAGTTCTCCTATCTCATTTCTCACTCCCCTTTCCCTCTTTATAGAAAAATTCCTTTCTAGAAATAAATTTCTATCTTTTCCACAGGGTCAGTGGAGTGCCCCTGTTGGATCCTCGATCGCAAGGCCACTAATAAAATCCACCTATTAACGCACATGAAAATATGTAAGATGCACCGTATAAGTAGAGGGACTTCGATTCCCTGAGTGTTGGAAAGAAAACCATAGATTTGTCCACCCAACAATACCTAGCATGAAACTATAATATAACACCTTAACATGACATTATAATGTGACACCCTATCATAACATTCTAGCATGAAACCCTAGAACAACAACCTAATGTGTCATCCTAAAACAACACACTAATATGAAACTCTAACACGACACCCTCATATGCCACTTTATTTTGACTCCTTAATTATGTGACACCATAACATAACACCATAATATAGTTCCCTAGCACAACACCCTAATGCAACACCATAAACACTAATGAGATACCCTAATTAACACAAGTGCAACACCCCACATACTAAATGTGACATTCTAAACACTAATGAGACACCATAACACAAATACAACACCCTAAAAAAGTGTGACACCCTAAGCACTAATGTGACACCTTAAAAAACATTTTGACATCCTAAAAAAAGTGAGACTCTAAATACTAATGCACCAAACTAAATAACAAATGATACACCCTACATACCCATATCACACCCTATTATGTCACTCTGTCATGACATTGTAATTTGGAACCCTAATTCAACACCTTAGCATGACACCTTGAAACAACACCCTTATGCCACACCTATTAATATGACATTATAATTGATACTATAATGTGAAACACTAATAAGAACATATTGAGTGCAAAGCCACACTAGGTTTTCATAATTAGCGTAATATGATAACCTAATTATTACGATAACCTAACAAGTGAATGGTTGTATTTGACACACAAATAGGACATATCGAGCCCTATATACACAAGTGTGAAACCCTAATGTTAAATGTGGCTTATTTATAAAATTTGATGCATGTATTGAAGGGGTGACATTGTGTTGTCTTTAAGTGAATCTTTGTTCCAAAATTTAACATGTCCTATTTTATGACTTAAGGGCATATTTATTAAAGTCAAAAATTAAGTTAGAGATAAAGATAAAATTGTTAGAATTTGTATTTAGATGTATTTATGTGACACCCTAGTGTGATACCCTAACACGACACCTTAATATGATGCCATATAAATATACCCTAATATGACACCTTAATACAACACCCTAATGTGACATAATAATAAGAAACCATATTAATGGGACATACTAATGTGATATTGTAACATGACACCTTCATTAGAACATATTGAGTCCTAAATCACATTAGGTTATTGCAATTATCCTAATGTGATAACCTAATTATAATAATAACCTAACAAGTGAATGGTTCCATAAGGTCCTCAAATATCATATATTAATCCAAATCTACACTAGTGGGATGTTGCAATTTTATTAGATTACACCATGCAACCAATCAAGCATTTAGTTACACAAAGAAAAATAGTAGGACATATTAAGTATCCTAAAAACCAAAATGACACCCTAATATAATTAGAGGGATTGATATTTCCTATTCAATTGTCTCTCTTAACTAATGTATCCCTCTAAGCACCACTAGGAAACCCTAGTGTCATTAGAGGGCTTGATATGTACTATTTGAATGCCTGATGTACTACCAATCAAGTGATTGGTTACATGAGACACTCAAATAGAACATATTGAGATCCCTAAATACCAACATGATACCCTAAATCATTGTGAGGATTGATATGTCTAATTTTATATCACTATGGGCATTGATTTCATTGTTGAGTTATTCATTAAACAAGGTAGTAAAATAACACATATTGATCGTATTGCCAAACTTAACCCTGTTATAAACCTTAGATTGTCACAAAGAATCTTGAGTGTAAAATCAAATTAAAACCACATTTATTCTTCCCTTTATCCTTTATTTTCATAGATTGCATATTGAGCCCCTTATATTTATCCTTTTCCTCTTTTTAGGATTTATTAACTTAAAATTATTTTTAATAAGCTTATGCACATAGGGAAGCAAATGGATTGGTTTAGATTTTATTTGATATTGTTCCAAGAAATAATGTTAAAGAGGTTAGAATAGGTTAGTTTAAAAAATATTTAATTATTTCACGCTTTAAGACTATATGAATAGGAGAGGGGTCATAGGTTGGATATACGTAAACAATATAAAGTTTGTATTATAGTTTAGGATTTAAAACATTATGTTATGCATCCACAACAAAAAAAATGTCCCCAATCCAAGGGTCCTCATCTGAGCGAATCAAAAAATTTGATGCATTATATTTATGGAGATTGTCTCCATCCTGGAAGACCTTCACATTACCCTTGACATAGTTATTTTCCTTGCACATTTGAATCATAGGAAAACAAATATTTAAATCTTGAAAACTATTCAAACAAATAAAAATTACCTTTGTATGAAGAGTGAGCCTAGGGAAGAATTCCAACCAAAATAACCTTTTCCAGTTTATTTTTCACGTGAGGAATTTTTTTAGAGAAGATGTCTTGAGAGGGTATTTAGTTTCACCAACCAAACCACCACCCAATTTTTTTATAACGTTTAATTAAATTAATTATAACATTTAAATCCTCTCTGGCACCATGTGAGGTCTGAGCACATAAATAAAATAAATAAAAAATTATAAGAATTAATTAAATATACAACATTTAAAATATATTGCAATGAAATTAAAAAACATGGGAGACAATAATTTTACTTGGAAAATCCGAATGGTAAAAACCACAACGAAACTTCTTGATAATATTTCCATTATAGAGAAACACTTTACAATCTAGTAAAAATATCCGTTCACCTTACTCCTCTCCACCACTGTAATTCACCACGTGAATTCCATCCTATTCATTTATCCGACCCCACGGTCAATATAAATAATTTGATTAGGTGTGATTTCTTGTGAAGCACCCCAAATATTTAATAATTGATTTATAAAAAACAACTAATTCATAAACCTAAATTTTATATTAAATAAATTAAAATATATAATATTCTAATTTATTTAATTATAAGACATACCTAGAAGACTTAATATTAAATGTTCTAACCATTTATCTTCTTACAAATTTTTGATCCTCTTCTCTCATCTCTCTTCCCTCTTCTATAAATAGAGCCAATAATTCTTGTAAAAATTGTTCCTCTTCCTTAAATGCAAAATTATTATGCTTTTTTGAGTTTTGATCCTCTGAGTACCTTGGACCTTTGGTTTTTGGTTTTGTAAATGCATAAATTCCTTGAATTATATTTATAGCATAATGTTATATTTAATCTCTTAATACATCTTTAATTGTGTCTCATGTTCCACACTTTATCCTTTTGTTAACTGTCACTTACCTCTCTATTATCATTATGGTTTATTGTGTGTGTGAAATTTACAAGATCTAGATTCACTGTGTTTGATTTAGGATAAGAGGGAGAGTTATATTTAAAATTTGGTTTATTATGGCTCATATCTACCCTTTGGATATGTGTTTTTTTCTCTCTTTCTAACTCATATAGGGAGGGTGATCCCCTTACTCATTGGTGCATCACCATGTTTTTTTTTCATGTTTTCTACCCATTTTCTCCTATAACTAGTATATTAGAGTAGAGTAGTGAAATCATAGAGAATATCCATCTTTCTATGGAGTTATACCTCAACGATCCAAGTTACCACACCTTGGAGGCATATCCATTATAGTTTTTGAGACACCAAATTTCCAATTGGTTCTCTATGGCTGGAAACATTTAGCAGTTAATAATTTTGACACACCCAGTGGGACTTATGTGTATTCTTTTTTAATAATATTAGTATTTATAGAAGCAAGGATTCATGTTTTTCTAATTAAAAAAAATTAGTGTGTTTTTAGATCATTTTGTTTTTAAACCTCCATTCCAAGTACGTGACAACTCCATTATGCTCTAATTTCTAACTTCTAATCACCTTAAAAGCATACAAGAAGAATTGTGATAAGAAGAAGTGTTGTTGAAGGAAAACCTATCTTGAATCTATAATGGAAGAATAAACTTAAAAGTAGATCTCCATAAAGAGATGAGAATCCCCATCATCACCAAATATCCCAATCTAATCGTTCACCTGGTGTTTCTATCCATATCCTTCAAATAAATATTCAACCTCTTACATCCATGGATCTCCAAGGGAATTATATCTTCCCCTCCTCTAATATTGGCATTTTTCTAGCCTTAAATGTATGGAATGATATCCTAGTTGTATCCGTTAAAAGACTTCCATATTTTACTAGTGAAAATTAGGTTAATCCCATTGATCACATCAAGGATGTATCGAATCTATGCTCAGTATACCATGTGACAAAAATTAATGTTAGAATGATATTACTGGCTTCTTCTATCAAAGGAAAGGCTCTTTCCTAGTGTAAAAATATCTTACCTAACTACATACATTCCTAGGATGACTTTGGAGAGAAATTAAAAAGGTAACTCCAAGATAAGAGTGACCACTTGTCACTCGTGGAGTAACTGAATACCATAAAGAGAACACTGAAAGAGGAATTTTATAATTTCAACTCTCAATCTCAAAGTACTTTGGAAATGATTTTTTTCTTTATAAGACCACCATCTCATTCTTCTTTCCTATTTATCCTAAGAGATTTAAATTTATAAATTGTAATCATGATATAGTTCATGGGTGGGATATACCTTTCCTGATGCTTATGACATTGTCATTTTAATTGAAAATAGTTTGATACATGCAAATATAGATAAGAACATCTATTGAAGCTCATTCCCAACTCCAATTTATTCAACCTCTAACAACCATACCTACTGCCTTTACAAATGAATTGAATGAATTCAAAACACTTATGATAAATATGGCTAATGGCACAAATTTCTTGAAAAGGAAGCAACCCTAAATTTCTCTTAGAGCCTACCATACCTAAAAAAATTACACCTAATCAAAAGGGAGAACATTGAAAGTCAGAGGAGATTCTAGATAATGCATTAAAGATACACAATATTTAGCCCCCTTCCAAGAATTTATACTCGAATTTGTATTGACCCATGATTTTAAAATCAAAGAGTGATTATACTAGTTATCATTTCTAAAATTAATCACCATCACCACTAGATATTGCAAAGAAAATAAGGGGAAAATGTCAATGTATTCATGTGGGATGCTTTAAAAATCCCATGTCAAATTGATCTACTCCAAGAAGCATTGAATAAATTCAATATTCTCCCAAAAGATAAAAAATGAGTGAATTAGGTTCTATTTAATCTCTACCATTACAATTTTCGTGAAGTAATATTTGTATCAAAACTCCCTCCATTTTATGTATCATTGATTATTAGAAAGCATTTTTTTCACAATTGCATGATTTATTCTAGTTCTAGCAGTGCTCTCATGCCTAAAACTTTTACAAACACCCTAAGATTAAAGTTACCTCCATCAACAAAGGAATAGTCCAACTTGATAGCACTATTGTCAAAACTATAGGGGTCATCAGAAACCTAATTTTGAAATTACATGCATGCCCTAACATCATTATTCCCTAATATATTTTGATCATTGACCTTTATCCTATTTTGTAACATGTTTTCCTAGATATTTCACTACAATAGTTAAAGGATACATATCCTAGAGTTAACATCACATGAAATTGAAAACTATATATGAAACTAAGATAACCGTCAAAGTTTATCATATTTCAAATTTTCATGTTAAAACTTATAATACACGGCATACTAAGGAAAATTGTGCCATAACATCTAAAATTGATGATGAAATTTTTCTTGAACCAAATGAATTAAGGACTAGAAATATAGATGAGAAACTATATAAATGGGCTAAAGAGAGGATAAATTTTGATCCATATGAAACTCTTGAATTGTCTGGTTTAGGCACATATTATATTTAAGAAGAATTAAGTCACATTCCAATCCTATTGAAAAAAACCAAGAATTATAAGATTTATGGGAAATGTTATTTGATGGGTCAAAATGTAAAAGGGGTTGATGTTGGAGTTATCTTGATTTCACCAAAAATGATGAAGCTTATATTTTCAAATAGGATTCAATTCAACTACACCAATAATTTGGTTAAATATGAAGCCTTGATCTAGAGATACTAGATTGCAAAAAAGAAGGGCCTCAAAAGGAAAATATTTTTTTAGAGAAAAATCTATTTATTTAGTAGGTAAGATCTCAATACTCATATAAAAAACCCCTAATCAAAGATTATAAACATAGGATATGTGTTCTCTTAGAATATTTTGATGTATTTAGTTTTCAAGTTGTCCCAAGGAAGATAAATGTTGATGCTGATCAGATGGCCTTCATTGGAGTAACATTTGATCCTACTGGAGATCTCATGAAGGATACTGACCAACATGTGAAGCTAATAATAAAGTTAGCAATACCTGATAATAAATATCATTGTTTTTTTAAATGATCATAAATCATCAAATTTATTCAACAAGAGGTAGAATTCTCTCAAGATGTACAATCCAAATTGTAATAAAGTTATGTGACCAGATCATCTAGTTGAAAACTAATAAGTTACCAAAGGGATTAGTCACATTGGAGAGTGCATTTACACTTGATTATCAATACAAGGGAGATAAAATAAAGGATGAATAATACCATCAAACAACTATCTTGGGTAGAAAAAAACTTAAATTGGGTAAGGTATGTACTCCAAAACAACAACATGAATTTTTCAAAATATGATGACATTATTGTATATATATATTATGACTAATTTTTTTACAAAGATAACATTATTCAAAAAATTATTGAGTTGTATCCCAATGCCAAACCTACGAGGAAAAAGCAAATTGTATTCAACCCCATAATTAATCCTTTAATGAGAAAACAATTAACCAAACTGATAGAGGTTAATATCATATTTCCTATTAAGAATTCCTCTTGAATTTCAAATTGGTCCCTTTGAGGAAGAATAATAATGAGATCGGGTTGTGTATATTTTAGGGACTTCAACAAATCTTCTCTCAAGGATCATTATATCCTCCCTTCCATGGATTAGATCTTGCAAATAGTATCAAGGGCTAAGAGATTCTCATTATTGGATGGTTTTTTAGGATATAATAATATTTCCTACCAAGCATTCCTCTTGGGTTTCAAATTTGGTTCCTTTGAGTAAGAATAATAATGAGATCGGGATGTGTATATTTTACAAACTTAAACAAATATTCTCTTAAGGACCATTATCCCCTCCCTTTTATGGATCATATTTTTCAAATAGTAGCAGGGGCTAAGAGATTCTCATTATTATATGGTATTTTAGTATATAATCAGATCCTTCTCTAAGAATTTGACCAATATAAGACATCGTTTAATACCAAATGGGGGACATATGCTTATGGAAAATTCCTTTTAGATTATCTAATGTTGATGCCACCTTCTAAAGATCCATGGAATTGGATTTCAAAGGGTTGATAAATGACATTATCTTAGTCTATCTAAATGATATTAATAGTCATTCAAAGAGACAAGAGGATTATTCGATCACCTTGAACAAACCTTCAATATATGTAGGGAGTTTAGTGTGTGTTTCAACCCAAAAAATACATATTTATTTTTCCTAAAGGTAAAATATTGGTTCATTTTGTGTCAAAGAATATCTTATCCACAAACTTACCTAAATTATAGCCATCTTGTTCGTATCTCTACCTTCATGCATAAAATCAATTAAATTATTATCGAGAAAAATAAATTTTGTGAGGAAATTCATCAATAATTTTGAGGGCTTGGTGAGACCTATAAGTATAGTGTTGAAGAAAGGATGTGAATTCAAATGGACATATGAAGGAGTAATTTTAAACAAATTAAGTAGGACATAGATTAAGATCCTACTTTGATTAACCCATATTTTGAAAAATATTTCACTCTCTACGCATTTAGAGGAGTAAATAGAACAAATACCATATTAACTCAAGAAAATCAACATGGTTTGGAACTTCTTATTAATTTCACAAGTCAGAATCTCAAAGTCTATGAAATTAAATATATATATTTTTAAAAACAAACATTTGCAATCTTGAGATCCCTTAAGAAATTTAGTCATTTATTTTACAAAAAAATAAAAAAATTCACTCATTCCAACATCATGAAATATATTATGAGAGAAAATATTAGTGAGAAAAAGTGTCTTGGATCACCAAAATCATGGACTTTGATGTGGAAATCAAATCCATGAATTTGATCAAAGGCAAAACTCTTTATCAAAATTTAGCTAAATATTGATGGAATTCTCCAGAATCATCATGCATCTGACCAACAAAATATTCAACCAATACAATATTATAAAACACTTGGTTCCAATACATGATAACTTATTTGCAAAAAGGAGAACTACCTAGTGATTTTCACATAACTGAAAGAATATATTTTAGGTTGTAGGTTGTTTATTATGAATTAATTGATGAGTTTATGTTCAAGATAAACATTGATGGTGTCACTCTTAGGTGTGGTGCACTAAGAAACATTGAAAAGGTACTCAATGAGTTTCATCAATGTTTTTTGGTGCTCATTTTTTATGCCCAAACCACAACAGTAAAAAATTATCATGGTTTGTTACTTTTAGCCCATCATGATTTTTGATTGAAACAAGTGGATGAGAAGATACAAGGATTGATATTTTTCACATGAAGAAAGAGGAAAGAATTCCTTTCTCTTCAACCAATCTCAGTAGAGAAGTCATTCTCCAATGGGGGTTAGATTTCATTGGCATGGTGAATCCTCTTTCTAGTTTTTGTCACAAGTAGGTTTTAATAGCCAAAAATTATTTCACCAGATGGGTTGAGGTAGTTCCATTAAAAGAACCAACTAAAATTGTTATAATAGAATTCTTGGAAGACATTGTAACAAGTTTTGGAGTCCCTCATACTATTATCTCAAATAATTCTAAGATTTTTTTGGTGCCAAGGTTACTTATTTTTCCTTGAGATATGGTATCTTCTTGAAAACATTATTAAATTACTATCCTCAAGGAAATAGCCTTACAAAATATTCAAACAAAAATATGATTAGAATTATAAAAGGGATCATAGAATACAATAAAATGAAGTTGCATTAAAAGGTGAAGATAACACTTTAGGAAGATATGATGACACCCAAGAATTCCATCGATAATTCCCCCTTCATGCTTGTATATGGAAAAGAGGCTAGACTTCCAATATCACTAGAACTCCTAGCCCTTGAGTTAACTCAAAGGCTAGAGTTTAAACACCATAATGAAATAGCCATCAAGATTACAAATTTGGTCAAGTTAGAAGAAGTAAAAGAAGAGGAAAAAAGTAAACTCTAGGATCACCAAATAATTATTAAGAAATTGTTTATAAGAAGTCCCATCCATAAAAATTTAAGAGTGGATAACTAGTCCTCAAGTGGGATGAAGGTAGATCTAATCCTGGGAGACTTAAAAAGTTTGACACCATTTATAATGTCCCATAATCGATCAAAAAGTAAAAATAAAATAATGTATATGAGTTAGAAAAACTTGATGGTAAGTTTCTACCTATCCTAGTTAATGGGATTTTCCTCAAGTAGTACTTTTAGATAACTTTTTTCCCTTGTACATAGTTGTATAGTTCTTTTTTTTTTTCATTTTTTCTCTTCTTTCCTTATTTTCCTTGTTGTTCCATGTCCTTTGTCTATGAATTTAATATATGGATGATTCTCGAATCAAACTTGCAAATACAATTATTGAATCAAAGTTTGTCAGAAGACCTTACATATAACAAAATAAGTTTTGTTACAAACCCTACACTTTCCACCTTTGAAAGTGTATGTGTTTTCATTTTAAATTTTGTGGGCCACTCTTAATTTTGTTCACAGTCAACACCTTTATTTATTCAATCAAACAAGAAGTTTTATAAAGTTTTCGTAGAATTATCATCTGTATATTAGAGGGGTTTTCAATCTCCAAGTGCATAATTTTGAGGTTTTTTAGGGACAAGCCCCATTCCCAATGGATGTAAAGGTAATTGATTCTTACATTTATTAATTAAACTCCCCCTGTGATTTGAAAAATGTTTCCAAATTTAACCTTGTTGCAACCCTTAGAATGTCATAGATAATCTTGAGTGCCAAATAAGATTAAAACCACCTTTTTTCTTCCCCTTATCCTCTATTTTTATAGATTGCATATTTCGTTAAGATTATCCACCACTCTATTTCCTCATGATCATGAATTCAAACTCAATGAACCCCATATTTTCTCCTTTTTATTTTTAATTATGTGTCCTAAATTTAGATAAGCTCAAGCTCAAGTAGGTTTGAATTATCTCTACTCCATTAATTTGAATTTAAAAAGTCTTGGCACCATTTAATTCCCAAAAAATATCTATGCAATGGTTGTAGGACACTTGGAATCTTTTAAATTGTTTTTCCTATAGGGTTTTTAAATTATCCATTTTTAATCACTTTTAATGCATGTGATGGGTCCTCGACACTTGGCGTTAATTAGATTCATTGTGTCTTGTAGGGTTTTGAACTTAATTATTTTCATTATTTCTCAGCTTATGTGATGGATGAGAGACATTTAAATAGTTAGCTTCACCTCATGTGGAAGAGTTTTATTCTCCAAAATTTTCAAAAAATGATGGGAAATAAGTGACGAACATCGGTGAAACCTCAAGCCTTAGTCTCTCATCACTAAAATATACAAGACACTGATGCTCAACATGTGGAGCTCATCAACATCATGCACCATCTTAAGGTTAAATTGTTATCTACCCAATCTACAAAGTACCTGTGGATGACATGTGGTGTAAATTGGTTCCCTACACTACCTCAATCCTTAATCTATCACCTCTAAACTTTACAAGATATCGATGGTTGACAAGTGGAAAATATTTATTATCTATGTTACCTCAAGATTCTAACCCTTCTTCCTATCTTGATCAAATGTTGAGACACCAATTATCAACATGTGGTGAAGATTAGTGAAGTATAATCCCTACTATAGTGTCTAATTGAGAGGTTAAATTTAAATGTTTCTTGGTAAAGGAAAATGAAGCATGTGGATGTCATAACTAAGAAAAAGGTTGTGGTCAGAGCTCTAGTTTTTCACTGATATATTTTAACTGAGATCTCCAAATTACAAATGGGTGGTACCATTAGAAAGGTAATTTAGAGATAGTTTCTATGTTCCTAATCTTAAGAATAAGGGTTTATGTGACTGTGATATATTTGTGATAGAGTTATCAAGTAGTTATTTCACAAATAATCAAATCTAGTGGTTCCCAAGTTACTCAAAGATACCCCTAATTTGTTCTCTTCTGTTGTGAATATTATTTTTAAGATTATGTACCCCTCATTGCCCAAAAACAACACAATTGAAGGATTTAAACAATTTTCGGATCAGAAGAATGATCTTTCACGGTGATCCCAAGGGTGAAATCATGATTTGTGAAAAAGTGGAAGCTTCATCTTTGTTGTTACATGGATCATGCACCCATTGGATCTCTGATTGATACCATGAAAAATTGGAACATCCCCAAGGTGTGGGACCTTGTCACCTTGGTATGAACCTCTGGATAAGGATAAATTCCTTTGAAGCTTGGAGCACTTGATTTAAGATCAATATGCAATGCTAAAACATTTGAAAATAATTCTAATCTACTCAACCGATGAGCTTAAATTCAGAGATAACAAAAATAATAAGGTGATGCACCAAGTATATTGAAAAAATAGACCCACTTAAGTGCACAATCAACTCCTCACAACAATATATGATATGAACATGTCTTTCAATATTCCTCTATCTATGACTATAAATAATAATGTAACTTTGTAACAGAAAGGAAACAACTTTTCCACAACTAATATCAAAGTAACTATATCACTTTTCACATGAATTGAAACAATATAATTGGGATAAAGGCAAATTAACCAATCACATCAAGGAATTAAACATTCACAAGATATAAGTTGATCAATGATCAACACAATAAACTTGACTTTTCACAACAAAATGTTGTTCTGAATATAACTAAAAGGCTCAAAGTATATGAAACACTCTTCCAAGCTTGAAAAGTAACTTATCCAAATGATATATATATATATATATATATATATATATATATCTAAACTTAATGCATTTTTAACCATTAATAATCTCCAAATGTTGAGCCATTACAACTGAACCTTAACTAACAAATTACTAAAAATAGAGTATACTAAGTTCAAAGGAATATGCTCCCATAAAAATAGTAAAGTTATTACAAAGGTTTGACTAAATCAACCCTATAAATTTGTTTGATTCAGAGGTTAGAACCATCCCAATCAAGGCCATCTGGCTTAGCTTGGACATGCATCATCTTTCTCTTGTTCATTTTTCCCTTGACCTTTCTCTTCCCACATAGCCATCTAGTGTTTGTAGTCAACGAAACATTTGAAGATTCCCTGTACCCCCCTTCCTCTGGTCTGCAAGCATAATGATTCACCACATCAACTGTATCAATATCCATTGAAATTTTAGCTTGAAACCTTTTCAACTTATTCATCACTTTCTTTAGCTGACTTATAAAATTCTGGCTCGAGACCAACCTATCAATTGAATTGCTATTGAAAGTTTTAGATATTTCATCATCTTTCGTTACCAAATATTTGAAATTTTATTTAATTTTGTCCATAGGAAGAGCATAAATATTTTCATTGAAAAAATTACAGTTGATATTATTTAACTCTTCCAAAATATCATTTATACCATCCATTATTTCCACGTGTTTATCATCCGATTTCTTAATCAAATCCTGCAACACTTGGGATCTAAATTCCTTAATCTTTTGAAAATTAAACAATTTAGAAACATCATAAATTACTCCTTCTTGAAGGAGTAAATTTGGATCCACATCTCTGATCTCACTCCATGTAGTTAAATTCATATTCAAATTATTGTTATCCTCAGAGAGAATTTCATCTATCTTGCGAATAGAAGTCCTCTCAATTTATAAATCATTATACAATTCAACAGTTGTTTTGACCAAAGAATTAGCTTCTTGAAGCATACGATCAATCCATCCATCAACTGATCTTCCATTCTGACCTATCTTCTCAATTTCATGATATGAAATATCATCCAAACCAAAAAAACTGTCAGAGTAGTTGTAGTAGAAGGATCATTAGTTGGAGTGGTTTTAATTACTTTCCTTAATAGAGCAATGGGTTGTTCAACCTATGACTTAAATTCATCTTTGGAAGCTTTATCCTTATCATACTTCTCCAACAAATTTCCAGGGTCCACTTGAATATCCTATTCGGTGCCTTCATGTGTTTCCTTCCCTAGTGAAAACCTAGAGATCTGATAATCTGTTGTTGTAATAGTTGCTTTAGTTTTCCCCTCAACTGGAGTAGTTATTTCCATGAACCTTTATCATGATCTGTTTATCAATAAACTAGAGATGATATTTATACATTTGACTTGTCTCTTTGGAGTAGGTTCTAGAACACTTAGATCTATCACGTCTACAAGAGTTACCTTCATGTTATTCTTTAGGGTTTCATGATATAACCACTCAGGTATAATAGATTCAAATGAAAGTGGTATAGTTGGTTGAGCACCTAGAGAACTAGATAAAACAATAGTGCTGGTAAGATCAATTGGAAATGAAATGGAGGTGGTAATGATAGGAGTGGAATTGAGAATAGCCTCGGAAGCAGATGCAATGAGACTAGAAGTTGAAATGGAAGGGAATGAAATTTGTTGAGACAATGGAGTGGAAACTAGAGACCCAAACATTTCCCCTACTGAGAGGACTGGAAGGGATGAAAATACTTGGGCCATGGATGGAGATGGAAAATAAGACATGAGTGAAGGAGAAGAGGATAATGATTGGGAAAGTGGAGTTGAAGATAGTTAAAATGGTAATGAAGAAAGGGGTGGAAAATATTGTGACACAACTAGAGACTCACTAACTTTGACAACTTCTGTAGAGGACACAACCTTAGTAGTGGGAAATTTTGAAAGAGAGGTAGTCCCAAAAATAAATGGGATCTTCCTTGGAATTATATTGGCCTTTTGAGTAGACCTTTTACCTTTCGTGGGTGTAGGGAGACTCAGTGTTAGTTGGGATTCTATTCTTATATATTGATCTATCCATTTGGGTGAAATTCCCAAGGTAGCCAACAAATCATATGTCCTTTGAAGAATGGCCCCCACCTTTTCCTTAGTATTACAAAGTTCTTCCTTGTACCAATCTATCCATGAAAAAGGTTGATCGACAACATTATTGTTCATGTACACTAGATCTAATACTTCATCATCGTCCTCCATCCCTTAAAAATATTCACAATACTGAATTGTCTAACCTCATTCAAAGTCAACCTTTCATATTCTTGTTGTTTGATGATAACCGCATCCCAAAAATGAATCCAAATATCCTCTAGCTGAGGTAAGTGAGAAGTGGCCAAAATTTCTCCATCCACATTCTTCACTTTATAAATAATGGAACATGTATACCTTCCTATTGCAGTAAGAAACTAAACTCCCACATTATGTCACTTTTTTTGAATTTTGTGATAATCCAACAATTTCCAAACCAATTCTAATAAAACCCATTTGTTAATAGGAAATCTTGATAACTTTCTTGGGGCACCCAAAAAATGGGAATCATGATGTATGTAAATGTTGGGAACTGAAGATAAATGGCTCCCCATGCCCATACCTATTTAAAAGATTCATAAGAAATCCTTGGATTATACAAATCTTTATTAAAATGATAAAGGATGACAAAAAATAGGCATCATTGACTCTACGAAAATGTTTTTTGCCTTCTTCCATTGTAATTTGAGGATAAAAGTGATAAATATGCGACACACTTTTAACACCTTTTATGTTCAAACCATTGAATTCCCCATGGAAGCAACAACATAAATGAGGAAGGAAGTCATGAAGAATTTTTTAGATGTCAAAACCTTTATCAACTGAAAACAAATTGAGCTGCTGATATGTTCCCCCCATCATATGAATTCCTTATTCTTCTTAATAGTAGCAATATAAAGGAACATTCATTCCTGAAACTCTTTTGCGGAAGTAAGACCCAAAATTCTACTCAATAATAAAATAAGACCACTTACTTCCTGGATGAAGTCTGAACAAAAAAATGTTTTGAGAAGCTTGATGACACTCTAGGCCAAGTAACTCTTCATTATGACTTTTGTACATAATTCATTTTCTTTATCCCAATTTTCCACGATGGCTTCTGGTGAAATTTTTACATATCCTTCAACATCTGGAAGTTTAAATAAATCCTCAAAGAAATTGGCGTCTAGCCTGATTACGAACTTACCTCCATCATATTTTACCAATTCAAAATCCTTATCAAAATGGGCTACCACAAATAAGACAAACTCATGAAAGTGCATGGATGAAGGAACACCTATAGTGAGAGTGAGCCCACTGCCAAATATGGCCTACATCTAAGGCTTATTATTAGGGGCTTTTAATATTTCCCAGAAATCTTTAAAATCTATTTGTCCAAGGTTAGTATCTCCAATATTCCCCAAATCCAAAGATAGGCATGAGTGAGGAGTAACTCCTAATAATTTTTACTTCATCTTTCCCTTTCCCCTTGATGAGAAAGTTGACATTATTTCAAAATGCATAATCCAAATAGTCTTTGGAAATTTTTTAATAAATCGTAAAGGTTCTAAAATCCTAAAGTTTGAAAGTCTGAAAATGGTAACTTTGAAAAGGTTTCAACTTTGAAGTACAAACTATCTAAAGCCCAAAACTCTGAAAGCACTGCTAACTCTAAAACTGTGACCTCTGAAAACCTGAAAAACACAGAATGAAAATTGAAGGAAATGGTGGCATAATTATTGGACTTGATAAACTAGATGCCTGCATGAATTGAAGTTTGTAGCATTGAGAAAAGAAACAAATGATATGTTTAAATGAAGAATGGTTGATGATAAGGGTTTCCATGTCAAGCAAGAAAAAAAGAATAGATAAAAAGGAAAAACCAAACAAACAAAACCCTGATCAATCATAGCCAAAAAGAAATAACTCAAAAAATTTACCTTGAAAGTACAAAAGGGTGTGGTAAAAACATAGTGTTAGAGAAAAAGAAAGGTGAAAATGACAGTTAAAAATTTGAGATTATATAGGAAACCATGGAATTAATGCTCAAAATATGACACATGTGAGGGTAATTAGAAATTAAATGTTTTTGGAAGGTCCGAAATTACAACCCCCGAAACTACGAAATGAAGCGTGATCATTGCAATGCGAAACCTAAAGTATGAAACCCCAAAAGTATGAAGTTACAAAATTTCATACTTTGTAACTCCATAGTGAAATTATCCACAAAATCAACGCGAGACTCTGAAACCTAAAATTCCAAAGTTCTGAAATTTCAGACTTCAGGATTTCAGAGTTCGAAACTCTGAAATGAAAATATCAAAAAATGATAAAGAGGATTCCAAAACCTGAAAGTCTGAAAAGTCAAAAATTTTAGACTTTCTAGCTTTCAGATTTCAGAACTCAAAATCAAAATTTTATTTCATAATCAACAAAACTCCAAAAAGTGAAAACTACCCCGAAACCCGAAATATGAAAATTTTGACTTCGGAGTTTCAAATTACTTCAAAATTTAAGAAAGAAAATTTAGGAAAGAATAATTCAAGAAGGTTTAAGATTTTTAAATTTTTTTTAACAAGGCCTTTCCATTAAGGTAAATTTAGAGGTTAAGAATCTTCACTCATTTTCCTAATCTTATGGGCATGTATATGCTCTTTCCCATGGGTTTTTCAGTTTTTATTCCTCATGGATAAATTTCAAACAAAACATAAGCTTTCTTCTAGAAAATGAAGGCATCAAATAATTAAAAATCATATTTTATTGAAAGCAATGCAACTTTTGTGGATAAGGTTTGTCCCATATCATTCTTAACCATGATTTAATGGTTATTGATCATCATTGTGTGATCTTGGAATATAATTGGAGGTGGTTTTGGGTGAATTTTATAGTTATACATATTTTTAGACCCATATTATCTATGTGAAGGAGATACATATGAGAAAGAAGATATCTTCTAGCATATTTGTTAATCCAGGAAAGCACACCACTTCATCAGTTTCATTAGCACTAAGAAGGAGAAACAAGAAAAGTGAATAAAATGAGGTAAATGGAGGTTCTGGAAGGAACCACCGCTCTATGTAGAGTGGAGGTTTTAGAACTGCCACCCTGCAAGGGAGGATGTCCTGACACTTTCGAACAAAAAAGAAGAATGAAACACGAATGTACGTGAATTTGAAGTGCCCAACCATGTCTCTTCCCCTTCCATGCCCTTTCACATCCTCTACTACACGGGAGGACATGAGAAGGCCTATAAATGCATGAAAGGAGAAAGTGAATGACCATCTGAATATCCAGAGATATCGAGAAGCAAAGTTTAATGAGAGTAGTGAGTAAGATCTTCAGTGATGGAATGGAATTGTAGGAGCAAAGTGTAGAAATAGAGCAAGCAAGTAATTGGAGAGAAGGTTTACATTGTTGCTTCTTTTCATACTTATTGTAATTTGTAATTGTTTATATTAGACTAGTAAAAGTGGGAAGAAAGAGCAGTTTCCCTTCCCGACTGGTTTTCCTTCTTGGAGGTTTCCAGGATAAAATTGTTGGTGTTGAAGTTTTGAATTATTTCCTTCTCTACAATCTCATTTCTATAGCACTAGATAATCAGTCATGAAGCTCAAAATTTTTCAAGAAAATCTGTCATTTTCCAAATTTGAAAGTAGAGCAACATATTTTTGTGATTCGTAGAGTTCAAAAGTAGAAATTTATAGATCATTTTGGTATCAGAGCTGATTATATGTACATGAATGTGGTATTCGAATCTTTCTTGTAATTTTGTATGACAGTGACAAGGTCCAAAGGTGAAGAAGTTTTACCTTGCAAGCCAAATATTTCTAAAAAGTGGAAATAAAGAGTTTGACCTCAAATGGAGGAAGAGAACTTAGTCCGTAGAGTCGAGATGCTAGAGACCATGATGGATAGATTGCATAGAAAACAATAATATATTTTAGATATGCAAAAGAAAGCTTCGGTTAAGAAAGATTCCATGGAATCAATGGTTTGAGAACTAGCCAAAAAAATTGGTATCAGAAAGAGCCATAAAGAGGAAGAATGGGAAGAGCGTGAAGAGATGCCAATTGTAAGTAAGAAGGTAAAACATACACCTTTTAAAGTTGAAACGAAAGTGGAAATAAATAATTTTGAAGGAAAAGTAGATGCAGAATTATTGGATAAATGGCCAAAATTGTTAGAAGTCTACTTTAGTGTGTATAATGTCACTGAGGCACAAAGGATCACCTTTGCACGTCTCAAAATGGAAGGTCATGCTTTGGTTTGGTGGGAAACCCATCTAGCCACTTGTGAGAAGAAGAAGCATCCTATTTTTCAGTACTTGGAAAGGTTTAAAAGAATTGATTAGAGCTAACTTATATCCTATTGTCCATAAGACTGATATGATGATTAAGAGGTAGTACTTTAGATAGGGCAATGGTCAAAGCATGCAAGACTACACTACGGAATTTCAGAGACAAGCCATGTTGCCTAATATGGATGAGGATGATAACATTCTGACCAATTATTTAGGAGTACTTCACACTTACCTTCAGAGGAAGGTAATCTCCATGAAGGCCAAGGATCTCAATGAAGCTTGTATACAAGTATACTACATTGATGACGAGAAGAAGCATGGAGAAATAGAGCCAAAGGGAGACCAGTCAATAGAACAACATGATAAAGAATAAGGGAAGACAAGTAGTAGAGGTAAATGGAAAGGTAAACATGCTGCTCCTGCTTTGTATACTTGTAAATATCCTAAGAATTTATGTAAGAATTGTGATATAAATGGACATATTGACACCACATGTTGGAAGTTGCATCTGAAATTACACCTAAAGAATGGAAGCAAGGATTCCAAGAAATCCATGGCCACTGTGAAGACAAAAAGAGAGGTGGAGATTGAGGATGATTCGGATGTAGATGAGAGGCTGGGATGCATGGCCACTAACATGTACAGGGAAGAAGAAGAAGAAGATATGAGTAAGCTATTTCAAATCAGAATCCAAATAAGGAAGACTAAAGTAAATGCTTTAGTAGATTCTAGTTCTCAGTCAAATTTGATTTTTGATGTGGTTATAGGATAGTTTGGTCTAGAGAATTATGCGCATCCACATCCATACCCATTGGGATGGGTGAATAAGGGTGTAGAAATAAAATTTACAAGGAAGTGTAAGTTTCAGTTTGGGATAAATATCCAATACATAGATGTATTAGAGGTTGATATTATTCCACTTGATGCATTTGACGTTGTCTTTGGAAGTCCTTACTTCTATGCCAGTGATGTTGTGTTCACAAGGAGGGAGAACCGATACAAATGGGTCAAGGATGGAGTCAATTTTAACATCCGGGCACACAAGAGAAAATCAAAGAAGGCTATGGTAAGTGTCAACCAAGCACCAAGACTTATTCAGGAAAATCATCGGTTTTTTTTTCTTTCATTGGAAGAAAAGAAAAATGTAAATGAGAGAATGGATATTTATGACCAAAGGATGGATAATTTGGATAACACTAGTTATTTTTTGCAGAAGAAGCCACCATAGGAATTGCTCATTCAAGGAGCAAAACAAACTTCCACTATGCAGTCATCGTATCTACCTACAGTTTCACTGGACCTGATCGTGGGGTAGCAAGAAGAAGAGGAGATACAAGGAATGGTGGTGATTATATCAAAAATGTATTTGAAGAGGATTTGGCCAATCCATCTCAAGATAAAAAGATAGGAAAGGAATAAAACACTATCGTATGGGACCTTCGCCATACTTGAGCAGGTTGGAGAAGAAACCTTTAGGTCATACTTCATGTAGATGCACGTGATAGCAAGTTGCAAGAGCTTACATCCACTAACACCATCTATGCATGAGAAAGAAGGAAAGATACAAAAGTTACCTTCCAAGGAGGATTTTACTCGAGGAAAATCGGAGGAGGATGTAGCACTCGCGTAACAAACTAGATATCCACAAGAGTCTTGGCAGGTTGGACGAGAGAACACACCAAGGCAGACCCAATGGTACTCAAATGAGCATGAGAGGGAGTTGATGCCTCTACTACTCCCCCACTAAGCTTTTATGGGACCAAAATCCTCCTAATTAGGGGAGGTATGATCCATAGGGATCAAAGAAAACACACCACCTCATCAGTTTCATCAACACCAAGAAGGAGAAACAAGAAAAGTGCATACAATGAGGTAAACAGAGGTTTTGAAAGGAACTATCGCTCTGTACAGAGTAGAGGTTTCAGAACCACTTCCCTATAAGGGTGACAGTTATAAAACCATTGCCCAGCTAGGGAGATGGTCCTAAAACCGTTGCCCAGCCAGGGCGGTGGTCCTAAGACCACTGGTCTACTCAAGGTGACGGTCATGACACTTTCAAACAAAAAATAAGAATGAAACATGAATGGATGTGAATTTGAAGCGCCTAGCCATGTCTCTTCCCCTTCCATTCCATTTCACATCCTCCAGTGCATGGGAGGACATGGGAAGGCCTATAAAGTCATGAAAGGAGTAAGAGAATGATCATTCAAAGATCTAGAGAGATCGAGAAGTAGATTTTAATGAGAGCAGTGAGCAAGATCTTCAGTGCTGGAATGGAATTATAGGAGCAAGGTGTAGAAATAGAGAAAACAAGTAATTGGAGAGATGGTTTACATTTTTGCTTCTTTTCATACTTATTGTAATATGTAATTGTCTATATTAGACCAATAAAAGTGGGAAGAAAGAGAATTTGCCCTTCCCAACTGGGTTTCCTCCTTAGAGGTTTCCAGGATAAAATTATTGGTGTTGAAGTTTTTAATTCTATCCGTCTCTGAAATTTTATTTCTATAGCACTAGATAATCACTCACGAAGCTCTAATTTTTTCAAGCAAATCTGTCATTTTCCAAAGTTGAAAGTAGAACAACATGTTTGTGTGATTCGTAGAGTTCAAAAGTAGAAGTTTACAGATCATTTTTGATCCTCTCCTCCTCTTCTCTCATCTATATTCCCTCTTCTATATATAGGTCCAAACATTCTTGTAAAAATGGTTCCTCTTCCTTGAAAGCAAATTTACTCTATTATTTTGATTGTAGATATTTTGAGTGTTGTGGACCTCTATTTTTTAGCTTTTAAAATGCATAAATGCATTGAATTATGTTTATAGCACACTATGTGTATTTAAGCTCTTAATATATCTATCATTATGGCTCATGTTTTTTGCTTTGTATTTTTGTTAATTTTCTCTTACCTCTTTATTATCATTATTTTTATTGTGTCTACGGAATTTACAAGATATGGATTAATTGTGTTTGATACATGCTGAGAGGGAGAGTTATATTTAAATTTTGATTTATCATGGCTCATATATGCCCTTTGGATTTGTGTTTTTTCCTATCTTGTTAACTTATATATTAAGAATAAGCTCATTACTTCTTGGTGAATCACCATATTTATTTTTCATATTTTATCCCCCCTTTCTCCTTAAAATGTTAGATTAGAGTATAGTAGTAATAACATAGATTAGTTAGGATAAGATCTAGATTTATCTAGAGGTCTACCTCAAGGAGCCAAGTTCCTACACCTTATAGAAATTCCTATTGTTCTGGTTGAGACACCAAACCTATAATTGGTGCTCTATGAGTGCATAGATTTTTTGAACATTTTGTGTTTGTGTTGTCATTGATATAAATTCCATTGATGGAAAAGGGTGTCATGAGGCCATGTGAGTTTCCATGAGGTGTCATTCAATTTTAAGCATGAAGGTTTATTGGTAGTGTCAGGATTTGGTGAGTTTTATGTTGTCTTGGAGCATGGTTAAGTAATTATATTAATGGTTTGAGTCCTTCTAAGGTGGTTTAATGTTTTCATGAGGTCATAAGTGGTATATGAGGTGTGTTACATGTGTTAATGAGTTTGTAAGATGTCAACATGGTCATTTCATGAAGAGTCATGGTTGAGTCAGGGCATTTCAGGCTTTTTCCTATCCCTAGAACATACTAAATGGTAAGGAGGTATGATTTTTATAGCTAATAAGTATTATATAAGCATTTAAAAAATATTTTGACATGGTATAATAGGTGTATGATGACTTTCAGGTTAGTTCTCAGAAGTTTGATAGTCTTTCATGGTCCTTAGGAAGCAAGTAAGTGAGAAACAAATAAGGTAGAACATGTAAGTCTTATGGATAGAGTGTTTACAAAATATTTTGGATAGATGGAGAGTATGAAAATTTATAGGATGTTTTCATGATGCTTCATGACTAGTTTAAGGTCAAAGTGAATAATAGTTTTGAAGATATGTCAGTTTTGGAAAAACTAGGTAATCTATAGTATGTTTTTGATGCAAAAGTTGACCTTCTAATGCTTGTTGTGAATAGAATGATTTGAAAGGGGACCTAAAATATTTGGAGTATATTATTAGTTCAGTTATGAATATTTCAAAAAAATAATGAGGTGGTTTGATCGTCACGTTTTTATTAACTATCATTAAGAAGATAAGTTGCTTTGAAACCCTAGCTCAAAACAACTTAGAGAAAATGGAGTGTACTAATCCTATCTTGATTTATTTTTCCAAATTGATGATTGGGGTTGTAGAGGAATATTCAAGATTTATAAAAAGGTATGTTAGAGCATGTGTCAGTATGTAGGTCCCACTTGAAAATGCTTGTTTATGAAGTTCATTTTGTGGAAAAGTTATCCAAAGAAGGTGATAAATAAATTGACATTGTTTTTAGTCCTGGAGTTTTTATACATGTCCATGATAGTTTAATATCATGTAAGTGCTTATAAATGGAAAAGTGTGCCCTATTTATGAAGACATGTCAAAAGGAAATTTTAGGGAAGCTTCAAATAATTCTTAGAGATGAACTTGATTGAAAACCCTCCACTTTGATTTGGAAGGAAATGTGATATGTTATGGAAAAAGAATTAAGATATATTTCCAATGGTATATGTTTTTTCTAATCATGATGATATTTTCTGGGTCATCTAGCTTGATTTTTAGAGAAGAATTTTTCTTGTTTCTTAGGATAGAACTGCTTTTGCTAGAAGATGGAGGTAGAAGTTGCATAAGATGAATGATTTGATGCTTGATATCAATTTGAGAGTGAATAAGGATGGATTTTTTTCCTATCTAAGGAATTTTTAGGTCTTGTAAGTGACAAAAAGAGTGAAAACTAGTTGAGTTTGTAAAACTACTTTATGGGCAACTTGATTTGGTGAAGAGGAAAGTTGATGTGGTTTGTAGATATGGATGTTTAATTTGATATAACATGAATGCATGTGATATAAAGGTCTTGAGGATTCCATTGAGTGGTTAAATATTGTAGTTGAGTTTTTATTGGCTGGTCTTGAGGCCCAAAGGTGAATTCAAGGTGTTGGAAACAACTGTTTTGAGAAGGACATGAGCTTCCTTGAGTTAGTTCTGATAAATTTGATTGGTGAAAGATTATTAAATACAATAAATGATGTTGTTATGTCATATTACACATTTATGATGATTTTTTTATTGAATAACCATGGTTTTGGCATTTGTGGTTTTAGCTCATCCAAGTGATGGGGTTTTGAGCTAATTTTGTGCATGTTTGGTGGTTTTGGGCATGGCCAACCTATATTGGTCCAATGTGAACGTTTTTATGAGTATGATGTTATATTTTTAAGTTGTAATGGTCTAACCAAATGATGAAAACCTACTTGGTTTTTATTTGAAAGATGAGAAGCATATTTAAATGTGGGGTTGAGTTCATTTCTAAACTAGTTGAGCATATAGAGAAAATGCAACCTAGGTGAGGGTTTGAAATCTAATAAAGGGTAGGAAATCAGACATGAGAATGTTTTAAAATTTTTAAATAATGTTATAGGTCATGTGAGCAAGGTCTTGAATCTAAGAAATGTTGTGAAAGAAGAAGATATAATGAGTTTAAGGAATGAGGGTTTAAACAAAGTGTGTGAGCTGAATTAGTGATCTCCATCAGTTGTGTCAGGAATTTTTTTTGATATATTCATCTTCATATGGTTGAGTTTGTTATTTATCATCTTTTGTGGTTGTATCCTCCTTTTGGAGTGGGTGTTTCACTAAATTAGGATTTGGTGCTCCTTGTAGGGTTGGTGCTCTACTAAACTAGGGGTTGGTGCTCTTTATGAAGTTGGTGATTCCCTAAATTTATTTTCTTGATGTAAAATAAGAAGATTTTAAATGGGTTTTATTCCAAATTAGGGTTTTCCACTTATATATGGTGTTTATTTGTCTTATTCTTTGCTTTATGTACTTGTTAATGCTTAATACACATATAATGTGCTCATATGGTTATAAATGTTAAATGAATGAATGTGTGAACTTAATAAAATTTCAAGAAAAGAAATACAAACCTAAAATAACACCAAGTAATTTAAATATAAGCTAATAAATTCATCAATGAACCATCAAGATAAAAACTTAATGGAATGCAAAAGGAAATCTAAATGAATTTAATCATTTAAACTACAAGCATTTCTACTATGTTTAATGTATTTCTAACAGAATTGAACCTATGAAGATAAAAAAGAAATCAAAGTGTGCATTGTTGCTACTTCATTGAAGGTGAAAAGAAATCTCTAAAAATGGCTACAAGTCCATATTACATATCCCTTTACTAACCAACTTGAAGAAGTGTCGTTAATTGGCATCTGAAGTGTGATAGAAGCTAGTTAATTAAAAAAGTGTCGTTAATTGAAAAAAATGGAGGGAAACGTTAGTTAATTAGTGGAAATCACTAATTATAATGGAAATGGTGAAATAGAGGATAATGAGTACCACTTTAGTATTAAAATTGTGGAAGCAAATTTTAGGTGTCTACATTTTCCCCTCTTTGGGGTGACGTCACTACAAAAAAGTAAACAGGCATAAAAAATAAATTTTTAAATAAAAATTAGTAGAATGGAGGATGCCCCCTCGAGTGTTGATGGGGTGATAGAAGAATTTGATGGACGATTGAAAATAGGAAGGAAACAGTAAAATCCAGATAAAAGGAACCTTGAATATTAATGAAAATTAATAGATGAAAGAGGGAATAGATTTTTGCATCTAGCTTGTTCAATCAACACCTTTGTTTCATCACTTTTATTAAATTATCAACATCATCGGCCCTTATTAAAATATATGCATACAATAAAAGTGTAAAATAACATTAAAAGCTATAATAATGACAATTGTTCATTGATAAAAATACTTAACTCTATGCAACATACAAAATACAATGTAATATGAGAAATTAAAAAAATGCTTAACTCCATGCAATCTACATAATGCAATGAAATATGAGAAAGTAAACTAGATATCCTAATAGGGAAAACAAGTACAAACACAAATACTTAAATAAACAATGTTCAAGACAGTTCTACTAATGTTTTTGTTATCAAGCTTCAACTCTCGAATGTCCATGTTTAATGACAAGGGCTAAAAATTGTGCCCCAAGCAAGGATACATGTAAGGGGAATAATAGAGGACACGAGGAGTCCCATGAAAAATTATTAATGCACTATGACATAGTATCAAACAACTTATTGTGCCAAGATAGTACATACATAAGAAGCAAACATAGTTTTGTTAATGGAGGTAGATCATAGTGATCCATGAGTTGTTGCGTGAGAACAAGTGAAATGTGAAGAAAGATGATTTTGTAAGACAAATTTTGATGTTTGAGGATAATGCATTTGATACAGGATTCAGCTGCATGCATGCCTTTTACCATTTTTTGTAAAAATTTTAATTTTACAATTTTTTTGATGTTTGATTGATTTTACCAATGTTTTGGATTTTTTATAACATTTTTTTTAGTTTTTTGTGATTTTGAATTTTTTATTTTTAAAGTTTTATAAGAAAAAAATGATTTAGAAGAATGAAAATATCATGGGACATTGCCAAATAATGTTGGAAAGTAAAAATATGCCCCTGGTAGCAGAAAGTGTCGCTCGGAAGCAAAAACATGCCCCAATATAACGAAATCAGGTGAAAAATGATTATTTATTAAAAAAACATTGTGGCGAGTGCTAGAAGAAATTGGAAGAAAATTGAGTTTCTAGTGCATTGAATGCAATTTGTAGTTTGGGCCTGCAGGCATTGAGGGGGGCACGTATGCGTGAAGGGGCATGCAAGCACTGATACGGGAGCGTATGCACGAAGATGGGCACGTAAACGCTGAGATGGGTGCGTATGCACAAATATGGGTGCACATGCATGAATATGGGCACGTAAGCACTGAGATGAGCATGTATGCACAAATATGGGCACATATGCATGAATATGGGCGTATAGGCACAACACTAGACTTTGGTGCTAGTGTTTTTGAAACATATTTGAATGTTTTGATTTTTTCACTAACATATTAATGTTTTTGTGATTTTTCTATAAGTTTTCCAAATCTATGTACAAGAAAATGAAGAAGCATGGATTCCCCCAATGATAGATGGGATGTATAAGGGTAGAATGCCACACGTATGTACAAGAAGGTGAAGATGTAAAGTTTCCACCAACATGAGATGGCAATATACAAAGGAAAAATCTTCACACAGAAGAAGATAGGATCAAGGCCAAGAGAGATAGATTCAACTTGATGATGAACACGAGTCAATGAAGAGTTAAGAAGGAGAAAGGATTCCCCCAACATGAGATGGCCAAGAAATGTTTGATAAAAAGAAGCAGAAGATTGTTTTTGTGAAAGGGGAAAAAGGTGCCTGCAAACATGGAAAAAGACAATCTTGTACACATGGATGTTCTAAAGTAGAAGAACAATGAATGTCATGAATGTATCTTAGAATCCTTGTGATGAAAAATCGATTAGCAAAAGACACAAATCATGAGACAAGATAAAAACTAAAGTAAGATTTTGAACAAGATTAAAAAAATGACACTTGGTAACATAGTAATCTTGTTTTCTCATCAAGATCCAGTGTGTGTACATGGAAATATATTACCTCTTGGAGGGAGTATTTGATAGACAATAAGTGAAGACACCCTAACTAATGTGTAGGAATGATTTATTTTCAAATTTGGTTTTGCGAATGGATTGTGGAAGGAGTTCATACATTTCTCTGCTACCAGAAAAACATCTATATCCATGAAGAAGATGTATTTTATTCTAATCAAAATATTTCCATACTGCTAGCTAGGTGTCCATAACCCCTGTAGAGATATTGGAAATACCCCAAGAGAGTGATATAAATAAATTTGCTTTTGATTTTAGCTTTGTGCTTTTTTATTTGATTTTTTTTGCTTTCTAAAAATTGTATTTCAGCTCTATTGATTTGACAAGGGGTTAAGAACCATTGATGGCTTGATGGAAGGGTGTGGAAGTGATTGTGATGAAAACATTGGCTAGTGTCAACAAATATGTTCACAAGTTCTTTACAACAAGTTTATTAGATGTTTATTGTGATAGGGTCTCTAAGAGGTAAGTTGTTCTTTAATTTACCAAGGTGATAAAATACCAAGGTCAAATGGATACCATAGAGATAAATGTCACATAATGTGTGTGAATAGGCTAATCAAAATATCATCGAAGGGATGAAAATGTTGGAAGAATTGCAGAAGAATAACAAGGGAAGAAAGAACATCCATGTGTATGCAAAACCTGATTGTAATGTGTGTTCGTTTACGTTTGATTTTTTGAAATGTTTTCTATTTTTTTTGTATTTTTTCTTTTTTCTTTGGAATGGGATCGATAAGGTCACTCAACGTGATAATATCCAACAATAATGTTAGAAATTTCCTTAATAATGAAGACTAGGTATGTTTTCTTATCAAGATTCATATTATACCTGATCTCGATGATCATGGTGAGTTCATTCTTAAAAAAATGATTGTGTTTTATCGTGAAACATGGATTTTGTAAGTGAGAGCATGAGTTCCCTATCTAGAGGTTTTTGCACTTTACGCCATACTTGATGGCTACATTGATGTGCATTTTTGAATTATTTTTGATTCTAAACTTTATTTTTGTTTGAATTGTTGGGAGCATTGGATCTCTTAGAATTTTTTATATGCGCTTGATGAAGGAAGCATTTGGGTTTCTTGTAAGCTAATACGAGACTTGTCTGATCCCAAGAAGTGGGAGATGAAAGTGGATGAATAGGCTTGATGTGAGAAACGATGGATGGATTTCTACTATTATTAATAAAAGGAAAATGTGATGAACGTGAAGGATATTGTCTAAGAATTGAAGAATATGGGCTACCTAGAGGTATCCCATAGGTTTAAGATAAAGGAATACTAGGATGTGGCCCTAATATAGAAGATGAAGGACTATCTAGAGGTATCATATATAGAAGATGATGTGATAATATGATATGGACCAAGAATTGAATACGAGTGACTACTAGGATGTTCTATAAGTATATAAGATGAGGGACTACTAGGACATGGCCCCAAGATAGAATAAAATGGGCTACGAGGATGTGAGAAAAAAATATTTGATGAAGGGATACTTAGTGGTGGCCCACATATAGAAGCATTGGATGGGCTACTAGGTGGTGACCCAAAGTGAGTTTGTGATTGAGGAATCCTGATAGATAAATAATCACTGAGTGATGAGAAAATAAGCCATGGATCAATGCTAGACCCAAGAAATTCATTAGAAAATGAAGAATGTGAAGATGGAAGAATAGGAGGAAGATCAAGTTTGATGATCCTAGGGTCTTCCTCTGTGTTCTTACAAACATAATCAACCTCTTCCCCACAATATGTGAATGCTGCTAGAATTTGAGGATTCTAATAAATATGGATTTAATCAACTTCCATATTACATAATGTTACAATAAATATTTAAATAAAGATTACATCATAACATAAGTAAATAAAGAAATACTTACAGAAAATAAATAACACAGGTGACACAATATTTATAGCGGAAAACCCCAATAGGGTAAAAACTTCTTGAAAATAACCTTTTACTTTACAGAACTTATTTTACATCTAGTAAGATCACCTCCTCATTTGAAACCCTATTTACCAAGGGTAAAATCAAATCACTTGATTTGCACACCTTTGATATATTTCCTGAATATATCAAATGAGGACTTAAAGTCTTTTTTATATAAGGTGATCGGTTATGTCTCCCGACCCACCTTTTCAACCTAAAATGGTTGACACATACACCTAGGTTTATAATATTTAATATTATAAATATAATCATTTCATGATATTAAATATTTAACCTAAAATATATACCTAGGTTAGAATATTTAATAATAGAAATATAAATATTTCCTATTATTAAATATTAACCTATATATTAGTGATGGACCCATATATATTAAGGGTTGGTCAGACCACTTAATCATTATGTTTGAACACTCCCCCTTAATGTTAAGTGGGATAACATAACATACGCCAATAGATTACCTACCCGTGGTACACTACAAGATTTATAATCCTTAAACCATAAAGGTTTTAGGCTAGCATATTGGTTAAAAGAATTATAACACCTTCATCATACTCAATTTACCTTTTAGTACAAAAGGATTTGGAATCTCAAAGATAATCCCATGATTAATAGATAAGTATGATTACTGAGTTTTACATGTTCTCACAGGTTCTCATAAAAGATTATTGAACCTAAGCATATAGAAGCCTTTTACAACTAGGGACCTCCTTAAGAATATGCTTGTACCATATGTTTACCAGTAAACTCAATAGAACTAAAGAGTTTATTGAAGACTGACTTTAAGATCTTTCTACACTTCTTTCCAAAAAATAAGTCGAGGAGGTATACATGCCCAAAGGTCTTTTTACACTTTCCCGAAGGTCTTTTACAAATACCCAAAGGTATTTTTACAAAAACTAAGTTCCATTAGGAGGTGATATTGTCATGCACACTCCCCCTCAATGAAAAATCCAACAATCTAATCTTTTCACGAAAGTGACAAAAAATTACAACACTTAGGGACTTTGTGAAGATGTCAGCAACATACTCTTTAGCCAACATGAACTTGAGATTTATCTCATCACTTTGCACCTTCTCATGGGTGAAGCGTATATGTATCTCAATGTTCTTTCTCCTCTGATGTTGAACTAGATTCTTAATCAAGAGTAATATAACTCTAACCACCACATAGAAGATAAATACTTCCTTTATCTTCCAGTGTATCTCTACCAACAATTGTTGCAACCACATGGCCTCTTTACTTCTTCCATTGTACTTCTCTACCTCAGTAGAAAAAATGGAGACTGTTGATTGTATTTTTTGTTCTAAGTAATGGTTCTTACACCAAAAAACTTGAACACATATCTAACATATTTTATAACACAACATCAGTATGGTTAGAATCACAAAATCCATAAAGATAGCATTTTCATTCTTATTATAATCCAACCCATAATTGATTGTTCCTTTCAAATATCTAATTTTTTTTGCAAGATTCCAATGATCTCTAAAAAAGGTTCCTACATAAACCTTGAAGTAATTCCTTTTGTATAGGAAATATCTGATCTAGTTATAGTTAGATCAATCAAACTATCAACAACGTATATAAAATAGGATCAACCTTTTTCATATGTAGATTTATGATCAATATTTATTCCAACTTTCATTGAAGTAGAAAATAGTTTACAACCAATCATAAGAAACTTTTACAATACAATGGTTGCATATTGTGTTTTGAAAAATAACAATAGAATGAAATATAATCATACAAATAACATGATGTGAGAGAACTAACTCATTCATTTCAAAGTACTGCTTAAATTTCTCTTTAATCATATGAATTAAATTAGAATTGTCATCAGACATAAGTAAATCATCAACATATATATATATATAATGATAATATGTCAGCCTTATTGCTTGGTGAATATATCATTGTTAGAAGAACAATTAACAAAACCTAACAGTATAAAGAAGGAAATAATTTTCGCATACCAAGCTCTAAGAGCTTGTTTTAAACCATACAAAGATTTTTCAACTTACAAACATAGTTTTCTTTACCAGTTTCTTCAAATCCTTTAGATTGACACATGTAAAATTATTCTTTTAAATTGTAATTAAAAAAATTATTTTTATCATCTATTTGGTGGATTTCCCACCCAAATTGAATAAAAATTACAAATAAGGCCCTAACAGTACTCATTTTAGCTATAGGAAATGTCTCAACATAATCAATACCAAATTTTTGAGTGAAATATCTAGCAATAAGTTTAACTTTATGTTTGTTAATACTACTATCACAATTATCTTTTATTTTATATATCCACCTAGACCCTATAATATTTCACGGCTCAGGTTCATATAAGGTAATTAATGCATGGTACATATAATGGATTCTAGTCATTTTCCTAAGGTTAATAGGATTTGAGTTTTCTAATATAAATTGAGCCCAATTTAATTTCTTATCTATGAAGATAAGAGTTTCATAAACATTTATAGCATCAAAACATCATTATGACCATTTATGAAATCAGAATCAAAACCATCATTTAAAAGTATTTAATGAAGTAACTTCAAGAGAAGAAGACAACACATGTAAACCTTTCAGTAGACTATATCTATAAATTTCATATAAGCTTTGATAATTAACATGTCCTAACCTTTCATGCCATAGTTTTGAATTATTCAAACTTTGAGATATAAAATAAGATGCAGAAGAGAAATCATAAAAATATATAGATCATTTCTTTGAATTCCTTCAGCTATTATACTCTCATTACTATCCTTGATATACCAAGTATCCTTCATGCATGGATTCAAGTTGTGTCCATACCTCTTTCGGATGTTCGATATTACCAATATGTAGAAGGTACTCATCATTCACATTGCATAGAAAGAGCATCTTACATTCATTGCAAGAATGCATTCATGTTATCTAAAGTTGCTTGACAACCGGTGTGAGCAACCTCAGATCTAGAAACAATCGTCTAGAGTTTCCTCGCCATAAATTTTATTTTGACCCAAATGTTGTAGTTGGTTTCATTCAGAATCTGGGTTTTGTCAAGATAGAAATAGTTAGACATCATTATTTTATTAAACCTGTAAAATACACCCCATTATAATATACAATGTACCACAAAGTTAGATACATATTTATCAATAAAAACAACACTTTTAATAGAATCAAATCTAAAGAAACTATTTGATCATAACTAATTTTGTCATTACAATGCATACTAATTAACCTCCCATGATCAAAATAATAACCCGTATTATAAAGGGCTCTGCATTATACCCCAGATTTATATAAAAAAATATTTTTGACTATATAGAAGTGAAGAAGAGACCCCTAAGAATGCATAACAACTTCAAATTTCTAAAAAAATTAATGTAGAAAAAATCCAGCCAGCTTAAATTTGACGTCTAAATGATCATCATAATGGCTTATTTTTTGGTCTATCGTGACAGTCATTTGACTGTCAATTTTAACACAGTTAAAGTTTCCTAGAACATACGAGCTTAAATTTGATGTCTAAATGATCGTCATATTGTCTTATGTTTGGTCTACCATGACGGTCATTTGACCGTCAAATTTAATGAAGCCAAAACTTGTTGTGTATTTCTAGAATGTGAAATTCTAAAATTTCTTCTTTTGTATAATATTAGGGAGGTTATATTTCAACACATTATAATAACGTATTATAATTTATAATGTAAAAATATATACACTTTTTTATTAAAAAATGTATATAATTTATAGAATGAAAATAAAAATAACATATAGTTCATAAAAATTATAAGCTATAGTATTTTGTTTTTATATTAAAAAAACACGTAACCCTTATTAAAGGGGTTTAAAGGACATAGACCCGGTTAAAATAATTTTACCAGGTGTAATTAGATTTATGAGAGTATAGATTAACTTACATATTTTACAGAGGGGACAAGTAATTTCACTCGACCAATGAAATAAATTGAAATCCCTATTTTCATGAACCTTGTCTTCTCCCTTCATTTACTCTTAATTTTACCCTGCACACATTTAAAAGTATGAAAATATTGTAAAATATTTTATATAATTCTTGTAAGTTAAAAACTTCAAAACTTTTATGTGGCTATAACTACCAATATTTTAATAAATATTTACCATACTTCACGTTGGACCACTAATAAAATAGCCCCCTTTTTAATTCTCTATTTATACTTGAGAGTTCCACTTTTATACTTGAGATATTATCTCATTTTATTCTCCACTCCCACTCTTATATAAAAGAAAACATTTAAATAGTTTTATTTATATAGTTTTTATAAACTATAAGATCTAAATGAATGGGGCTGCCCCTTTACATGGATAATATAAATGGTCAGGGACACATGTTAGGTTTTATTTAATAAATATTAAGATTTAAACAGTAATCCCTTCATGGCCAAGAAATAAACACGGGCCCCCTTACTAAAAAATATAAGCACTTTGGTTTTTTTTTTAAAACATATATAAACAAATTTTTTTTATATTTTAAGCGGTTTAAAATAACCATATAAATAAAATATGATTCAAACTTAGGTTTGTTTAAAAAAAAAAAACTATATATGCCTAGATTTATAAGTTAAGTTTAAATACGATTTAAACTTAGGCTTAGAATATGGTCTATTGACTCTTCCCTTAATCCCATGTAATTTTAATATGGTTTAAGACTTTTAATATATAATTTTTGTTTCAAAACTATATAAATTTTAATATGATGTTTATATAAATTATTATATAAAACTTATTCTATATTATATATATTTTTATTTAAAAATAATAATATAGTTTTCAAATTATATAGGATATAGTTATAGATTAACTATAAACTATAAACTATAGTTTTTCAAATCAAATCCTTTTAGAAGGGACCAAAGAACACGGGTATGAATTTACTTTCCGAAATATTTAATCTGCAAACATTTGAAATTATAGAAAACATGAAAATTATTTCATATAGTAATAAATCCTGTCTTTTTCTGTATGTGACTTTCACGTAGGTAAATATTTGAAGCCTCTTTCACCTATGCACACATCAATTTTCAAACAAACATTAATTCCATATAATTTACAAAATGTAAATGAAATTAAGAATCATATCATATTACATCTCCCCCCCAAAAATTAGGGATTTAAAATTGAAAACTAAAAATTTTACCGAGAGTTTAATTGCACAAATGTAATGCCAAAATAAATTAGAAAAAAAGAAGGGGACCAGATACTTTTAAATACCCTTTCGGGTTGGTTGAAAAAATCTATACAAATTAAATAAATAAAATACAAAACATTTGATCTTAATTTATTTAATTTACCTTACTCTAATACCATGTTAGAATTTGAGGATTCTAAAAAGAACACACTTAATCAACTTATATATTACATAATGTTACAATAAATATTTAAATAAAGATTATATCATAACATAAGTAAATAACTGATGGGTGGGAGTGGTATGGTCAAGTCACATGGTTGTGTGCTTGCCCACCCATGGTCAAGTCCCCCCGAGGCACGATCCTCCTCGGAGGTGGTTTCACCGCTATAGGCGACATCTCTACTCGTGTTGACACCAGTGGTTACTCCTCACTGATGATGCTAGTGGTTGCTCCTCTCATTGCTGACGCTGGTGGGTCCTTCTCCTCTCGCTGCTGATGTTGGTGGCTACTCTACTCACTGTTGATGCTCCTCTCGCTGTTGTCATAGTTGCTTCTCTTGCTGCTGACACTGGTGACTGCTCCGCTTGCTGTTGACCCTGGTGGCTACTCCTCTCACTGCCGACACTGGGGTCTGTCCTATAGTTGTCCCACTCGATGTGTTTGTTGTCGATGGTTACTGTATCTTCAATATGGTTTCATGGCTGGTTCAATTGGGTTCCTAATAGTGGTCCCCTTCATTGTAACCAGGTTGTGGATCCTCTGAAAAAATCCTTAATTGTACAAGGATGTGGGTCCTTTAAAAAACCCTCAAGTTACCCTCAATTCCAAAAAAACATAAGTAAATAAAGAAATATTTACAGGAAATAAATAACACAGGTGACACAATATTTATAGTGGAAAACCTCAATAGGGTAAAAACTACTTTGAAAATAACCTTTTACTTCAGAGAACTTATTTTACATCCAGTAAGATCACCTCCTCCTTTGAAACCCTATTTACCAAGGATAAAACCAAATCACTTGATTTTCACACCTTTGATATATATCTCGAATCTATCAAACGAGAACCTAAAGTCCTTTCTATATAAGGTGATCGGGTATGTCTCCGGACACACCTTTTCAACCTAAAATGGTTGACACATACACCTAGGTTTATAATATTTAATATTAGAAATATAATCATTTCATGATATTAAATATTTAACCTAAAGTATATACCTAGGGTATCATATTTAATAATAGAAATAGAAATATTTCATATTATTAAATATTAACCTATATATTAGTGATGGACCCATATACATTAAGAGTTGGTCAAACCACATAATCATTATGTTCCAACAAATGTATTGAGGTCTAAAGAAAATCCTTGCGTGTAATCCTGTAGGGGATTATTATCATGTGACCCCATGAATTCTATGACTGATTTTTCATTTTGAAAGAAATCAATCGGTATGGGTTGTTGTTCTTCGACCATAGGAGGTTGACTAGAAGAAACGGGTCCAACTGGTGTGGAAGATTGAGAAGATAATGACTCAAGATATGAAGTAGATTTAGATATAGATGTCTTATGAGTAGAAGAAGATGTAGATTTAGAACTGATCGACATTGGATTTCCTAGAAGATGACATATTATCGGGAAACAATGAGGATCACGTAGAAAATCAGCATATGATTATGACATAGGAGTCATCTGAGATGATTGTGACATATGCATCGACTTGGAGATTGCGACATGGGAGTTGACTTGTATTATTGAGACATATGCATCAACTTGGATGATTGTAACATGGGAGTTGACTTAGAATATTGTGACGTAAGTTTCAAATTAGATGACTATGACATGGGAGTTGACATAGATAATTTCCACATAAGTGTCGACTGAGATGATTGCGACATAAGTGTCAAATTAGATGATTGTGACATAAGTATCAACTGACATGATTGCGACATAAGTGTCAAATTAGATGATTGTGACATAAGTTTTAACTGATATGATTGCAACATAAGTTTCAAATGAGATGATTGCAACATAAGTATCAAATTAGATGATTGTGACATAGGTGTCGACTTAGATGATTATGAAAAAAGTGTCGACTTAGATGATTGTGAGATAGGTGTCGAATTAGATGATTGTGACATAGGTGTTGACTTAGAGGTCAAATAGATATTCAATGGAGGAAGAGGTCATTGAGGAGGAAGATAAGGGAGGTCCTACAAAGCAAGGGAGGACCACGACTCAAAATTTGAATCAGATGATTACAACATAGGAGTCAAATTAGATGAACTTGGAGTTTCCCAAATATTCAACGGAGGGAGATGCCATTTAGGTGACTCATAATGGGATTTGTTGAGCAGAAAATATTGTCCTAAGGAGAAGACATACATAGGATGCACACACGGGAAGAAGGCGTACTTGAAGGTGCAGAAGGATAGGGAAGGAAACGCTTATCAAGACAAGCTGATTTAGGACTTAGCCATTTTCATGGATGCGGGATATTTTTGGAAAATAGCATGCGGAGCACACATTGGGATGGAGACTTGTGTGACATGTAAATTATATTTTAGGAACATGTGTCTAATAAGTGTCATGCACGAGTTCAAGATAATAATAATATTACTTCTTCTATTTAACTATAAGATGTCTATTATTAGCGCACTTACATGTGTGCATGTTATTATACAGGCGCATGGCTATTAAAAACATGTGACCTATTTTGTGAAGTGTGTAGATGGTGAAGGGAAAGCCACCGCCCTTATAAATATGTACTGAACTGCATATTTAGATAGAGATGTTGAATAGTACATTATTGTAGAGTTATGTTGCTGGATATGATACGTGCATAACTTATGGTGATGTTTTGTAATGTAAGAATCTTATATGTATTACAATGTTTAATATAATGGAGTATATTAGATGGATAATGGTTTTAAACATGACTGTTATTGGTTCTTGCTTGGTTAATCTGATTATAGTTATCATTTAATTCATGATTCTCTAAGATCTAGATTTGGAATATGCTTTGTGGAATGTTTATGCTTGTTTATGGTTATGAATATGATGTATCTTCATTACACTAACATCCTACACTAAGTAAACTCTAAAGAGGGACCTAGTACCTTTGCATGCTTCAGGTGAGTGCTCAGCATCAGGTTGGGTGATGTGCCAGCATGCCTGGGTTTTGTTGGGTTTTATATAATAGAATCTAGGCTACATCATTGGTTCCATTGCCGAGACCTCGTTTTCATATGTTTTTTAGGATGTTTCATGATGAAAATGTACCGGTTGACCTTAAAAGTGTTGAGGAGTGGATAAATGATCTGGAAGAAGATGTACACTCAGAGGTTCAACATTGGATCTGATTTTGATGCATGTGCGTGGGTGGAACAAAATTTGTATGACTGTCTGTATGAGAGCTTCTTTTCTATATTTTTGGTAGATTTGCATGAGTGTCTGGTTGCTTATGCGTCTAAAAGGAATTGGACGTATCATACACTTGTCTGGATGTAAGAAGAATATTAGGACCTTTATGATGTTGATCAAATTTGGACACACATTGTGGATACTTGGTTCTATGGTGTTTTGAATAGATACATTTTGGACTACTCAATTTCTACTTATTCTTTCACGGAGGTAGCTGAGTTCTAGTTTTTACATTATCCAAGGGGAACTTATTTGTAAGGCATTCCATTAGTGATAAAAATCTTGATGGTAACCCTAAACTTGGAAGAAAAATTGATGGCTAGCTAAACCACACCATGCGCGGAGGAAGGAACAAGTTTGGTGAAAGATGGTGGACCTAGTAAAAGAGATGCAGAGAGAAGAAAAGTGACTTAAGTATAATGAGGAAAATGAGAGGGAGATAGAGAAGTAACATGATATTACAGAGTGGATGGTGTTGAGGAGAGAGATGGCTCATGAAGGATTTGAAGCTCACGTAAGAGGCGTGGAGCCAGAGCATCTGGAACTCCCCCATTTGGGAAATCATAATAGGGAACCCTCCTTGGCCTCACATGGGAGTGTGTTAGCCAAGAGACATTGGCCATGGGCATGCATCTGAATCTACCTGGAAACCTAGCCCTTGCACTTGGATTTCTAGTATCTAGTACAACCAGTAGTCAACAAGCTAGTTTGGGCAGTAGAAGAGTAGGAGTAAGTCAGATAACAAGTACATCTATGGTAGGGAAAACATCTTCTTTGTTTTTTGGAGGTACCTTTTCAGGTGCATCATCAGCACAGAACTAAAGTGCACAGAATTTTGGACTCACTTCTGGGAGTAGTACCACTTTATAGACTGTAGGAGTTTAGTTTAGTACTACTGTTGGGACATAGGGAAGTACATCCATTGGTCCACTTCTAGCTACAGGTGGAGGATCAGGGGGCATAGGTGGCTCTAGTTCTGGTGGATCTGGTGGTTTTAGAGGCAGAGGTAACACATGAGGTTATGGATCAGGTGGGCAGGGTCTGCACCAACCCCAAAATATTTACATGGAGATGTCTCTTCATCTTCTAGAGTATAGGGGCATAGAAGATGTTGCTGAACATGTGCACATGTGTGAGATACTATGACATGCAAAAGGAGTTATGACTTCTGAGTGCAAGGCAAGTCAGTTTGCAACTACATTGTAGGGATGCACACACAGTTGGTACAGGAAGTTTGACCCTGATCAGACTTACATAGATTATGCAGCATTAAAGGATGTTTTCCTTAAGGAGTTTCATATCCCTGAGTTTGAGCAGAAGAGTATAAGTGTGCTCAAGGATATTAAGAAGGGAACTACTGAGAGTGTTTGGGAATATGATGCCCATTTCAAGACACTATTGTCTAAACTTTCTTATGATATTCATGCAAGCCAGCATGCACAGTGGTTTGTTGGGGGCTTGATCACACCTTTTAGGAGGGCGTTATCACATAAGACTTATACGGACTGTGTGAAGCACTTGAAGTATCTTTTGCTGAGGTAGTTGGAAGTATAGACACTGGAGTGAGCCCATTCCTAGAGGCACAGATTGCAGCTATGGAAAAGTAGTTGGAGAAACTATCAGAAAATTCATCACATGAGACATGCACTGGGATTTGGTGTATAGATTGTGAAGTGGAAGGGCACACCAAAGATAGTTGTCAATGTAGATCAGTGTGTTCATTACTGTTGGAGACTGTGAGATATGTCATTTGGACCATGATGCAAGCTGCTGCCCATTATTACAACGCACGATAAGGAAGAATGTATCTTGTTATTGTAAAATTTTCCGGTCCATGACTCATGATACAGAAGACTGTAGGTTGATTGGTCAGATCCATGATGCCATAGATATTGGTGTGTGATAGACTGGAGTATCAGATAATTCTAAAGGCAAAAGTGAGCACCATGATCATGATCACACTCAAGTGCACTATGATTGGAATGAAGGGCACTTTGAAGGAGGTCATGGTAGAGGTAGAGGATACCGTGGTGGATTTGGGGCCGAGGCCATGGTGGTGGATGAGGTGAGTTTCCCTCATGGAATGTGTTTTACATGCAGATCTCCTGACCACTATAGGCATGAATGTCCTCAGAATATTACTTGTTATTTTTTTGGGAAGAATCATAGCTATGAGGAATGCCCAGACTTATATGAGCATCTTAGCAAGCAACATAAATAGGAGAACAAAGGCACAGGGATGGTTAGAATACAACGCATTGTAGAAAATTAGTGGATGCCAAAGCTGGTACTGGAACCTGAGGTATTACCTGTGAAGATTAATACACGCTGAAGCTGCGTGCGCCAAGAGAGGAATTACAACAGAAGCCTACCATCACCAAGGAGGAAGTTTTACATGCAAGGTACCCAGATCCTACACATCAGAAGGAGGTTTATCAGGAAACCATGGAGGTACTCAGAAATCTTTAGGGTGAAATACAATGTTTGAAGGAACAGTCATGGAAGTTAGAACAAAAGAAGGTAGTAGAGACAGTCCAATCAGATATTGATGACTTGAAAGAGGTATGCAAGATGTTGTGCCAGGAGAATATCATTCCATTACTAGGGAATTGGCTAAAGGGAAACACTCCGTGCGCAAGTATTGAGAATGGATGGTAGATCCTGCATGCTAATCTTCCCCCTCATAGTTTGGATTATGACAAGGAGATCACTCTGAATGTTGTTGTGGATGGGTGGCTCTTGAGTAATATATTGATTGATACAGGCACGAAAGTTAATGTGCTTACTTTAGATGCATGGGTACAGATGGGTAGACCTCCATTACAACCATCCTCTAATGTATTGTTCATGGCCAATCAAACTAAGGCCACTCCCATAGGAGTTTTAAAGGATGCATCCATTACTATACAAGGGGCCAAGTTCATTGGGGACTTTGAGGTCTTAGCACTTACAGAATCAGAAAGCTTCCCAGATCTATTTGGGTTTCCTTGGTGTTATGCAAATAATGTTGATCTATGGTTCAACAAGGGGTATATAAGTTTTGAGAACACGGAAGAAAGAGTGATTATCCCTTTGACAGATGGGAAATCTATGTGCCTTATGTTGAACCTTTGAGTGAGGAAGACCTGAACAAAGTATATGTATGCTCCATTCGGGACCCAAAATTACTTTAGCCCTAAAAGGAAGGAATCCTCCAGTGGGAAGATGCACAGTCTATTAGTGATACTACAAGTATTGTTTCTGACAATTGGGCACATGGAACCTATGATATGGTTGGGTGAGAAGTAAGAAGCACATTTGCATGGAGAAGAAAACCTCGATGTATTCAGAGGATAGGTAACAACCCTGTACCTCGGTACACTGGAGAAGGAGATCCTATGGTATTCATGTGTGCCATGGAGGAGTAGTGGACAAATCAAGTGGAAATAAGGAATATGTTAGTATATACCTTATGTGGGATAACAACATGCTAGTGGATGGTTCACAAGGATAATATTATGGAATGGAATGAAGTCAGAATTTCTCTAACCACTTGGTTCTTCAAAATAAATGTGCCTACTACAATCTACATGTATCATGGTAATCAACCTGTTCAGCACCATGTTCAATAGTGTGAGAGACTCTGGACATAGAGGAGCATGAAGCCTTACCACCTTCACTTTGGGTGCAAAAACTTTATTCCACTTTATAAGGCTACACACGAGCCTGGTATGTTTATGTAGAGCTGCATAGGGAGACTAGAAATTGGTAGGACTTGATTATAGGAATGACCCAGACTTTTGACTACTTCTCTACTAAACCTCTGGTGGAAGAGGCATTAAGGGTTATAAAGTGCTTAACTATGGGAGATAGTGAAAAGGCTGAAGAACTCATTTAGGAGTTATTTGGTGAGGTAGACTCAGGAGCGCATTTTGATGAAGTAGAAGAGACAGATGCCACACTACTTAAGTGTGCTTGCTGTGAGAAAGAAAAAGGAAAGATGGTCTACATAGTGGATGATGAAGAAGTAGAAAATATGGATATAGATCATTCAACAGGTACACGAAGTGTTAGACAGTGCAGATAAGAACGTGTGCGCCTATCATGAACCTATGAAGACCAAGAAAGTGAACATTGGCATGGATGTTGAACCTAAGGAGGAAATAATTGGGGATTATTGGACTGATTCTGAAGTGGCAAAGATAATTGAGTTACTACGGGATTTTCAGGACTTATTTCCTAGGGGCTACCATGAGTTAAAAGGAGTGCATGAGTCATTAGGAGAGATGAAGATTAAGCTAAAGGAAGGAGTGCACCTGGTTAGGAAGAGACCTTACAGGATGAACCCTAACCTGCACATCAAAGTTAAGGAAGAAATTGACAAAATGTTGAAATTTGGTGTCATCAAGCCCTAGAGGAATCAGAATGGGTTAGCCTTATGGTGATCAGTATAAAAAAAGATGGTTGGATTAGGATTTGTGTGGATTACAAAGAACTAAATGTTGCATGTGTGATTGATCCTTTTCCTACACCTTTCACAGAGGAAATATTAGAAGGCGTTGCAAGGTGCGAAGTTTATTCTTTTACAAATGGATTCTCTGGGTATCATCAGGTTAGAATTGCATGGGAAGATCAAGAGAAGATGACTTTCACCACTGAATGGGGAATTTTTTGCATATACTGTGATGCCCTTTGGTTTGAAAAATGCACCTTCTGTATTTTCACGCATAGTTGTTCAAGCATTCCAAGATTTTATTCACAAATTCCTACAGGTTTACTTGGATGATTGGATGGTGTATGGACTTGTTAAGGATCATTGTGACAATTTTCACTTAATGTTTGAAAGATGTAGATAGTTAAGCATCTCTTTAAACATCAAGAAGTGCATGTTTGCTACACCTTTTGGAACTTTGTTAGGGCACATCATCTACAAGGAAGGTTTGTTAGTGGATCCAGCTAAGGTTGTAGTTATTGTAGGCCTGGAAGAGCCTACCAGTCAGAGTGAGGTGCGTGGATTCTTGGGCCACACAAGGTATTATAGAAAGTTTATCAAAGGATATGCAAATATTGCCACACCCCTGGAAGAGTTACTAAAAGGAAAAGGGATGTTCTATTGGGGAGAACCGCAACAACATGCATTTGAGGCATTGAAGGAGAGACTTACAACAACACCTATTCTACATTTTCCTTCATGGAACCAACCATTTCATGTACATGTGGATGCCTCTGGCACAACCATTGGTGTGGTGTTAGCTCAACCTGGAGAAGGTATTATAGATCATCCTATCTATTTTTCTAGTAGAAAGTTGACTCCTTCAGAGCATAATTATACAACAACAGAGCATGAGGCCTTGTCGATGATCTACGCACTACATAAATTCAGACAATACTTGCTAGCAACACCTTTTGTATTCTATACTGATCACATGACATTAAAATACTTGGTAAATAATCCCATTTTACAGGGGTGCATATGTCGATGGGTGCTCTTATTTCAGGAATTTGATTTCACAGTTGTGGTAAAACTAGGTAAAAGTAATTCTGGCCCATACCACTTATCAAGGATTCAGTCAGGGGAGGATGTGCAGACAATTGAAGATACAATGTCAGATGCACAGTTGTACAGGTTACATCATGCACCTTCAGAATTGGAGGATATTGCTCTCTTTTTATGCATGGGTATGGTGCCAGAAGGAATGAAAGCATTGGAGAAGAAACAACTTGCAATTTGTGGACACCCTTTATGTTGATCAGTGGAGATTTATACAAACTAGGCCGAGATGAAGTATTACACCGTGCTAGTGTGTGTACTAGAACATGAGCGCACAGATATCATGGAAGAGGCTCATGGTGGTATTATAGGTGGGCACTATGCAGGTGACGCCACCGCACGCAAGATTCTACTTGTTGGATTATGGTGGGAGACCCTGTACAAGGATTGTAAAGAGTATTGTAAGGCATGTGATCACTGTCAACACCTTGGAAAACCTGGGAAAAGAGATGAAATGCCTTTGAGGCCTATTGCTAGTGCAGAGCCATTTGAGAAATGGGATATAGACTTTGTAGGTCCTATTTCACCAGCCGTGTGTAGAACTGGATCACACTATATCATCACTTGCACATAGATTATCTTACAAGGTGGGTAGAAGCAAGCACCTACAAAGGATTGTACAACAACTACAATAGCCAGGTTCTTATGGGAAAATGTTCTTACTAGGTATGGATGTCCACTGAGCTTGACAAGTGATAGGGGAACACACTTTTTGAATGAGACAATCAGGATATTATTGGATGAATTTATGGTCACACACCACAAGACTACACCCTATCATCCTTAGGAAAATGGTACTGCTGAGGCCTTCAACAAGATATTGAGCTAGACCTTGAAAAAAAATTGTGATGTTGGAAGGAAATATTGGGATGATAAAGTTTTTGTTGTACTTTGGGCGTATAGAACAACCTACAAGAGGTTGAATAAGGCCACACCCTTTTAGTTGGTGTTTGGCACAGAAGCAGTTCTTCCTTATGGAATTCATGTTACCTTCTTTGCGTATTGCACATGCTGGAGGTCTAGCTGATGAGAAAGCATTAGAAGAAATAATTGATAGGTTAATACAGTTGGATGAGAGGTGCGCCATAGCATGTTGGAGTCAGAAGTAGGAAAAGGCCAAGCAGAAGGCATGGCATGACCAACACATAAGGGGCAAGAAGCTTGAGGTTGGACAGATGGTACTACTTTATGATTCTAAGTTTCTGCCATCCAGGCAAGCTTAAGGTGCATTGGTTGGGACCGTATGTTATCACTCATATACTTGACTCAGGCACTTTCCAGTTAGAGGTGCTTGATGGAATGCGGTTACCCAGTTACTTTAATGGGAGTAGGCTGAAGCCCTACTATAAATAAGTCTTCTTGGTGTTTGTAATAAGGCAGTATTGCCATTTAGTATAGGTTTCCCTTTCTTTATTTTCTTTAATGTATTTCCTTCTTCGTCGCTATGCTTTGTCAATTTAGTTTGGTGTTTTGTGTAATAAGTGCGTTTGCACGCTGGAAGCTAATTACAATCTGAAGTATTTTATGTGCAGAGGACTACACATACCATTGGTGTGGGGTGGTTGTTATTTGTTATTCACAAATGGGTACACATGAGAATAAACTATTACAGGTGTTATTCAAGTATGGAAAGGAGTTGTTAGAAAGGAGATTACTTCTAAAGAAGACCATAGATGGAAATGAATGAAGGGACAATATAACGTGAGGTAAGCAGCGGCCATGGAAACTACTATGAGAGGGTGCAGTGGCAAGGTACTCGGTGCATGGAAGTATGCATGGAAGAGAAGTCTGTAGCCAGAGGGTAGGAAGGGTGTGCTAGAAGGTTATAGCTGGGGCACAAAATTGTACTGTGTGGAAATTTGTGGAAATTTTGAAAATGGTCAATTAATGAGAGGATTGTTGGTAGGTGAAGGAGCAATAAATGCACTAAATTTTTGAAAATTTATATAAGGACATGATGCGGGTTCATTTTTACCTTTGCAATCACAAGTATTCGAGTGAGCTAAGTGCAACCGAGCCAAGTGAATCGTGTTGAGGTGTAGAGAGTTGTGAAACCAGATGTGGAGAGCAGATTTGTGTGTGGAAAAGGCTTGCATCCCCATTGGTGAAGGGTTTGAGTGAAGAAGAAGCGTTGAGAAGGAGCTAGGGCACACATGATTTTAAGCTAGGGCACAGCTAATTTTCAAGCTAGGGTTTGAACTTACTCAACATAGAAGTCAAATGGTAGGATTTTTATGATGACATAAAAGAAAGCACTTGCAACAGGCACAAAAGGAAAGAAAAAGGTGGAATTTGAGGTTGAAATTACTCATGAGAGAAATTTTTCAGAGATGCAGTACCCGAAAGGAGTAATAGTCAGACAAGATTGGGATTCCCACATCCACAGATGCAAAGTAAGTGACTACAACCACCACACCACTGATAACAAGGGAGAGTTGGATGCTTTGTTGAATAAGAAGACCAACAAGTGCACAGTGGAAGATATGCTAGTGTATGATGATGCTGGGGAAAAGTTTCTTAAGCAAGGTAGGAGTTTATCAACTGTATGAGCTCCCATATTTTGGAAAACATGAACCTTTATACCAATGGCTTATGAGCAGAGTCCATGAGGACTTCTTCTATTTCATCAGATAGAGGGTTAGGCTCACATCAACCCTAATTGCGACATTAACAAGATTGAAGGGCACATGGACAAACAATGTTAGTGATTTGATTGATAAAGCAATAGTTATTTCCACAAGCAAGGAGTTGGGGTATACCAAGGGTCCATGCAAAATGGACATCTATAGATTGAGGAAGTACAATGTGGTGTATGCAGTCACACATCTGTTCACCAAGATAAATGATCAAGGGAGATGGTCATAAGTAAATACAATGTGGCTTTATGTTACAAAGAAAATGCCCCAGGGAGAAATCTATAACTTAGTAGGCTATATTTTAGAAACCATTATTGAGGAAGCACACACAGGTGAAAAGATAAGTTTTGGTGCCATCCTCTTATCTCTTGTTTTTGTAGAAATTGGAGTGCCCAATGGGCCAAAGAATAAAACTTGGGAATACCCCTCTGAGAAGAAGTCCCTCATGGAAAGGTTTGAGAAATATTTATGTGAAGGATCAATGAGTGGCCCATTCAAGAAAAGGGAAGAAATGTGGTATGACTGACTTTGCATGGAATTTGAGGAGGAATGGCACATTCCAAAGGAACTACCTTTGGTAGTAGGAAAGGTAGTACATTTTCATGGTGTATCAACACTTCTGCATCGCGTGGTTTTCCATGAAGGATGGGACATGGATTCCATGGTGAAAACTACCCTATGCCTTCATAGCACGCTACTTCCAGGATTCAGTTCATAGGTTTTCTGATGCATGTAGGCTGAAATTCAATGCAGACAAGGTAGATTGTGACTACCACACTCTCAGGAAAACATATGTATATCCAGATCAATCTACCTACATTGAGAGGCTCATTTTAGATGTCATAAGTATGAACCCACTAATTTTGGCTATTGGGGATAGTGGAGCCACGCTCATATATCTTTAGCTCAAGCCTAGGTTGGAGAATAATAAGTATGTGGAGAATGAGTTCATGCTCCCAGAGCCACCTAAGGGAAAGAATACAATGGAGAATGTGCAAGCTCCAAATCCTATTGCAACCATATAGATAGACAAGGAGGAAGAGGAACATGAAGATAGTGGAGGCTTGGATCATAGAGGCTGGAGGAATCCCACAGACAAAGTGGAGAGTGAGCACATAGATACTCCACCACAGGTGGAAGAAGGAGAAGAGGACTTGGATGTGGATGCAGTCCCTGAAGAGTGTCAGTTTAAGAAGGTATTCAAAAGAACTAGGACCCAAGGTGTGGGAACACCACAACCTATAAGAAGATCACCTAGACTCTCCCCTCATAAAGAGGCACTTGAGAAGAAGAGAAGGAGAAAGGTGAAGCTGGATGAGGAGGTAGAAGAGTCTAAAGAGAGTGCACCTAGAACCCTAGTACAACTAGAAGATATGGAGGAACCCAGAGATGAATAAATGAAAGATGAAGAGGAAGGGGTGAAGGAAGTAGAAGAGATGGTGCAAGAGCAACCCAACACGTGCATGTTACTACTCAGGAAGAAGAAGGGCCAACTCCAAACCTTGGAACTCAGGTTCATAAGGGGCCAAGAACAAAGAGAACAAGTGAAGAATATGTTATGCAAAGTATGGGCTATGTTGAGGACACAAGAAAAATCATCCGCACCCAATTTTAGAGCATAGTAGGCCTTAAGGAATTATATGGATGGGAGTTGATGGATCTAGACACATCCAACACGTGCATAAGGAAACAATTATCTTGGTCCATGTAGACCCATATGGATGAGCCAAATTTTGACGTCTGTGAGGAATCTTGTGTATCAAGGAGAGTGAAGAAGGCACCCCAAAGTAGACACATGACAGTCAAGCCTACTCTAATGTCTGATGAGTAGGTGAGAAATGCTTTGGTTAAGGTATCTACAGAGGTGGCGCAGAGGAATATTGATAAGGCTGCCACCATTAGAGTGCTACTTGAAGATAACAAGGAAAAAAGTAACAAAATAGAATGTTTAAAAGGAGGAAAGGACCTATAACATAAGAAGAATGAGGCCTTGATTAGCATGGCAGAAGAAATTGATGACTATATTATGAAAGCAAGACCTCATCTTGAGTCTAAGGTACCTGAGAAGTTTCCTTTGGTTATGCATTATGTGTGCACATTGGTTGATTTGGTGCTAGAAGATGGACCAATTCGAATGTCAGTGCCAAAGGATCCTGAACAAGAAGCAGAAAGAGCAAGGGCCTTTGTGGTTAGGAAAATTTCAAATTATGAGGCATTGCTCCAAACTCTGAAGGATGAACTAAAGAAATTCAACCAAGCTTTGAATATTTGTGTGGCACCAGAAGCAGTGATAAGGATCAGAACTTTGGTTGAAGATAATGATGTTCTGAAGGCCATGAAAGATGAGACACTGGGATGCACAGAAATATTGGCACTAGTGAAACAAAAGTGTGAAGCCCTTGCAATAACTCAAGACCCACATAAGGAGAGAATAGATGAGATTGGGAAGAACATAGCACAAAAGATGGATCTTCTGGAGGGAATGATGACTGTTATGGCCAATGTTGTCTAAGTACTACAGAATGAAAAGGAAAAGATTACTCAGGATGAATTGGAAGCCATTTCCACAGACATTCCAGAGAAGACAAGGACCGCGCTGGATGACTGATAGACATTGGAGGCTGAGATTAAAATAGAATATCCATAATTGATCCTCCTGGTTGAAGAAGAAGGTGTTGCAGAGTAAATGTCTATTCTTTTGTATAGTGATTCTTTATATTCTTTCCATTCTTATTCTTTATTCTTTGGGAACATCATAAATAATCCATATTTTGGGATGGATAATGTACTCTAGTGTGGGGTAATGTTGAGAAGACAATATTTTCCTAAGGAGGAGACAAACATAGGATACACATGTGGGAACAAGGTGTACTTGAAGGCGTAGAAGGATAGCGAAGGAAATGCATGCCAAGATAAGCTAATTTGGGACTTAGCCATTTTCATGGATGTGGGATATTTTTAGAAGATAGCGTGCAAAACACACATTGGGATGGAGACTTGTGTGACACGTAAATGCTATTTTGGGAATGAGCATTTGATAAGCACCATGCATGAGTTCAATATAATAATAGGATTACTTCTTCCAGTTAACTATAGGATGTCTATTATTAGCACACTTGCATGTGTGCATGTTATTGTAAAGGTGCATGGCTATTATTAGCATGCGACCTATTTTGGGAAGTTTGTAGGTGGTGAAGGGAAAGTCCCCACCCCTATAAATATGTAGTGAACTGTGTAGTTAGATAAAGATGCTCACTAGTGAATTATTATAGAGTTATGTTGTTGGATCTGATGCATGCATAACTTATGGTGATGCTTTGTAATGTAAGAAGCTTCTATATAATTATTGTGTTTAATATAATGGATTATATTGGATGGATAATGGGTTTAAACATGACTGTAATTGGTTCTTACATGGTTAATCTTATTATAGTTATCATTTAATTCATGATTCTCTAAGATCTAGATCTGATTATGCTCTGTGGAATGTTTATGCTTATTTATGGTTCTAAATATTTTGTATCTTCATTACACTAACATCTTGCACAAGCAACTCTAAAGAGGGCCCTAGTACCTTTGTGTGCTTTGAGTGAGCACTCAGCTCAGGATGGGTGATGTGCAACGCACCTGGGTTTTCTGGGTTTTATCTTAGAAGACCAAGAGGAACTTGGTTAATAGTTTGGATCAAAAGCATCTAAACCATACCATCAACTATGAGATGAAGGTGGGGAATGGGTTGACTGAATGGGTTCCCTAACATGAAGAATTTAATGAGGCTTAACTGTGATTGGCATCCTTTGATGGGAATGCCAAGAATTTGATTCCTTATTTTCATATGTATAAGGAATCATGTGAGAATCAATCAGTATTGGCGTTGTTTTTTACAGATGCCTAGACCTAGATAGTGTGATGGAACTCCTTCACGATGAAGAAAGTTCTATGTCAATTCGAGAAACACAATGGAAACCAACTAGACATGTAGCAACATAAATAATACAAAGGAAACTTTTCCAATGTTCAATTAGACTCACGAGTTGCTTGATAACAAACATTTTTTCTAAGGTTTTGACAAATGTGTATAAGTAATACAATGGTCCTAGATAAGACCAAAGGTATTTGACCCTAATTTATGATGCCCCATCCTTGTGATAAGAGGAATAAAATAATAGGTTTTCTCTAAGGTTGGTTTAAAAGGGACCCTAAGAAAAAACAAAGCAGTGTAATGACGTCCTTATGAAGCAAGTATAAAAATTGAAGGAGATCCTAGAGGCACAAGATGACAAAGTAAATCAAGAAAGAAAATCAACATTATAGAGCCATGACCGAGAAGGATGAATAAACTATCAAAATTATCAAGATTCAATTGGAGAAGGCTACTTTAGATTCAAGTTCAAAGGAAGAGGAATGTGAAAGATTGAAAAACAAGACCTGTGATGTTTGTTTACAAAGTAAAGATGACCTTAAAGAGGTGGTAATAGATCTACAAGTAGATTTGAATTTCCATAAGATGGAGAACATCAGTTTGAAGTCTGAAATCAAAGTTATGTTAACAAATCTTAAGGCTAAAGAATAATACTATCTCAAAATCAAGGAAGATATTCAAACCCTAAAGGTGAAATGAGATGAAAATCCTAATCCAGTAGATCATGAAGCTGGTCCTAGTTCCAAAGGAAGTGAAGATGAAGGTTTTCATGGAAATAAGGTCTATTCAAGGACTAATATCATTAGATAGACAAATGTAATGAAGTATGTAAAATTTCATGGTTATTGTTATGCTTGTAATGGTTTTGGTCATAGAGTAAGGGATTGTAGGAAGATTTTTAGTTGTGTATACCCTTGAAGAAATGGAAAATACAACAAGAGTGATTAGTCAAGAGATAGGAAATAGGTTGTTTGTCATAAGTGTGATCACAAGGGTCATATCGCAAGGTTTTTCTCTCATGAATCATCTAGGCAAGTGAAGAATGTTGAAGCTCTCAAAATGAAGGAATTTTGGTTGCTTAAATTAGTCAAAGTTGAATCAAATTCAGTCAAGGAGACCAAGTCAAGTTCAAAAAAGGTTTTCAAGGAGTAAAATCATGGAAATAAGGTCAAGAAGGTTGAACCAAATTCAAAAATCCAAGCCACTCATATGTGTTTAAATGTTATTCAATCTCCTGTGCATGAAAAATTGAAGAAACTAGGGGTTTGGGACAATGTAAGAGTGATAAGGTATGTTAAGTGACTTATCAATGTAGTTTCTACAACCTTGTCATTAGTAGGTGTCTAAGTATAGGATTATGTCATTGTTTATGGTGTTTTTGTTAGGTGATGTGTTTGGTAGTCATGAAAGGTTGTCTTTGCATAGTTGGTGCTCCATCTTGTCTAGTCTTATTCAAAATAGGTATTGTTGATTTAGTTATTCCAAAGTGTACAGTCCTACCGAGATTCTTCTCTTGATAAATCCATGGAGTGGTTTTTAGTATAAAGTGTCAAGGTTTTAGTAAGAAAAGGTGTGAAGTTTTTCATGTTGTTATTGGTCAAGGCAAATTCTAGTGTTCTGAGTCATACCAAAGGAGCCTGTGGAATGGTAAAATGAGTTGTTAAAGTTTTTATAAGTGTGTGCTCATAAACTTCATGTGAATTCATCAAGGGATTACTTATCTAGGGGGAGTTGAGTCTTAAAGGTTTTTGTTCTTGTCTTAAGAAACTCATGATTTGAGAACATGTCTTATGATGGGATTTATGAAATGTTTATTGTGTCTTAGGAAGAATGTAAAATATCAATAAATAGTCTTGTATCTAGTGTGAAGAGTCAAGTAAAGGATGTCTTATAAGATGACTCATGAGCTTAAGAAAGAGACTTAAATATAAAAGGAGACTAGATGTTAAGTCCGTGGATCCTTCTTTGTATAATTCATCAGTCAGATATCTGGTTATAGATAAAAACATGTCATATGAAGACTTGAAAGTATTGTTATGCTAAGAATGAATTTGAAGGATTCAAAAGTCATATGTTGGCTAAAGTGGAATTATAAGTTTAATATAATAATCATCAAGGTTAAAGGTCTATTATCAGGAGTTTTTAGTCAAAATTAAAGGTACATGTGAATGAATGCAATTTTGAACACTAAAGGACACATTGTGTAAGTTTTAAGATGAATGAAGTTGATACTTAATCAAAGGTGTAGGAAAAATTAGGTGGTAGAGTCTATTCAAGTATAAAGTAACAAGATGATCTATGTTGAATCTCAACTTTGGGAGAAAATTACTATATATGTGAAGAGACATTAAAATATATAAGACTTTCTTGCAATGCTCCTAGATGAAAGAGAATATTACTAGTTCTAAGCATGATAAGTTACACTTATGGATAGATTTAGTCCAAGGTATGCAGGGTTCCAGGTCATATTGTGTTGGGCCATGAACAAGATGTAGTGAACTCCAAAGTGCAATTCTGAGACATGAAAATGAGAAGGATCTGCTATTGAATGTTTGCTTATAGGAAAATTGAAAAGCTAATAAGATAACTAAGTATGAAGATGTGTCTTTAATCCTGGTATGGTTGTCTCCATGCTATCATTCTAAGGCATGCATCATGATTTCTAATTGAAAAGTGTACAAACAAAGTTTTGAGTCATGGTGTGGTTTGCAGTGTTGGCCCTAACATGAGTGTTGGTTTGTCAAGAGCGTTGTTAGAGCATATAGGCATGAGATTAAAAAGGGCTTGAGTTGGTTTGATAGATATGGGAAGTATCCCAAATCGTGAGCATTTTTGGTGACCCATCAAAAGTATGTGCAACATCAAATTAGGATCTTCACCTATGAAATTTCCTTGTAGGGAAATTAAATAGTTATGTAGCTTGTTTGATAAACCATGAGTTGTGGTACATAGGATAAATGTATCTAGTCAAAGGTAAAAGTTTGCAAAGTGTTGAATAGAGGTTTGTGATAGAGTAAAAGATTGTGAGTCATGCATGTTAAGTGTAAAGAACTCCTTGATGTTTGATTAAGTATTGAGGGATGTGTTTCCAAGAAAGGATAAGTGTTATGAGGTCTGAAATAGAATTTGAATCAAGTAAAGGAGGTTTAAAATGTGATGAAAGAGGTTTGATTTTAATACTTTATCAAAAGTATGAGATAAGGGTTTGTATCATGAAAACCTAGACATAGGTTCATCAGTGACTAGTGTGTTGAGCAAGCAAAAAAAATGGTAAGATAAAAATTGTTGAAGGTGTGAGGTTGTACACTCAAGTGACTAAGGCACAAAAAGTGATGTTATAGGTATGTAGGAAGATATGTTGATTCTCAAAATATATCAAGGTGTAAAAGGAAATGAAGGTACACTTTGGTTTTTAGTGTCTAAGGTCTAAATTAGTGTCTCTCATAGTATTGGTTGAATAAGAGAGTAGGTGATGCTGACGATTTAGTCATGTTTTTGGTTTAAAGAAGATGAATATAAATGAATTCATATGAGTATGTTGGTTGGATATGGAGGTTGTGTGAAGTGAAGTAAGTTACATGTCAGTGAAGTCAATTTAAAGAAAATATAAGTATGTTAGACTCATAAGGATGGTCTCAAATGAATTTTTAGTGGTCTATGGATGATGTAACAATTGCTACAGGTGTGATCGGGAATCAAGAAGGAAAATAAAGTGTGTAAAATATCAAATATAAGGTATGTGTATGTGATTAACTGATAGTTGTGCATCCAAAAGAGTTTTATGTTTCAAGCCCAATGAAGGTCAAGAAGGGTCTCTCATAATTAAGAAGCACAATATGAGGAAAGGGAAACTGATGTTCTTTAGGGGAGTATTATGTCAAAGAAAGTCTAAAACAAAGTATTGAATGTATAAAGCTACTTGTTATGTCTGAGAACTATTACAGGTCTACTCAAGTTATGAGTGAATACAAGTGAAGGTGCATTCCATGAATGACACAGAGATAGAGTTGTTAAAAATTCGTAAGTTAGTTTGTACTCTCATCAAGTGTGTAATATGAAGGTTGACATTAACACTCAAATCAGAGAAGAGGTAAGGATTATCCAAATGAAAGGTACAATTAGAATTGAGTTGTAGAATGTAGTTTGAGATAGAGTATAACAAATGTTATATACTCAGAGGTTGAAATAACATGAGAAGAAGGCATTGTATGATTGTGAAATAAGAAAATGACAGTGTACAAGTCTGAGAAGAGTCTCAGAGATAGGGGGAACAAGGTTTATCTCTCTTTAAGGTGTGTAAGGTCACACTAGTCATATTTACATGTATATTACTAAAACAAGGAGGTTATAAGGACAACTCAGCTTCATCATGCATATAAAAGGGTAAATAAGACTGAAATAAAGATGTAAGGACTGTGAAAAGACATTTATGCATCTACAAAGCATTTAATCAAGGTAAGAGTCTCAATACTTATGTTAACAGTTAGATATGGATGAAATAGGTCCAAAGGGGGATATATGGAGCTAGGTCATGTTGATTATGTGCTTCTAGAGATAGAGGAAGTTGGTCATTTTTAGACTGAAATTTGGTTTTAGGGATTCTATTCCTAAAAGTGGAAATGTAAGAATTAAAGGCAAAACTTGTGTTCTCATGCATGGAATAGACCTAGAGGATGAAGTAAATCTTGATTGAAGAGAAAATATGGAGTGTACACATTTAGGGGGACTCATTTTCATGATGATTACAGGTCCAATGGAGCTTCATATGTTGTTGAAGGAGTAAAAGAGGAGAAAGTATAGTCCAAGGGGGGGCTATTTGAGTCAAGTAAGTTAGTTTTTACATTTTTGTCATTACGTTTCTAGTCATTGTGTTTTAATTTTCCATGATCTAGTGGTCATCATTTCAGACTTTTTCATAGATGTAAAAGGGGGATAGAAGCATTAAAAACATGGAAAAGAGGTCAATGTAGGTGTTTGGTCTTGTTGGTTTCCATAAATTTTTTTTAAGGTGGTTACCATCAATGAAAAAGGGGGAGATTGTTGTCCATTGTGTGTGTGTGTGTGTTGTCATTGATTTAAATTCCATTGATGGAAAATGATGTCATGAGTTCATGTGATTATTCATAAGGTGTTCAGTCCAATGCCATTTTTGAAGGTTGATTGGTAGTGACTCAGGATTTGGTGGTGTTTTATGAGGTCCTGGTGTATGGTACTAGTGAGATATAGTCATGGTTTGAGTCCTCCCAAGGTGAGTAAAAATGTTTGTCATGAGGTCACATTCATGGTCTATAAGGTGTGTTAGAGGTGTATAATGAGTCTGTACATGAGGTCAACATGGTCAGGTCATGAGGTGTCATGGTTGAGTCAGGTCATTCTAGGCCTATTCCTAGCCCTGAAGCATGCATAATGGTAAAGAGGTATGCATTTTAGAGCTAATTAGTCTTATATAATCATGTAAATAGTATTGTGACATGGTATATAAGTTGTATGGTATGTTTAGGTAAGTTCTCAGAGGTTTTATAGTGTTTCATGGTCCTTGGGAAATAAACTGGTGAGAAACATGCAAGATAACACAAGTAAGTCTTCATGGATACAATGTTTCTGACCTATTTGGGCTAGATGGTGAGTATGATAGTTAGAGGATGTTTTCATGTTGCTTCATGAAATTTTTCCGGTCAAAGTGAAGAATATTTTTGTAAATATATCAGTTTTGGAAAAAATAGGTAATCTACAGTGTGTTTTTAAAGAAAAATTTGACCTTCTGATGCTCGTTGTGAATTGTATGATTTGAATGGAGACCTGAAGTATTTGGAATATATTATTAGGTCATTTATAAAGGTTTCAATTTATTTTTATGTGTTTTGATTATCACATTTTTATGAATGATCGTTGAGAAGATAAGCTACTTTTCAACCCTAGCGACTTGGAGAAAATGGAGTGTAATAATACCTTCTTGATTGATTTTTCCAAATTTATTATTGGATGTTGTAGAGGACTCTTCCAAATTTATAGAAAGGTATATTAGATCATGTGATAGTCTGTGGGTCCCACTTGAAAATATTTATTTCTGAATAAGTTCAGTTTGTGAAAATGTTATCCAAATAAGGTGATAAATAAATTGACATTGTTATTAGTATTGGATTTTTTCCTACATTTCCATGATAGTTTCATATCATGGTGGTTCTTGTAAATGGAAAAGTGTGCCCTATTTATGAAGACTGGTCATAAGACAGTTTTGGGGCAATTTCAAGTAGTTTTCAGAGATAGAATTGGTTGAAGACCTTCCACTTGAAGTTGGAAGGAAATGTGATATTTTATAGAAATAGGATTAAGATATATTTCCAATGGTATATTTTTTGTATCATGATGATGATATTTTATTGGTCATCTAGATTGATTTGTATAGAAGAAGGTTTCTTGTTTCTCGGGACATAACTGATTTTGCTAGAAGATGGAGGTAGATGTTGGATGAGATGAATTATTTGATGCTTTCTATCAGTTGGAGAGTGAATAAGGATGATTTTTTTTACTATTTAAGGAATTTGGAAGTCTTGGAAGTGACAGAAAGGGTGAAAACCAGTTGAGTTTGTAAAATTACTTTCTGGGTAGCTTGATTTGGTGAAGAGAAAAGTAGATGTGGTTTGCACATATGGATGTTTAATGTGATCCAACATGCATGAATGTGATCTAAAATTCCCAAGGATTACATTGAGAGGTTACCTGAAATATTTTAGTTGTTCTTATTTGGTCTTGAGGCCCAAAGGTGAAGTCAGCGTGTTGGAAACAATTATTTTAAGAAGGATATGAGCCTTCTTGAGTTAGTTATGATAATTTTTATTGGTTCAATCTAAATAAATAATGTGGATTATGTTTTTATGTAATATTAAACATGTACGTTGAATTTTAGAGCTTGAATAATCATGGTTTTGGCATTTGTGGTTTTAGCTCATCTAGGTGATGAGATTTTGAGCTAGTCTTGTGCATGTTTGGTGGTTTTGGGCATGGATGACCTATATGGGTCGAATGTGAATGTTTTTATGATTATGGTGTTATGTTTTTAATTTTTAATGGTTGAAGCAAAGGATATAAACCTATTTTTTTTGTATTTGAAAGATGAGAATCCTATTTAAATGTGGTTTTGAGTTCAATTTTGAACTAGTTGAGCATATAGATAAAATACAACCTAGGTGAGGGTTTGAAATCTAAGAAAGGGAAAGAAATAAGATTTGAGGATGTTTTAAATTTTTATAAGAATATTATAGGGCATGTGAGAAATAGTTTTAAGTCAAGACACGTTGTGAAAGAAGAAGATATAACAAGTTGAAGGAATGAGGGTTTGGACAAAGTTTGTGAGCTGAATTAGTGATCTCCATCAGTTTTGTTAGCTACAAAATTTAGATATCATCATACTCAGATTTTTGAGTTCATTCTTGATCATATTAGGGTTTTGTATCCTCCTTTTGGAGTGGATGATTCACTAAATTTGGGGTTGGTGCTCCCTGTAGGGTTGGTGCTCTAGTAAACTAGGGGTTAGTGCTCCTTGTGAAGTTGGTGCTTCACTAAATTTCTTTTCTTTGTGTAATATAAGCATGGTTTTAGTGGTTTTTCTTCCCAATGAGGGTTTCCAACTTATATATGGTATTCATGATTTTTCTTCTTTGCTTCATGTACTTATGAATTCTTAGTACACATCTAATGTGCACATATGGTTATATGTGTTAAATGAATGAATGTGATGATGAATTTATATGATGGTAAATGAAATGAAAGTTTTTTAGGACTAATTCACCCACCCCCTCTCATTCCATTATGCTTCCAAAAATATTCACCAACCAAAAAATTCCCCTAAACACCAACATTTTGACCTAATATGGCTTAATTTCCTCAGATTTGATATAACTTAACCAAATTTACCCCAATTTTGTAAATTTCACCTAATTGACCTAATTTCATGTAATTTGACCTAATTTAAGTTATTTGAGATAGTTTACCTTAATTTGACATAATTTTCCCTAATTTAACCTAATTTAGCACAATTTGACATATTTTCCTCTAGTTTGACCTAACCCAAAATTGACCTAATTTCCATTAATATTACCAATTTTTCCTCATTTGACATATTTCCACTAATTTGACCTAATTTCCTAAAATTCAGCCTAATTTGATACAATTTACCCTAATTTGACATAATTTCCCCTATTTTGACCTAAATTTACTTCATTTCCCCTAGTGTGATCAAATTTCCCATAATTTTACAAAATTCCCTAATTTCACAAATTTCCCTTAATTTGACCCAATTTCCCCTTATTTGACATAATTTGATATAATTTACATTAAATTGACCTAAACTTCCCTAATTAGACATAATTTTCCTTAGTTTTCCCTCATTTCCCTCTTTTGACCTAATTTTATATAATTTACATTAAATTGATTTGATTTCCCCTAGTTTGACTTAATTTGATCTAATTACCCTTAATACGACACCTTAGAAGCATTGTAGACACCCAAAGTTATGTTTCAACCCTCTAAACCCCCTTTGATTAATTAATTCAATATTATTCCCCCACTATTACCACTTGCACACATTTTAATTAATTTAATTACCAAAATTAAGTTAATTATATACCTCACCTCTCCACCTCACCTAGCCACCTCACCTCTCTACCTCATCCTAGACCTATTCCAACCCTATTCATTACCCAAGACTAAGTCCTCACTTCCCTTAACCAACTAGTACTTATTCTAACCCTAATCTTAATGGCCTATTATTCCTCTAACTACTATCCCACTCCATTTAGTGTCATTCCACACTTGTGACCCGGAACCAAAATCTCAATCATTCCAAATTTAGGAAGAATCAGGCTATTTTAGCAAGTATGAAAATTTCTCCCTAATCGATGTCAGTTATTCCTTGATTGACACCGATCACTTAATCACCATTAGTTTCCTTAAATAATATTTCCTAACTCTTTTCTCAAGTTCTGAATCTGGTTTCCTAGCTCTTACGGCCTTGAATACTGACTCTCAAGATTTTCAGTGATATTGCGACATACCAGAGACCTTTACAACATCTAGACACCACATCACTCATCAAAATATTGATCCAAAACTCTAGTACACTCATCGGGAAGCATCATGCCCTCTTGTTGTTGCTACATTCATTTGGGACCACCTTCTTTTGTAACCACCATAACCTCATCCCAGTCATCTCCATTTCAAAAGTAAGTATATATCTACTTTGTCATTGGTTTCAGTATATTAGTTATTCACTTGTTATCTATTTCATTCCATCACTTCTCATACCTGAATCTCTCTTACAACACCTATGTCTAACCATTTTCCCACAAAACATTCATACCTTGCCCAAACTCCCATTTTATCACTTTTGAGTCTTCTTAAAAATCCCACAACCTCATCTAAGACTTCCTAATTCTCCATGTAATCACAAATATCTCCCATCAACCTATTTTTAATATTTCTACCCAATTGCCCCTACCGAAACCTGTCACTCAACCGGCGTTGGTCATTTACCAGTACCGACATCGGTCACCTAGCTTGACTGGTAAAATCCTTTAAACCAACAAGCTCATAACTTCATCAAAACAACCTAGAACCTCACCCAACCTTTCCTAGAACTCATCTACAGTCTTTGTTAGACCTGCAAACTCAGATAAACCTATCAACCCTTCGGATTTAATCATAACCTTACTTGTTAGATTAAATTCACTTATTGTATGTTATAAGAGATACCTAAATCTTATCAACTACAGTAGGATTCATTTATTTACAATATTTCCTTGCTTTAACTTGTTTACAATAGTGGATTGATAGCTATTTGAGGAAGCATCACGCTTCCTGGATCTAGCTTTCACTAGGCAGTCCACTGCCATTTGCTATTTAATATCATTTGGTGGTCTTGTTGTGTTTCTAATAGGTCATTCCTCCTAGCCAAAGGGAAGCTCTTCACAATCAGCTTGGTCAACATTCTATGTGCACACAACCTATCTTTGACTATCTATAGGTATTCCTGCTCGCCCTTACCTCTTATCTATTTTATCTCTACATTGCGGTGAAATAAGTACTTCCTATCATAAAACCTTAACAGGAAACCCTAACATGACACCCTATTACAACACCCTAATAACATGATTATAGACACTCAAATTTAGCAATTTACCCTTTTGACATTATTGGTTGTGACAATACTCTATTAAGACAAATATCCCCATGTTTTTTACACTCAGTACATCTTATTAAATCTCTCCTAACTTTTTTATTTCTATACACTAATGTGTCATCACATTCTGAATATAAATACATAAAATTAATATATAACCTATGCTTATCATGATACATATTTTAGACCACATATATTGTTACCCTATCCAAAACTATATAGTATGGCTATGATGTAATAACTAGTCCTATCCACCTTGTACGGTCTTGGACTGACACATCCTTCAACTTTGATTTTTATTTTATTATCTTTGATGGATCATTTTATCCTCATGGGTTTACCTTTTCATAGAAAATTGCCTTTGGAACCCTAAATAAGAAAGTTAATATCACTTAATTTACAAAACTATCACTCTCATGAGTTCTCATTGCAAATAATAACACAAAAGGAACTCAAGGCTACTTAAAATTTTCCAAATTTGGTACACCTCCATTAGGGAAGTCACAAATATAGTTCTGAAGAATCCAACAAGTTCAAAGAGTTAAAATTACCCCATTTCCAATCATCCAAAGATTAATAATAAAACTCATATTTTCCATTAATGCATCTAGAACTCATTATAAAATATAGAGTGATATGTAACTCCTATAAATTAGGAAATTTCTCTAACAACACCAATAATAATCTCACAATCTCTTATATTCATGAGTTAGTTTACTCACGTACAATATAATAGAAAACTATATGAGATATTATATTGTTATTTCTAACAATATAATATTAAAAATATTTACCGTATTAACCATACAATTACTAAAATATATTAACCATACAGTTACTAAAATAACAGAATATTATTTACCTTTCGGTAAATACTAAACTTATAATTTACCATAGGGTAAATCACAATCATTATGTGAAATTTAATTTCCTAACATTCCCGCCCTTAATGTTTACATGGTAAAACATATCTCATTCTTTGATTGCAGCACACCACCTCTGTGTGCTCATGACCAACATCTCAATTGTGCAACATCGAGCATGCACAAAAATCCCACATGTTCCAACACACATTTCTTCCCCCACTGATGGTTTTTTCCAGCTTCTACCAACAACCTTACCCAATTTTTTTTGCAAGTGTACCAATAACCTTGCACAATTGGTTTTACAAGTTCACCAAAAACCTTACACAATTGGTTTTACAGGTTCACCAAAAACCTTATATAACTAGTTTTCCAGGTTTACCAAAAACCTTCACATCATGATTGCTATAATACATTTTGATCAATATTCTACAATGTTTGTACTAAAAGGGGTTACCTGAGGAATACACACAAGTGAACAAAAATTTACATCAATTGTTCTTATTTTTCACATGACACTGAAAAACTAAAATCCAAACAACGCAACTAAAACAAAGGTCATCATACCAAAAGTGCGGCCCCGTTGTTGATGACTAATGAGAGGTCATTATCTGACCTCCTTCCTCTTTCCTCTAGTGACATGTTGCTAGCTCAAATGGATTTAGATATTAAGCTAAATGATTCCCACATTATTTATTATTCCCTCCCACAATGTGAAATCATTTATTTTCCAAACATCGGGTAACACCAAAAATGCGTTCGTAGGGATTTTTTTTACAAATTTTGACAACTATACTATTTTATAATGAAATGGACGATTAAAATGACAATACTGACTTTGAATATGAATCTTTGATACTTTTAACAAAAATTGAAAACAACGATGCCACAAGAATATTATTTTTGGACACAAATGATGTCTTTACATATTATTTTTAAATAAAACTTGACAGTAAAAACTGTGAAAGAATTGAACTTTAAACAAAACACTATTTTTAACATATGTTGATTTTAACATAATCCATTGGCTTATTACTTTCAAATATTTAAATAAATAGATTATACATAAATGAAAAATGACTTATAACATCCTACCAGAAAAATACACACGTTTATAATAGAGACAGAGAACTAACTTGACCCATAGAAAAATGAAGGAAAGACAAATAATACAAAACATATGGCTAAATGAAGACTAAATTCAAACAAATACTACCTACTTAGCTCTTGGAGTATGTCCGCACTATCAACGAGGGATTTTTTTGGGATATAAACCAGCCATTGACTATGGATCTACACCGTGGGAAGAATATTGGTGCTGGTATATCAGGAGTGCACACACATACTAGTGATGTAAAGATTTGTGGATGCTGAAATGGTGGTTCTATCAATTTAAAAATTTGAGCTATTTATTTCCCTATGTTACCATCATCATAACCTAATTCATCCAATCTATCTTCATCCTCACGCTTTACTAGTTCTCCTTCACAGAAAATTTCCGTATCAATAAAAACAACACAATATTCCCTAGGATTTGTCCTAATTATTTTGAACTCTACACTACACACTCCACTTATAACAAGGAAATGATATCCTTTTCTTACTGGATGATAGGATTCTAAGAAATAGGGTTTTATATAGGAATCAAACAAATTCTCGGATACACCCTCGATGGTATCGTCAATGTGAGGAATATAGATGCACTTGTCATGCTTAGCATCAGGACTATGGTGAACACAAACCATGTCTCCCAAAGGAATACTAAGATTCAAACACACGACCTTATAAATTTGTATTTTGGGATCTTTGCATGTCTTATAAGCTAAAGCAATACAAATGGCATCCTTTGTCTTCTTTCCCTTAATAATAATAGTTTCTCCATGAAACGATTGTAATTTTTCCATGGTGTCCACGTGTAGAGAGATCTGATGATTTTCCCTTGTAAGACATTGCAGAAAAGAAAAAAACCTAGAGATTTGTGGTGAAACCTCCATTAACATAGAAAAATGTACAAGTAGATCACAGACCTTTGGGATGTGAACAATTGTGTAATATGCATCCCGAGAGGATGTTCAACTGGAATATTTTCTTATAAAAAAAATATTTGAATTCGCTTCTTCACAAACCCATAAAAATTTTGAAATCTAAATACTAAATCAACATGAAACTAACAAATCACAAACTCATCACAAACAAATTTCCATCTACTAGGATAAATGAATACAATATTTCCCCTTCACTAATATCTCACATAGCCATGCTTGCTCTGATACCAAATAATAATAAAACTCAAATTTTCCATTAATGCATCTAGAACTCATTACAAAATATATAGTGATATGTGAATCCTATAAATTAGGAAGTTTCTCTAACAACACCAACAATAATCTCACCATCTCCTATATTCGTGAGTTATTTTTCTCACGTACAATATAATAAAAAACTATATGAGATATTATATTGTTATTTATAACAATACAATATTAATAATATTTACCGTATTAACCATACGGTTACTAAAATAAAAGAATAATATTTACCTTTTGGTAAATACCAAACTTATAATTTACCATATGGTAAATCACAATCATTATGTGAACATTAATTTCCTAACAAAGATAAAAATCATCCCAAACATTGTCAAAGTGTTTCAAGTTTCCAAACTAGTTGCATCCATATATATATCACATGCTAAGTGGAGAACTATGTGTGGTTTGAGGCATATTTATAGTACTGTCAATGTAGGAAAAGGACATATTGCAATTCAACCTATTACTAACCTTTTATAGGGTATACTGCATAAAGTTATATTTTGGTTCAGGTTATTTAGAAGGTTTTGTAATTGTGTGATACTTAGGGTTTGACATTGACACTCATTTCCATATAAAAGAAAGGCACAAGAAGTTATAGATCCAAACTTTGAGAATGTACAAAACAGTAAGATGGTCCAAGTCCGTATATAATTTTTTTCAGAGTTATCTATTTCTATACTAGGGAATTTTCAAACTACAATTTCATAAATGAAGCACCCTCATGTTCATTTATCCCACTCTATATATTATTTTCACATAAATATCTCATGTATCACTATGTGTAGCTAACTACATCTCTTCTCTTGTGTTATTGATCATATAACATATCATTTTTGATATTTCATTGTTAATGTTAGAATTCAATTAATGAGAATAATCCCTTGTAACAAACCTTACATTTTCTTTTAGTGCATGCATAACATTATTTATTATTAATCCAAAAATGGTGTAAACATTTGGTTAATATGACTCTTGAATTTAATTTTTTTCTAAAACCCTAGCTTCCCTAGGGTCCCTTATTTATGATCATCTACTTCACTCTTAGGGTTGTCTTTCTATTTTATATCATCAACTCTTTTATTATCTCTTCCTTAATCTTAGGGACTCTCATTTCCACCCTAGTATGAAATAAAATCCCTCTATCCAAGTTTTTGCTCATGATTTGTTTAAAAATAGGGACCCCTATGATATCTCCCCTTATGTTGGTACACATTGTGATATTATGGTCCCTATTATTGGATCTTATTCTACTACTGACATATTTACTAATTTTGTTATCACTATTATCACTAAGAATGTATAAAGTGAAGGATATAATACTAACTATAATAATCATTTCCATGGCCTTCCCGAGGATGAGGCACAACATATTACATGTTTCTTACAACTGAATCCCGCTAATATCAGAATTATTTTATATGATTCCTGAGATCAACTTAAACATGATGTGTTATCTCATATAGAGACATCTATTATGCCTACATCAATAATGGAACCTAATATTCCACCACATACTGTCTCTATGTCCATTCATACAAGTATTGTTGTTTCTAAATTTAATTATAGTGGTTCACATGCATCTTCTTCTAGCACGCAAGATGTTAAAAACCTTGTTCATACCTTAGAATCTCAAATCTTACAATTACAACATAGTACATCTACTTCTTATCATGTTATGGATTCTACTCAGTTTCTTCATAACCCACTTGCACATGAAGCGGATTCGCATCCTTTACCTCTTGGTTTTATTTCTCCTAAGGTGCATGTTTATGATGGAAAGGGTGGCCCTAAAGAACACATTTAATCATTCCATATTACTTTCTTTGAATATGCATTTAATGATATCTTACTTACAAAACTCTTCCCTAGAAGTCTTGAGGACATTGATTTACAATGGTTTTATGATCTCCCCACACATTTTATGTGATATTTTACCAATTTCACAAATCAATATCTTGCATAATTCTCTATCAATATTGGGGAAACCATTTCTTATGCTCAAATATCTAAAATACAAGGGTTTAATGAGAAAATCATTGATTATTTTTATGCTACAATAATATGATAAATAAAATGAACAATCTTCAGGATGATAGAAAAATTCAAGATCTTATTACACAAAGATTTATTTTTTAATTATTGGAAAATAGTTTTGAAGGGAATATACCCTGTTACATAGAGGCTCAAGAGCCAGATAATCCAGTGAAAGCATCAAAAACTAATCAACATCTAGATATTACAATAAATCCCAGTTGCAGTCAAAAGGAAACTACACAAAAGAGACAAAACAGGGACAAAACTACAAAAAAGTAGCAAGAAAACATCAACTAGATAACAAGAAGGCGGTCACACAAAATATTACTTCTTTGATGCTCTATCAATTTTGGCCCTCACTGATTGCAATGAACTGAAGAGAGCCAAGAAATTGATTTGAGAGGGATCATTTTTATCCAATTGAGAAAAAATTCGGTCATTCTCAGAGTCCTCCTCCCAAATGGTAGAAGGAATATCACTAAACATGCAAAAACTCTTAACATATAGCTCTATGAAATCATAGATAACCTTGAGATCAAAAATGTTGTAATCATGCCTATCCTTTGAATTCTATTATCCAGAGAGTTTAGGTTTTTGTAGATTTCATTAATTTGACCTTCATAAAATTCAAAATCTTCATTTAATTTCATTTTATCCTTTTTATTCGATAACTATTTAATGTCTCTTTTTAAAATTTCCAACTCCTTTTCCATGTTATCAATTCTTTGCTAAAGGTCCACTTTCTTCTCCTGAGTAGAGCCACCGGGCCCTGTGATGCTAATGTGAAGGAGATTCTGGGTAGTTTCAATGTCCTTACTGCTACAAATTACTCTGCTGGAGGGAAAAGAGTGATTACCAAGATAATATGGGTTCTTGGACCAGAATTTTCTCCATTTAGTAGGAATGGTGGTGGGGTTGATGGCAGGGTCAGGATTAAGAGAGTCAGGGGTGAACGAAATGACAAGGGTTGAAGGGATGGTAGGGTGATGGTTGAGACAATGGCGGTGAAAGAGGAAAATGATTCCCTGATGGAGAGGATTGGCTCAGGCATGGTTTTAGAACTCTAAAATGGAGAGTTTTATAGAATTGAGGATGTAGTGAGGAAAACAGACCTCTAGGTTCCTACAAAAATGATTAAAAAAAACCAAATGCTTAATGGGAAATGTAATATACCTTCCTTCAAGTGTGATAAACTGGACCATCATCTTGGAAAGCTCATCAAAGGGTGTTGGGATGGAGTTTAACTTAATTCTTGCAGTGAAAAATGTGAGCTCTTCACCTGCTTTAAGAATTTTTTTGGCCTCTGTGTTCTTGTCCATTATTTTGTTGAAGAATCTACAACCTTCCAAGCTAAGAATGGTAACCTCTACAAAAAGTTTCTCTGTGATTTGAATGTCATGACCTCCATATTCCACCATCCTCTGCTTCCATTTAATGGAAAAATGTAGGGACATATTCTGATCATGTCCTTGAATCTTCTCTATGAAGTTAGAAGCCCCACCCAGCTGCAAAAAATTCCATAAAACTATATTATCCTTCTAGGGGGTTTGATTTGGCAAGGAGCTCCACCCATTATATCAATATTGTGACTGAGTTGATTGTGTTGATTGATAATGATGATCTTTGCTTCCCCAAACCGCATTTTAACCGCCCCCTTACAAACCTAGAAAGTGTGTGAGAGCATATGAAAATAGATGGTTTTAATATTCCTGTGTGGGAGGGTTATCATTCCCAAAAAGATGGAGGGAATCTCATTTAATATTTTGAGTAACAAGTATACTTTCATACTTGTAATTGATGATGGAATTTTGTACCACGATAGAGATATTATCATCATTAAAGTAAGTGGTTAAATTTTTGCTAACCCTATGATTAGCTAATGTATCCGTAACTCTATTACCTTCCCTATAGGTATGATTTTTTTTCAAATTAGTGAAGGATTGACAAATACTTATAGATTCATGAATAAAATCTTGTATTGTCTAGCTAGGGGGGTGAGTCTGATTTAAATGATTGATGACATTCATTGAATCCCCTTCAATAATAATGTTTAAAATATTACATCCCTTAGAAATTTTTATAACTCAAAGTGCTGATAAAGCTTCGGCATAATCCTTTGTTTGATGACCCATTCTACTAGAAAAAGCAACAATTAAACAACCTCTGTGATCTCTTATTATTCCTCCTCCTGTATATGCTCTTGGGTTGCCTTTGGAGGGTCCATCAAAGTAAAGTTTCATGCATTTTATCATATATGTCAAACATTGAAATAATGTGAAGTCAAGTTAGTGCATATGAATAAGATTAAGTGTGTTTTTAGCACTTCTACTACATCTAATGCCAAATTTCTAAGAATATATACATTCAAAGCAAATACTAATGACATTAAGGATAATACTAAAGACATTTTTAATACTGTAGCATAACCTACTAAGTTGTAGTTACAAACCACATGAAGGAAATTTATGCATTTACCTTGTAATCCAAAAATAGTGCTTGAATAAATACTTGAGTACAATATCATGTATCTCCCTCCACCGCTTGAGGTTGATGCAAGTAAGCTTTGTAGCAAGAGTTTCAATGTTAATGATTATTTCAACTATCATGGATGTATTGGTAACCTAATTGATCGGTATATTAAGCTTTCTCATTTTATACAATATCTTATTCATATAAAATTCAATCGAATGGGATGATCCCACTGAACCCTTTAAGCCTACTAATGATAATGCCAAGATTAAAATATTTAATGATCCACTTTGTAATAATAACACTAATAATTCCACTTCAAAAGTGCCAAATTATCATCATGTGGTTCCACATTTGACTTCTTATGCTCACTCATTGGATGTAATGATTGACATTATCATTCTTATGCCACCTTCTCCATCGGTTATTACTTTTGATGAATTTTATTTGGATGATACTCTTTTCCCATGCACTTTGTATATTCATGCATCTATTAATCAAGTCTGTATCCACAACATTTTTGTTAATCCACATAATAAGAATAATCTATGTACTATTAAGCTACTTCATTCTTTGGGCTATACTTAAACTCAAATTACATGTGATTCTAATCCCAAATTCAGACATTTCATTCTACCGATTATTATCAGGTATGTTACTACACATGTCACATTTCTAATAGCCTTTACTTTTATCTTAGGTTATATGCATATAGACCTTCCTTGGTTATGTGCTTTTAAGGATATTCCATCTATCTTACAATAATGTGTCAAGTTTTTTCAGCAATAGTAAGTTGTCACATTTTGGAATATTCCCTTTGAATTTCCTCTTCCTAGGTTTCGTATTCACCATTCTATAGTTTCTATTCCCACTCATAGGTCTCTAGATAGGCATTTTACTTCACATGTTATATCTAGTGGATCTCACCCTCATAGGTTTCTAGATAAGCCCTCTACTTCACATATTATCTTTAGTGTCTTTTTCCCTCTTAGGATTCCTCATAGGTATTCTAATGCATGCATTATATATAGTGTCTCTTTCTTTCCTAGGTCTCTAGATAATCCCTATACTTCATGCATTATCTCTAGTGGATCTCACCCTCCTAGGATTCCTCATAGGTATTCTAGTGCATGTGGTATATCTATTCAATATCAATCTTCTAATCCTCCCCATAGGTATAGTATAACACACAATGATTCTTAAGGATCTAGTCCACTCGGTTCTCCTCTCAGGACTTTTATGGCACATATTATCACTTCTACACCACTCACACATGAACATCATCATTTTGCATAGTTGAGTCCCAAGAATCTATTTTCTTCAGGTTTTATTTTGCCTCCTCATGAGGCTCTCATTGAATAAATATTATGCTACCCCTATCCCTATATATAGCTAATTTCCAAAATATAAAAACATTTAAATGTTTACAAAAATACAAAACTGATACCTTTACATATAATTGAATCATTTTCACTTTACATAACACATGTTATTTTTCACTATAGTTTGATGGATGACATATCATTTTTATCTAATATTTACACACATGCATTCAAAATGTATATTGAGGTTGGTGCAGGAAACATAGAGAGCATTACTTAATGATATTTTTTTCCTATCCCTTCCCAGATATCAATATTATCTGGGGGAATCTCCCATGTTTTCTAAATAGGTGATATTGTTTCATTATAGTTTCTCTCTAATTCCTCATTACACTTGATTACATATATGATGAAACAAGACCCTATACTGGGTACTCCCTGAAGCTTCTTCCCAGAGTCACACAACAAAATGGAAAAATTGTTTATGTTTTCCTTATATTTCTTGAGAAGCATTCACGACATATATATACATTTCTTCTCTCACATGGAGCATAAACACCCCTCTATGGGGTTATACAAATGTTGGCACCTCCCTGTCTAACCAGTATTTCATCTTACTTAGGATATTTAGTGGACTGACCTTTACCTCTCATCCCCTCTCACTCTCTCTCAATGACCATCTAACTTACTTTTCCATAAAATTGACTAACTCCAACTCGGTGATCTATTTTCCCTTTTATAGACACGCACTCCTTTGCATTGGCACCTCCATTATTTTCGATTAGACTTAAATTTGAATCTAACATATTTATTTCCTTTATCTGCACAATTTTCTCTCAACCAATCCCTGTGTGCCACATATCTTGGTAGTTTGTTTCTCCTTATCTGCCTTCCCATCCTTTCGATCACCATCAACCACGTGACCATCCAGGATCATCCTTTTTCCATTTCCTACTAGTTGTCTCCCTTTATTTTCACTTTGGGTTTCGTCCTTGTGCTAATTTTCACATGATTTCTTTACTTATTTCTTTGCACCTCTATTATTCCTCCTCTCCATTTGGATGTCCTTCTACACCATATTTCATTCATGCTTTGGTAAAATATTTTCTTGTGCACCTTTCTCTTGCATGCATTGCTTCTCCTTTATTCTTCTATGTGCATATTTTTCTTCATGCACTTCTCCAATAACTTCTTCCTCATGATGTTTATTCCTTGTTTCCTTTAAGACAACCTTTGCACCCTTTTGCAATGTTCCCCACACCACTATCATGTCTTCCTTTACCTTCACCTCTTCTCTCTTCTTGTCTTGTTCCTTTGGTATTTCCCATGTCTTACGCACCCATTCTTATGTGTCACCCTTCACCTTATACGAAAATCCTTCACACATACCCATATACTTTTTGACTCCTAGCCACTTTTATCTTTATCATTGTCACTTTCTTTGGTGATCCTTATTTTTGTTGGCCTAATTCTCATGGAATATTCTTCCTTAAATGGTTACCTCATTGGTTAGTGATCTACCAATCCCATTTGACTATTGTGTCATTTCTTCCTTGTAACCATCTTCTCTTTCTCTTGGCATTATCTTCATCCTTTCGTGCATCTCTTCCTTCTCCCCACCAGTTGCCTCATCGGTCAATGATCTACCAATCCTCAGAAACTCCTATCACAATTCTCAGGTTCTTCTGTGAACCTTTTCTTATGGAATTTTGTTATGATAATTTTACGTGATCCTCTCCTAAATAGGTACCTCATTGGTCAGAATTCTACCAGTCTTTTGTGCTCCCCATTTATTTTCCTGTATGCCTTATACTTCTCTTATGGTGTACCATGTTTCATATACACTTTGGAAATTTGGAAACCCTTTTCTAATGGTTACTTTTTTTATTTTTCCTCCTCACGATTCCACACTCCATAGTTGTGTACACCTCCTTATACTAATAATTTTGTTTCTATTACATGATCTTATGATCCTTGTGCAAACCTTTCCCTTCTAGTGCAGGTTTTGGCTAAGTCTCAGGATTCCCTCACATCAAATGTCTAGGGTATTTAAGAATTAAGGTCCTCCTCAAGTAGTTATAGTGAGTGTTTAACTAGTGTCCTTTAGATGACTAGTCCCAGATCCATCCTCCATCAAGCCATTCCCCTATTGTGCTTCTTTTGGCGCTTCTTCCAATATTTCATCACCTTTATATGACTTTCTTGTGCTATCTTGTGCATACTGATAAGATCTTGCTTGCCATAGCTCATATTTCCCATATAAATGGATCCTCCTTCTTAATCCTTTGTGAGTATTCCATCGGCTCAATTAATTTTCTCTGTAGATGTATTTACACTCACATCTTCTGTGGTCTACTTTTCCATTGATTCCCTTCTCTTCTTTGTTTCCCTTCCATCACAACTCTTTGTTTCCATATTATTTTTCCCTGTACAATTCTCATTCTTCTCACCCTTCCAATTTTGTACTTCTTCAATGTGTCTTGACTCTACGCCCCTCCTTTTATCCTTGGTCACCTTCCTACTATGACCCTTTACATAAATATCTCTTTGTGTGCTACTCCCGATGCAATCTTGTACCACCTATGCATCTCCCTTTCATACATACTTCTTAATGGATTCTTCTCTTCCTCCTCCCTTGGGATCCTTTATAAAACACTCTGGTTAATGGTCTTGGCCTCATTCTCCCTCTTGTTATGGAAATTATGCTACACCATCTTCTCCTTATGTTCTTTCTCTTCCTTTGACATCCCTACATTTGTGTAACGCTTTTGGAACCTCTCTACATGACGAATCCTTGAGATATCCCTTGAAATATTCTCCTCATTGTGCACCTCCTACCATGTGCACTCCAACAACTTCTTTTAGTTGTTCTGCTTTTATTTCCTTTGGGGAAATGTTTTATGGGTTAGAGATTTTATGGCCTCTCTCAATCCTAGTCTCCTTATTCATATTCTCTAGTATTTTCTCTGAACTATTAGAACACCTTCCTTGGTTCATGTACTCTTCTTCTCCTACAAACTCTTATGTATGCCTCTTATTGGGATATCATTGTCTCTTCTTACTAGGTATGCCATTTTTGTGCATACTCTCATAATATCCCAAGATTTCTCAACTCTTCCTATAATGGTACTCCCATTTCCACGTGTGTTCTCATCTTCTCACTCATCTAATCCTTTTAGATTCTACTCCTCTTCGCACCCTATTGCACTTCTTATTTCAACTGGGGTTTTATCCTTCTCCATGATGCACCCACTCCTTGTCCATATGAGATTCTCTCCCACACATATCTTGTGTATTTTTTACATGTCTTTTACCTGTGCATGATTTTTTTCACTTCTTCCATTTCCTTGATCTCCTCTTGCAACTCTACCCATTTATTTACGTGCTCATGCTCTCTACCAGCCTTATTTATTTCTTACTAAATAGGCTCATTCCTCTATGTGATACTTTCACATGCTGTCACTTGATGTGAATTCATCTACACATCTTTCTGTGATACTCCTTCACTAGACCCTCTATTATTATTACACTCTTTTCGCGTAACCTTCGGTTGTACTTCTATGAAAGAATTCTTTTGATGCCATCTTAACTTCCATTGGGAACTCACTCTATCGCACCTTTTAATCCCCATTGAGTCCTTCACTCTCTTCACCTCCTCACCACCCTTGGTCGCAAGATCCTTCTTCACTAGAAGCCTTGCTTCGTGCATTCCACTCAGAACCACACCTCATGTAGTCCTTGAATATCCTTCATTATTTCCTTGAGATTATTTATGATTGTTGCACTGAAAATTTTCCTTCCTTGGTGTCATCACAGTTCTCTCTACCCACAATCACTCAATTTAGAACATGAAATTGCTATCTTCCTCAAGTTTGGTGGTCGAACATCTCTCTACCTCACTTCCCCATTATTGTTACATTCCTTGGCATACATTACATCCTCTACCCACCTCTTTCATGATAGATAACAAAAATATTCTGCTAACTACCTCACATTCAAAATTTTGTTAGCTATCTCTAATCTCTCACTTTATCGCAGAAAAGAAACCGGCTCTGATACCACTTGATGAAGTGAGACCCTCTACCGGGTGCTCCCTGAGGTCACTTCCCATAGTCATAGAATGGAATGGAAAATCATGTATGTTTTCCTTATATTTCTTTAGAGGCCCTTACGATATTTATGTACATTTCTGATCTCACATGGAGCATACATATCCCTCTATGGGAATATATAAATATTAGCACCTACTAAGATAAGTAGTATTTCATCTTACTTTTCCTCTTCAACTGATCTCAACATTTAACTCTTAGCCCCTCTGCCTCTCTCTTAACAATCGTTTGACTTACTTTTCCATCAAATCTACTAACTCCAACTTAGTGGTATCTTTGGTCTTTTATTTTCGCACACTCCTTCCTTTCCCGTTTCTTTCTCCTTTGAGATATCACCTCCATTTTCCCCACTTAGACTTAAATTTTAATATGGTGTCTTTATTTCCCTTATCCACACAATCTTCTCTAAACGAATCCCCATGTGCTACGTCTCTTGGTATTTGGATTCTCCTTATCTTCCTTCCCATCCTTTTGGTCACCACCAACCATGTGACCATCCAAGATCATCCTTTTTCCTTTTCTTCCCAACTATTGCCTTGTCTTTTCACCTTGGTTTTTGTCCTTATGCTAAATTTCACATGCTTTCTTTCCTCGTTTCTTCACACATCTATTCTTCCTCCTATCCCTTTGCACGTCCTTCTATGCCCTCTTTAGTTGTCTCTTCAGCCAACCATTTCCTTTTGCACCTTTCTCTTGTATGTCTTTATTTTCCTTTCTCCTTCTATGCACATCTAATTTTTCATGCACTTCTCTCGTACCTTCTTCCTCATATTGCTTCTTCCTCGTTGCCTTTAGGATAACCTTTTCATCCTTTGGTAGTGTTCTCTACACTGTTATTATGCCTTCCTTTATGTGTGCATATTTTCTCTTCCTGGATTGTTCCTTTGGGATTTCCCATAGCTTACAAACCCATTCTTATGCACCACCCTTCACCTTATGTGTAACTCCTTCGCGCATACCTCTATACTTTGTGACTCCTAGAGAATTTTTTTTTCATCCTTGTCACTTCCTCTAGCAATCCTCATTTTTTTTGGCCTACTTCTCATAGCCTCTTATTTCTTCAACTAGTTGCCTCATTGGTCAGTGATCTATGATTCACCTTCGATTATTACGTCATTTCTTCCCTACAACCATATCATTTTTCTCTTAGTAGTATCTTCATCTTGATGTGCATCTATTCCTTCATTATCCCAACTATTTACCTCATTGGTCATAGATATACTAGTCATTGGTGAATCCTCCTCTCACTCTTATTAGGTTCCTCTATGAACCTTCACTTAAGGATTTCTATTGTTCACCTTTTGTGTGTTTCTCTCCTAACTAGTTTCCTCATTAGTCATAATTCTACCAACCTTTGGTGCTTTCCATTTATTTTCCTCCATGACTTCTACTTCCCTTAGGGTGTACCATGTTTCATGTACATTTTGGCAGTTTTTCAACACTTCTCCCATGGTTTCTTTATTTGGATGTTCTCCTGACAATTCCCTACTCCATATCTACATAGACCTTATTATGTTATTCCTTTCATTTCTCTCATACATCCTTCTAATCTTTGCATGCACCTTTTCCTTGTAGCGTAGGTTTTGGCTAAGTCTCAGGATGCCCCTAGATCAATACATGTGTACATGTTAAATTTTGAGCTAACTGTAATAACACATGTATCTTGTGTAACACTCACATATCTTACTTCATGTGCTTATTTGCTACTTTTTAATGATGTTTTATCACCATTTGACATAATTTTTTGTTATACACATTTGTTGATTTTTATTACTTGTTTTTTCCCTTGTATGTCTCATAAGTTCCTTGATTATCTTGTGACATCATGGGTATCTCATGTTTGTGGCTCTAAGATTTTATTGTGTCACATTACGTTTGTTGTATGAATCCTAAGTGGTTTAATTTTCTTATGACACCATGGGTTTCCCATTTTTGTAGTTATATGCCTTGTTGTAGCTCTTTTTAGTATATTATCACTTTTATTCTCTCACTTGACAATTGTTTTTTATTATTATGGGTAAATAGTTTTAAAGGGACTATACCCTGTGTACAAAAAGGCTCAAAATCTAGATACCAAAAGAGGTAGAAACAACTCAAAAGAGCAAAACATCCAACATCAGAGGGATCAACAGCCAGATAATACAATATACTAATAAAATAGGATCAAGACAGATAGTGATCCGAACAAAAGAAGAAGAGACAGAAAAAATGAACAAGAGATAACCATCACTGGTCATCTCAGCCAAAAAACAGCACCAAAAACACTAATCAACAGCAACTTCGCCGCCAATAAACAGCAACAGAGCTCCGCATCACTTGATAGCTCAGTCAATCTTGGCTTTGATCATTTGAAGCGAGATGAAGAATGCAATGGCAGTGGCTTGGGAAGGGTTTTTCAAATCTGCCTGGGCAATTGCAATATCTCTTTTCTCCTTGGAGCCCCAAATGTCCTCTGTAATACTGCTGAGACTACAAATACTACGAACATGCTATTCGATAAAATTGTAGATAATTTTAAGGGAAGAGAGGATACAGTCATTGTGCCCTTTTGCATTTCTAAGCCTGCCATCCAGAGATTGAAGCTTCTTGAAAATTTCAGCAGTGATGTCATCCTCCTCATCGTTTTGTAGCTTCTTTTTGCCCTTAGCTTTATCCATGTCCCTAACAACACTCTTTAGTTCTTGAATTTCCTTTTCCATATTTCCAACTCTGGCCAACAAGTCCTCATCCTTAGGCTCCTCCATTGGATTACTAATGTGCAGTAGATTCACAGCAAGCTCTAGGTCTTTATGAATTCTAAGAACCCTCTGAGAAGTAGGGACCTTAGTTTTCATCTCCTTCCTTTTCTTGCTAGTGTTCAAGTAGTGGTCAAGCTTCCTATCGAGGTAGGGGAGGAATGGAGGCAGGGGGAGTAATGAAGGGAGGGGAGGAGAAAAATCCAAGCAGGGATAGGCTGAGCAGTAGTGGTGAATAATCAGTATTAACCCTTGATGAAGGGGAATAGCCCTAGTGTGATTTTGTACTTCTAGCATAGATTTCTCCAGAGATTTCAACAAGTAATGAGGAAAGTTGATGGTGATGTTTCTACAAAAGTGATTAAGAAAGATCAAATGCTTTTGGGGAATAGTGAAAAATATCCCCTCTAAAGTAACATACCTTACAACCATCCTTGCGATCCTAGAAAAAGGCTCGGGAACAGAAGCAAGCTTGATGTCGGCCATCACAAATTATAGATTTTCCCCCTCATCAAGAAACTTCTTTGCCTTCACCTCTTTATCCACCCACTTGTTAAAGAACTTGGTGCCTTCTAGACTGAGCCCGGTGACCTGGGAAATAAGCTTTTTTGATATCTCAATCTTGATGTTGTTGTACTTGACCACGTAATTCCTCCATCCTTGAGTAAATTTAATTGAGAGATCCTGATCAAAACCTTGTATTTTTTCAATAAAGTTTGTTAGACCCCCTTTTTGAAGATAGTTCCAAAGAACTATATCATCTTTCCAAGTTGGATTATGAGTGGGCTCTGTCTTGCAAGGCGGTCCCCCCATTTTCTTGTGCCTCTGCCTACAACGGTAAGAATTTGAAAACTATACGAATCAGCCTCAGCTCTGTTATGCCTATTGTTATGTCTATATGATTATTCTATTACACCCAAGTTTTTACTACTACTGTTATTTATATTGTTGTTTGTTCCCTTGCATGTCATGTTTGACACCCTTTTATAGGTATAGGTTCTCAAAGATACCCACCATTTTAGCTTTTTATGTAATCCTACATAGATTATCAGACTTTTTAAATATGGATACACATCTTGTATTTTGGTCCATGCACTCAAATCTTTATCGCATGCACCTCAAAAGAGGAGCATTCATTAGGAAATATTATACATCTACAATTTTTCACAGGGTACAAGTTCTTAGAAATATCTCCAAACACAAAATTTGGGAAAAATTATATAGGTTCACAAATGTATAGAACATTCAAAACTGTATGGGCATTCCCAACCCTCCCATACATTTCTACCTTAGGGATAGTTACACTATATTTTTCTACGATTTCAGATTTATACTTATAGATACATATTTTTGGCATAATTTCATAATCATTTGAAATATTTTAGAGTAGTTTATAGGGGGCATGAATATTTCAATTCTTCGGTTGATTACTAAATTTTAATTACAGATACCAGATTTTGGAGGCACGAGTCTCATCCTTAATCATCATCTCATCTTATTACAAACTCATAATCATTTTTTGGCACATGGGGAGGTCATGGGGGCACCCATTCTCTTTTATACTTTTTGCCAATATATAACAAATCGGGCATAGATCAATCTTTAGTGGTGTAGGTCTATTCCCAGGTTATGGGTGGTATTGAAGTCACTAAGTTATTCGTAGGCATTCCTTCATATCGTCTTAAAGGGGAAGTTATCAAGGTTGCTAAAAAAATTAATAAACGGTCTTCTTCCTTCGTAGGGTGCTTTGATATCTCTCTCTACCATCTATTTGGTGTTGGGTTGAATGTACCCAATATTCCAATTTATCCTTCTACTTAATTAGGTACTTATCACCCCTAATCCTTTAGAAATTTTAGCAATACAATTTAAATCTCCAAGTGCAAGAAAAAAACAAGAGCTCTTCTCTTCATAAAACCAACATGTGTATTCATTTCATGTTTTTCATCTCTTTATTTTACTTTTTTAAAATTTAAAATTCTACATTTACACTTGAGTTATAGTTCAATGTCTACTATGGACATTGATTACATAATATGCTATAGGTTTCACCATGGAGAATGCCAACACTAATGTATTTGAACAACAAAAACTTTGAGAAAAGACAAATTGTGTCTACACACTTGGGTATATTTTTGCTTTACGAATGTAATTTTCATTTCATACTTAAGGGAGGGAAAAATATAGCCATTCAAGTTTGAAAATTTAACCTTTTGACATTACTGGTTGTGACAATGCTCATTTTAAAGAAAAATATGCACATTTTATCCTTGCTAAGTACATATTCTTTCTCTCTTCCAAATTTATTATCCATACACATTGATTGTCATCACATTGTGAATATAAATGCATAAAATCAATATTTAACCTCTTCTTATCATGATACATCTTTTAGATTGCATACAGTGTCACCCTATCCAAAATCATACAATATGGTTAGGATGTAATGTCTAGTATTAGTTGACTTGTATAGTCTTTAATCAATACATCCTCCAATTGTTTTTTTCAATTTGATAATATTTGTTGGATGATTTTATCCTCGTAGGTTAACCTTATCATCAAAAAATACCTTTGTAACCCTATATAAGCAAGCTAATATTACTTCCTTCATTCACTTGGCACTCTCATGATCTCTCATTGTAAATACTAACACAAAAGGAACTCAAGGCTCCATAAATATTTTCAAATATTATGCACATCTATTAGGTCATTCACTGCTATAGTTTTGAAGCACTCAACTAGGTTAGAGAATTCAATTTACCTTATTTATAAGCATCCAAAGATCCCAAAATTAATGTCTTAGCAAGAGCAAAATCATCCCAAACGTTTTCAAAGTGGTTCAAGTTTCTAAACTAGTTACATCCATATAGATATCACATGCGAGGTGGAGAAATACTTGTGTTTTTAGGCCTCTTTGGATTATTTTTTATGTAGGTGGTGTATGGATTGCACTTGAACACAAAAACTAACATTTTATAGGGTATTTCACTCATGGTTAGAGTTTGAGTTTGGTTTAGATTATTCATAATGTTTTACAACTATATGACAATTAGGGTTGTACATTGACACTCATTTATTGATAAGTGAAGGGCACATGAAATTATATAGCCAAAATCCAAGTAGATGCAAAATAGTATAGAAGGTCCAAGACTATACAAACAATCATGGAAGAGTTGTATATTTCTGTACCAAGGTATTTTTTAGATGTAGTCTCAATAAGAAATCATCTTTAGGTTCAGTGCTCCCAATTTATTTAGTCTATGCACCTAGATATCTCTTTTTTCACTTTGTATAGCTAAGTGCATCTCCCCTCTTATGTTTTTTATCTTATAACATATTGTTATCACTAGTTGTAAGTATTAATGTGTTGTTATAATATTGCATGATTAATGCTGGAAATTAAGTAATCATAATAGCCCCTTGTAACAAAAATTACATCCTATTTTAGTGTATGTATAGTGTGTATTAATTTAAAAAGAGTGTAAATAGTGACACCTTATCACGACACCAAAATGTGAAACCTTAATCATGTGACACCCTAACACAACATCTAATATGAAAACATAACATTTCACCCTAATACAACACACTACTGCAACAATGTAGTGTGACACCCTAATACAAAAATCCTATGCAAAACTCCTATACAACACCATAACATGACACCCTATTATGACACCATAACACGACATCTAATATGAAACAAAAATGGCACACTATGATGTGACACCCTAGTACAACACCAAACCATGACACTTTAATATGAAACTTTAATATAAAAACCTAACACAACACCCTAATATGATACCCTAGAATGAAAAACCTAACATGGAACACTATTACAAAATCCTAATGTGTTACCTTAGCATGACATTGTAATGTGTTACCTTAGCACGATACCATAATGGGATACCTTAACACAACACCCTAATGTGATACCTTACCATGACACCTTACCATGAAACCCTAATATGACACCCTAGCATGACATTATAATGTGACACTATAATATGTAACCCTAGCATGACACACTAATGTGACACTGTAATGAGACATGTATAATTTTATGCCCCAATGAGGCAACCTTATTAACATTAGTGTGACACCCTAAATAAATAATGTGATACTCTAAAAACTAGTGTGGTACCCTAAACAAATAATTTGATACAATAAACATTGATGTGACAACCACTTTAAAAACTAATTTGATAACATAAAAAATGTAAAACCCTAAAATCTATTATGAAACCCTAAATAATAGTGTATAACCCTAGACAAAAAAGTGTGACATTGTATAAAAAAATATGCACCCTAAACATTAGTGTGATGCCCTAAAAATAATATGATACCCTAAACACTAGTGTGACGCCCTAAACAAAACATATGACACATTAAACCCAACATGAAACCGTAAACACTAATATGATACCCTAAAAACTAGTTCCACATGCTAAAAAGTATATGATAACCTAAACACTAGTATGACACCCCAAATGATAAATGTGACACCCTAAACACTAGTAGAACACCCTAAATCCTAATGCAACATTGTAAACACTAGATTGAAACCCTAAACACTAGCACGACACTACAAACACTAGCATGACACCCTAAACACTAGTTTAACACCATAAACAACAAATGTGATACCCTAAATGATAAATTTGACACCCTAAACACTAGTTTGACCCCCTAAACAAATAATACAACACCCTAAAAAAATATGACACCATAAACCCCAATATGGCATTGGGGATACTAGTGTGAAACCCTAAATACTATTTTAACACCCTAAACAACAAATGTGACATCCTAAACACTAATGTGACACCCTAAACAAAATTTTAGTGTCACCTATTTCATTCCCTTAACTAATGAATAAATATATAACCATATTCATGTCTGAACCATTTAAATGGATAATATCATGATTATTTAAATTAAATTATTATGATTTTTGTCATTATATTATCACTTGTTGTCAAATTTCCCTTGGCAGAATGTATGAAGCTCATGGTGCTACTTTACTGATTTAATCCATACCATTTGGTTTAGATATATTGTTATGGATAATTTTGACCTACAAAATTTCATGGATTGTATGTTGGATCATTTTTCGTGATGGTTATTGGATTTGTGTGTGCATATGTATATTTTAGTCTCCTTATCTTGAATATGCTAACTTGATCTGGCTGGTTGTGGTGTTTTTCCATGAGGCTAATACAAATGTCATATTATCATCATTTAATTCTAGTGTGCTAACAATGGATCTTGATGAATTTTTATATTAACTTGTAGCTTGTATGAGAATTGTGAATTATACCATGGTTGATTTTCCTAATTTCTAACATCTTGTAGAATGGACATATGAGATTGTAATTACATGTTTTTTTGCTTATAAATGGCTTGAGTGGTTGAAGTTTGTGGAATATTTAGTTGAACATATTTTATAGAGTAGGTATGATGTTTGCATTTGAGTGTGTAGGTGACAAGTTTAAGCCACGGGAGAACGTGGGATTCAATGGTTACACCTCCAAGTTGCACAATGGGTTAGTTGGAAAAAATTTATATTCCCCCTTATTTTTTGTCATGTTTTCTCATCATGGTTCTTGAATGAATTTATAAAATTCATCAGCATGGTTTATGTTTTATCCATTTGGTTGGTTGCTCTTGCATTTCTTACCCTCACTTAATTAACTTGATTTTATTCATTTTAATTTCATGTGTATTATCACTTTTAAGGGATAACTTGTCTCTTATTTAATAGAGTTTAATTATATTAGTTTATATTTGTTTAAGAGAGTGTTGGAGCACCTATTCAAGGACTAGGTGGGCCTCACAACCCTCTTAATGAGATACTTTTTCCCAAATCTCGAATTTGGACAAAACTAGCAGTTTTGAGGAGTGTTTTGGAAATTTGAGGGTCATTATTTCATAAAAATGAAACCCATAGGTGTGGTATATGGGTAGGGGGAATTTTCCCATGGCAAAAAAGGATTCTTCCATCCAAGATTGACCCCCTTTTCCCTATCAATCTTTATGGTTTTGTTTTGTTCTCTTTATTGTTTTTAGAGTGACACTTTTGATTGGTTGTGTTATTTGAGGGAATCCCATCCATTTATGTTTTTAACTCATTTTTGATGGAGAATTTTGATTTGGGAAGGGATGGATGAAACATATCACCATATCATTTGTAGATATTTTTGGGCCTCTTCTTACTTAACCATCCATTTTGGAGATGAGGGGGAATTTTTTGGGAGGAGAATTTTCCATTTTTGGGATTTTCACTTGGAGAGGAGGGGAGCTTGGAAAGGAGGATAATATTTTGGTGAAATGGGATTACCAATTAGAATTTGAATGTTTTTCTTGTGAATTAATTCTCATAAAATTTTCGTTGATTTATATTAGAAGGTATGTTTGATCTCTTATTTGTGTTTAAAATTTTGAATGGATGTGAAGATTTTTTATTTGTTATCTATAGGTTTATTTGGTTCTCCTTTTCTTCCTTGTTGGGTAGTAAGGGAGGTTAATATCTTTAGAATATAGGAGGAGCCATGGTAGCTTATGGGTAAATTTTAGAGTTATGTTACTCATTTTGAATATGGTTACTTGGATCCTTTTCACCCCTCATTTATTCTTGAGAAATATGAGTCTCTCATGTGCGTGAAAATGATTTCAAATCTTGTTTGATTCAATGTTTTCTATTTCCTCTTCTTTTGAAATTTGGAGGCATGAGTATTCTCTCTCCCATGGGATTTGAGGGAGGCTAACATGCTCTCACTATGGAGAGGGGCTTGTAATGATGCCTATAGGCTGGGTGGATAACCAAGCATCTACTTTTAGTGGATTTTAAAGAATTGATTATGAGGATAATCTTGTATCCTTTCTTGGAGATGAGTTGTTTTCAATAAAAAATTGGTCATGTTGTTCCCATTTTTTGGGAGGCTTGTATACTTTTATTTTAAATATATTATTCTAGTAAATTTTGTAAGTAAATAAAGTTTAGAAGATATTTTAGATTAGGGTTGTAAATTTCATTGCATCTCTTGTGCTATCATTGTTTTGATAGGTTGAATTTGTGTGTATGAACAAATAAGAGTTCCTCTACTTTCCATAAAACCTTAATGTTTAGTAGGAATGGATATATTGATTGATGGACATTTTATTTTTACTCCTCTTATGAGCTTGAGTAGAAAAGGTGATATTTGTAAAATGGTGTAAAGTAGAAGAATTCAATTCATTTTGTTTATACAGTAAAATATGTGTTTTGGTTGTAAAGAAAGACATATTGGTTAATTAAATTTATTAAAATCTTGAGCTTGCATGAGTTTTTACATTTGTTGACCACCATTTGAAGAAGTATATGTTCAAATATTTTATGTGGCTTTGTGTTGGAAATAAGAGAAGTGCATTCCTTATATGTGTGAGTTTTATTAAATAAAATTAGTTTGTGTTATCTATATATGGTATAAACTTGCTTGAGATGGATTATATTTCCAATCCTCATTCTTACCTATAATATTCTAGGATGTTATCTTAGTTAAAAAATTTAGTTCTCTGGTTTTACTCTTGTGTATGGGGAAAGTGAAACTTTGGTCATTACTTAGAGAGGTTATTATGGGATTACCTTTTGTGTCATTTTTATTATAAGACCATTTAACTCCATTTTCTTCTTGATGAAAATATCCAGGTAGAGGAGTAACTAGACCAGAAAATATTATTAATCGCAAAGATACTTGAAATTACAATTCTAATTTGTTTACACATGCACATGCACACACGCACACACACGCGTGCACGCACGCAAAAAAACACACATGAAAACATGCACACACTTGAGATCATATTTTATAATAATTTCTCATACTTATAAAAAGTACGCAAATATATATGACACTTCCTCATAAATATTCCTTCTTAATATGAAAATGGTAAACTAAGGGTATTTATAAATATGAAGGAAAAAATTAATAAAAAAATGAACACACACACACACACACACACACAAAAAAAAAAATTACTTTGGAGGGGGCAGGAAACAAAGCCGACCCGACCCCCTCCACACCATTGTTTAGATCGGTATAAGGGCATATCTTTGGATTTTAAACACTTTTTGGTATTTAAAACTTTGAGGTCTTGGCCTTGTATATGTACCCTCCCCCTAATGTGACCACCATTTTATCTCTACCACTGAATCACCACTACCATACATGTGTGGAACCCCTCCTTCATATGTGTCAACTTAGGTCGTGGCCTTCTCCCGTGCTCCGCCATTTCTATTTAGGTAGGTGCTTATATATACATACACACATACACACACACATATTCATTAGTACATGGTTGTTTAAAATTATTTTTAATCCTCTCAATTACCCTAGTAAAGAAGCTGAGGACAAATGATAGTAAACAATAGAAGATATGCATAGAATATTGTCTCCCTTAAAGATCCCAGACCTGTAACAATAACATGAAGAGATATGAGACAAAATAATATAATATAGTATTCTAAGTGAATATACAAGATAATATCCCATTAATCCAAGATGAGAATTGCAAAAAAATGGAAATTTAAGAATAACCTCCATAAAAGCTCTTGGTGTTCCTGTAAAAATAAAAGAAATAAAATGATTGAAAGAAATGAAATGAAATGGATATGTATTATAATAGTTAAGATTATTTAGGGTTTTCAACCACACCATAAGATCAATTATGGGAAATGTTTTGATCCTAAGGATCTTATAAAACCTAGGTTGAGCCACTTGTCTCAAGGTTATTGGTGTTAATGGGTTTAGATAGTTAAACTTACTCTTAGATTTTACTTCTAAAATCATAGATTTATTAAACTTAATAATGGTCTTAAAATAATTTTAAGCTTGATTAAATAAGTGTTAACTTGAGTAAACTATACAAATATTTAGTAAATCGAAACAATTTTTCCTCTAGATTAGGATAAACCCTTGACATGAAATATAAATAACCCTTGTTAAGATAATGTGGCACCAAGTACAAGATCATTATTGAAAAATTGAATCACTACCCTTGATGTAATTAAGAACACGTGATCTAATAGATGATTTATTATAATAATAGGGTTATTTTATTTTTATTGTAAGCATATTGATAGAATTTTTGAGGTTAATGAGTGTAGAATGAGGAATCCTAAATGAACCTCCTATGGGGTGCATATTTTAATCCTTCGATTTTAATCAAGATGAGAGAAAATAATATTACAATATTAATAAGTATTTTATTTTTGTATTATGTAACCAGCATCACTTATTTTTTTAAAAAAATCCCCAAATATTATGGGGTTAATGAAGTTTTTAAATGAATATTTTGGGGTCAAATAAAATCATGGGCATGAAATTTGGTATCAAAGCAGAGTTTCAAACACTTGAACCACTGGGATAACTAGGTATGATTTTGGTTTTCTTATTTGGCATGCGCATAACATGTGTGTCATGTTGAGTCTAGTTGGTGCATGATATGAAGTTAATATGGTAATTATATGGTTTTCCTATCATGCTAAGTATGATGTTCATGGTGAGCATGTGGTATAGTGGGTCCCCAGTTTTGTGTATTGTACTATGTCAGACCCTGCAAAGACTATCATTTTATGGTTCCTTGATATTCTTGGAGAAACTTATAGTGCTATGGGCGACACATAGAGACCATTATGGAAGATATCTAGAGGTGGGATAGTTGCACTTGAACCTTATTTACATTTGGTTATGATAATTGGGTATGGTATTTGATAGTTTTTGGGTTTCCTCTTAGATATTTAAAACTCTAAATCTCTTATGACCATACTGAACAATTTTGGAATAACCAAATTATTAATCAAATGATGTTTTAAGTGATAACACTTTTGGAAAACCCTTTTTTATCAAGTCAGGGTGATATTCTTTGGGTATATCATTGCTAATGGAAGTAAAGGATCTCATTCAAGATTGTATATATTTTGGGAAGCTTTTATTCATTTAGAGACTATGGAAACTACCTTATTGGATCATATATTTTGTTTTTATACTGATATGTGCACTTTATGTTTTTAGTACCCTGCCATGTGGCCATTATTGGCCACACAATAATTGTGATGTGGATATTTTCATGTGTGTTTTATTAGTAAACTTGACTTTCTCATAGATAACAATTTATTTATTTGATTGAGTGAAAAGATTTGAAAATATTCTTATCTATTTTTTTTTTCATGCAAGATTTTTGTGGTTTGAATGCGGCTACTTATCCATTTATTTTTTATTACCGAGATTTATTAGATTTTATTTATTTTGGTAACTCAGAGATTTATGATTTTGAGGCCGCTTGGATAAATGTTGTCAAGGTTGTTATGTGGTTTTCTTACCTATTTGATGAATTTTGTTCTATCTTGTTTGTAATGTGTACACATGTCGTATGGGGGTACACCCAAGGAGTCATGACTACATACATGGTGTTCTAGGACATGCCCTTAGTTTCGAAGTGATGGGGATCTAAGTATCTAAGACCACATAGTGACCTAGCCTCATCTGGATACTTGATACTCAGTCCTCCTATGGTGGGGAGACACTTTTTATATTTGGTCCTCCTATGGTGGAGTGACACTTGGTCTTCCTATGGTGGAGAGACATGTATGATTATGATTCCTATATGGTTGAGGGAATCCTATGATATTTAGTCCTATATGGTTGAGTAACCTTCATGATGCTCTCTAGGATGAAGTAGCCTTCATGGTATGTAATATCTGTTAGTGGACTGAACAATGATTTATGGTTCTCTATTTGCATTATAGGATGATAATCTTCATCATTGCTATATATATGGTAATCAATTCAGACTTCATGAATTGTGCTTGGGATGACTCCCTCTTTCATGATTAGGATTTATTTGAGATAGTACACTTATGGATATGTAAATTCATTTATTGGCATACTAGTTGTGCTATATTGGTCCTTTAAGTTTCCTTGCGAATGCTTGAGATACTAGACTACAAAAAGAATTTGACAGATATTGATATACTTGAGTTCTTTTATACATTTTTCATGGAGAAATGTTTTTATTCAGGTAATGGGGGGCCCTATTATAGATGTGTTTATGTCTTAATTTTTTTGTTGAATTCTATTCCTACAAGGATAAAAATTCTTGGCTTTGAGGGCTTTGTTTTGGGTGAACCATTTTGATCCCCTCCTTGACATTTGGATTTCATCTTGGTGAGGAAGTGTGGGTTTTATAGGGTAATCTTCTCATGTATTCTTATTCATTTGGTTGAGGATAGTATGTTGGAAGCGATACCTTTTGGAACTCTCTTGTTGGGTGATCATTTTCTGGGGTTAGTACATACCCACTTTATTCTCACTGGAATTAAACATTCCTTGAAATATTCAAACCAATTTTTTGACTTCACAATTTATCCTTCATCAAGTCTCTCTTTTTGAGTTATGAGAATTGTTTGGGGCACATTGGCAATACATGTAGCTCTTGGGAACCCCTATATAGCTTGGTATGTTTGGTTTTGTTTATGGTCACTTCTTAAACCTTGTTTTCTTTGAACATTTTAATGCAACATGATTGGACCCTGTTACTTATTTGAAGTTAAATATAAATGTATTAAGCATGAATTTATAATTACTTTACTCAGAAAACATGAATTTTGATAGTTACTGCTTAAATATTTGAACATTATGAACTTGACTCCTCACTCAAACCTTTCTTTTAAAAATAAGAAACTATAATTATGTGAGAATCAAAAACTATTCTCCACCCTCTTTCTCTCACGAATTAAAATGGTTATTATTTTGTTTGCATTGTGAGGTGATATTTCATACTAGCATTGATGTTGGTACTTGATAGTGTAAACTTATGGGATATTGAGCATAAAGAATGTAATAATTGGAAAATTCACAAGAAATATATCTATAAGTGTATTTATAGCTTGGGTCTTATAACTTTGAACAAAGTTTGGAAAAATACATGTGTTTGAGCTCAAGCGAAATATATAAATAAACAACATTGGTTGTAGGGAAATGTTATTGTTTTGACCCCATAAAATCTAGAAGATATGTCATATAAATATGTTAAACCAAGTAAAATGTGCATTTTATATTATTATTGATTTCATGGTTAACCTTAAATCTTTGTTATATACTAAGTTTTGGTTGTAATTTTTAGATATAACAAAATAATAAACATATATAATGCATATAATATGAGCACATGTATTTTTACACTAGGATATTCTTTTGGTGATTATGGGCATGGAAAACCTATATATAAAGTCTATATTACCTTGTTAGACCATTTAACTTGTTAGTAAATAAATTGTTTGACTCTATATTACCTTGTTAGCCCATTTAACTTGTTAGTTAATCAACGTTGTCTTTATCCATGCAATGCATTATTAGATTTTGAATGTGTGTGGTACTTTTTGATGAAATCATTCTTAACCATCATAACCCTATATTTTTTTAACTCAACAGGATGGTAACTTATATTTTATTTTTCTTCTGAAGAGATCGTATACATTTAATTTTGTGGAAAATACTCTCTCGTTGGAATTAGTGGGTCATTGGTGACCAAAGTTAATTAGAAAGTTTAAGACAAATATGACAAGGATATGGAGAACATATGTAAATCTCCCTTTCCATATGGAGGGAACATACCTTCATTTCCTCTTTGGAAAAGATTAAAGAACAAGTGTTTTAGGATCGTTTAAAGAAATAATGTGGTATAAATCCTAGAAAACTTGACAAGTTTTGAAAACCATTTTGGATGTATTTTTCACCTATTTCATTCGAGTTATCTTATGATCACAATTAAAAATATTGGGATCGTTTCAATATTTTAGGGTGCTAATTTGAGTTCAAACATGATTAATTGGGTTTAACAAATGGATGTAGCTTAGATGAGTTATGGAGTGTAACTTTAGAACTAATATGGTAGGATTGTGATTAAGTTTTTAACAAAATATAATTATATCATCATTTCTTGGTTATCTAAACCAAAATAATTGGGTGTGATGTAGGATATAGGGGTAAAGGAACAATATATGAAAAGTATATGGTTATATGGGAGACATTTTTGTCTTATACTATGCACCTTAGATGTATTCTATACAACCTTGTTGGCATTGTTGATAAATATAGCTATTGCCTTCATCGTTAAATTTTTGGGCATTACATGGCACGACCATAGTTGGCTCTAGAAGAAAGAGAAAATCTAGTGCAGATTTAAGGTTCATGTTGATAGTTTGTTATTTTTATCATAAAGGAGGATGGACCTTGAAGTGAAAACCCACACAAAATGGAAATATTATCTTTCTTGATTGGGGAGTGTAACATCCATGGGTGGCTCATGTACATCATATAGACATAACAATTTTTCTTCCTTGATCTCTCCATCAAAAAATTTCATAAGAATGACATTTAGTTATTCAATCAACTCGGTGAAAACCTCATGGATAAAATTATATTGACAATGATGTAGATAAAATCATTTTCGGTGGTTTTTGTACTCTTGACTAATAGATTTTTAATTATTATATTATTTATTTATATACTATAATTTGAACCAAGTTTGGTTTATGAGAGATATTTTTCTAAGAAATAATCAACCACGTGTGAGAATGTGACAAATTTAAGAGTTTGATATATCTACCCCTTATAATGAATTTTAGGACGAAGTCTAATTCTAGGGGAGGGGTATGTAGTGCCACCTATTTCACTCCCTTGACTGATGATTGAATTTATAATCATATTCATATCTGAGACATTTAAATGGATAGTATCGAGATTATTTGAATTAAATTATTATTATTTTATCATTATATTATCACTTGTTATCAACTTTCCCTTAGTATGATGGTTGTGAAGCTCACAGTGCTAGTTTAGTGCTTTATTCCATACCACTTGGTTTGGATATGATGTTATGGATACTTTTGATCTACGAAATTTCATAGATTGTATGTTGGATCATTGGCATAATGGTTATTGGATTTGTGTGTACATATGTGTATTATTATCTCCTTATCTTGAATATGCTAACTTGATTTGGCTAGTTATGGTGTTTGGTCATGAGGCCAATACAAGGTTGGTATTATCATCATTTAATTCTAGTGTGTTGATAATGGATCTTAATGAATTTTTAGATTAACTTGTAGCTTATATGTGAATTTTGAATTATACCATGGTTGATTTTCCTAATTTCTAACATCTTGTAGAATGGACGGATGAGATTAAAATTACTTGTTTTGTTGTTTATAAATGGATTGAGTGGTTGAAATTTGTGGAAGATTTTGTTTAACATATTTGATCAAGCAGGTATGATGTTTGCAATTGAATGTGCATCCAACATGTTTAAGCCATGGGAGAACATAGGACTCATTAGTTGCACCTGCAAGTTGCACAATGGGTCAGTTGAGCCAAATTTATCTTCCCCCTTATTTTTGGTCATGTTTTTTGATGCAGGAGCATTAGAGATTGAAGAAAAAAGTTATAAACCATCCTCATTCTCATGGTTATGAGCCGCTATAATAGTCTTAGAGGTCTTAATAGTCAAATGGATTCATTTCAAGTCATTGAGAAGGTTTACAAATTTGAATTATCTCCACTTGTTTGTTTTCCCTCCAAAAAGGAGATTTGAATTTGTAAAGGCATGAAAATGAGAAAATGTGATTGTCACAAGGTTTCAAGGAGTCTAATGGTTCTAGGTGTGTCTTGATATGGGGGGGAGTGAATTATAGAGATGTAAGTAATTCAATGAAGTAATTTAAAGTTGAAAACATACTCCATAATGTAAGTATAGGCATGATGAATACTATGCAATTAGTTATGTTTTGCTATAATAGAAGAAAAATAAGTTACATGTGGAGAGATTTTTGCATAGAGGGAAGGAAGGAAGTCAATTTTTTTGAGGGATATACAATCCTAGAGGAAGGAAGTTGGTGTAAAGGATTGCATAGGAGTTTTTTATGAAATCATAGCGATATATCTATGTCTTGGTTTTACATGCATTTATTAGCCTCATTTAGAGTATCTATGGGTTTTAACAATTGTGACACTGATTGTGGTTTTGTAGATTGAAATGGACTAATGTATTGATCCTTCTTGCATTCTATAAATGATTTCTAAATGGATTGAATGGTACAAACTCTATTTTGATGCATAAATGGTTTTAGGACTGACAGTGAACAATGCATGTGACTATAATCCATAATTCATAGTCCAATGATGACTTTCTTGCTTGATACCTTGTGGTAGAGAAGAAGAAAACATGTAAGGTTGTATGAGGTGTCCTTTTTAAAATTAAGAAGTTCTGGTTTAGGGGCATAAAAACTATGTAACTAGCTTGTGTTTTATATAGATAATGTATTTTCTCAATAGATATAGATAAGAACCCATCCTATGATGATCAAGGATGAGATTCTATGGCTTGGTTAGGAGTGGTTGCATTGAGACAATCTATTCAATGATCTGATAAGTGTAGGAGCCTAAACTATCATGATGATGATTAGACTGTGCTGACCTTTGTTAAATCCTTTGATGGACTTGATATTTGTTACAGGTGGTGTTATATGAGGGTAAGGTGTTATCTTAACCTTGATGGCCTTGAAGAATTAATTACTACAATATCTTCTTTGCATGTTGAACAAGCACACTAAGATGACTGAGATTGTAGTCTTGATGACCTAACTTGGTTTACTCTTATGGTTCATGGGAAGTGAGTTATATGTCCACGAAAAATAATTTATACTTATAAAATGGATGCCTAAGTTAGATAAGAGGATCACAGTAACCCAAGAAGCTCATACCAATAAGTTAGAGACTGAGATCACCAAGTACTCTATTTTTATTACGTTTTTTTGAGAAAGAATTCATTATAGACCATGCCATACACATTATTCCACTTTACTGATAGAACAAGATTGAAGACAACCCCATAACCTTATTATACCATAAATATTGAGATCCTAAATCCATTCACAAATAAAGATACAAGTATTTTTGTCTCTCAGGTATGAACAATACCATCCACCTAGCATTTTGAAAATGAGACCCTTCTACTTGTCAAAAAATCTTGAAATTTGATAGTTACGACTGTAGGAACACGTAACAAGGGATTTTTGAATGATTTCAACTTTCCATTGGAGAATTTTTGAGTTTTCCTTGACTTTCCTTGAAGGGACATGTGCACAGTCAGCCAAGGTTAATTGCAAGGATCTCCTAATAAAGAAAGTATGAGATAAACTTTTCCTCCATTCATGAGACTCCTCAGACATAAAAAAATCTGTAATTGGTAATAAAAACCACTAATTTTGTGTCTTGAAACTTTTTAGGAAGGGATTTATGATCAAAATGAGACTTCCCCAGGTTAGTAGGAACTTGTGTACAAGAAAGAGTAAAAGTGGAGTATAGGGAGTTAATAAAAGAGATAGGTCCTAAAATTTTACATACACTTTAAGGAAAAAGGAAGAGAAGTAATGGAGTTAATAACTTGTCTTGGGTACCTTTATATCCCTCCAAGTATGAATGTTCTAGAGAACTTGTCTTAAGGGGAGTTAGTAGACAATTTGAGATAGTGTGGGAAAAGTTGGTATTTTGAAATCCTTGAACTACATTTTATGGTTAATCCAAGCTTGATTAAAGAGTGTGAACATGGCCTAAGAGTGGAGATGATATAAGGAGGCTTGAAGAGCCAAAATTTTATGTCTTGGACTAGAGATTAGTCAAGAAGGACCAAGGAAAAATTGGACAAAATAGAGAAGTGAATTTTTTTCTTTGTTATTGATTCATATTGAGTGTTGATTAACATTGAATGCCAGGTGTAGGGGTAGAGTAGAGTGATTGGAATACCATGGAAGTGATGTTTGACAGATTTTGTCAGTTTTAGGCCTTTGTAGGCTTGAAAAGTATTCTAAAGTGTAGGGTTTTTGAGAATATTATTACTAGAATCCTACTAAACTTGTGAAGTGGACTGTATCAGTGGTAAGGGTTCATCATTTTCTCATAATTTCTCTTGGATGAATTTATGAAATTCATCAGTGTGGTCTATGTTTTATCCATTTTATTATCTACTCTTAGTTTTCTTACCCTTGTTTAATTAACTTGATTTTATTCATTTTAATTGCATACTTATTGTCACTTTTAAGGGCTAAATTGTATCATCTTAATTAGGGGTTAATTATTTTAGTTTATATTTTTTTAAGATAGTCTTATACCACCTAGTCAAGGGCTAGGTGGGCCCCAAAACCCATTTAATGAGCTAATTTTTCCCAAATCTCAAATTTGTACAAAAGTGGAAGTTTGGAGGAGTGTTTTCAAAGTTGGGGGTCACTATTTAATGAAAATGGAACCAATATGTGTGGTCTATGGGTAGGGGGAATTTTACCAAGGCCTAAAATGCTTCTTCTCTCCAAAATTGACCCCATTTTCCATATAAACCTTTATGGTTTTGTTTTGGGTGCCTTCTTGGTTTTAGAGTGAATTTTTTGATTGCTTATGTAGTTTGAGGGAATATCCTCCATTTATGTTTTTTTTTGTCTCATTTTTGATGGATAATTTTTATTTGGGAAGGGATGGTTGAAACATGTCGCCCTCCCATTTGTAGATGGTTTTGGGCCTCTTCTTACTTAACCCTCCATTTTAGAGAGGAGGGGGAATTTTTAGGGGGAGAATTTTTCATTTTTGGGATTTTCACTTGGGGATGAGGGGATATTGGAAAGAAGGAGAATCATTTTGTGAAATGGGATTACTAATTGGAATTTTAATTTTTTTTATTGTGAGGTAAGTCTCACAAACTTTTTGTTGATTTATCTTGGAATCTATGTTTGATCTCATATTTGTGTTTCAAATGTTGAATGGATGAGAAGATTATTTTTGGTTATTGATAGTTTTATTTGGTTCTCCTTTTCTTCTTTATTGAGTAGCAAGGGGGGTTATCATATTTGGAAGATAGGCGGAGACATGGTGGCTTATGAGTAAATGGTAGAGTGATGTTACTCATTTGGAGTATGGCTACTTAGATCCTTTGTACCCCTCATTTCTTCTTGAAAAATATGAGTTTATCATGTGTGTTGGAAGCACAATGGAATGAGAGGGGGGTGGATCAGTCCTTAAAAAAATTTAACCAAATTCATATTTGATTACTTAAACCATAAACCATTCAATCATGCATTAACGTGTGCTTAACATTCAATCAAATCAACGCAACCATGAAAAATACACAAGAACACAATATGTAAGTGGGAAAACCTCAAGGGAATAAAAAACATTAAAACTTATGATTATATTACACAAATAAAAATTATTTAGTAAATCACCAACTTCACAAGGAGCACCAAACCCTAGCTTAGTAGAGCACCAACCCTACAAGGAACACCAACCCGTGGTTTAGTGAGTCACCAACTCTAGAAGGAGGATACAACCCCCTAAGATGATAAAGCACCAACTCAACCACCATTAATGAATATATATTATGTCTTGTTTATGCAAAAACTGATCTATATCACTAATTTAGCTCACATACCTTTAAACCCTTGTTTAAACCCTCTCTTATTCAACTCGATATATCTCAGACTTTAATCACTTGTATTAGATTCAAATCATTGAATAAATTATATATAGAACTACTCATCCTTTCAAACAATTCCTAATTTATTAAATTATTCCTTCATATCTGTTTCAAACACACACTTGGGTCACAAGTTTTCCCTCTGTCTTAGCTAGTTCAAATTTGAACTCAAACATGCACTTTATACACTATTGATCTCAAACACACAAGATAGTTCGGTAATTCATCATTATTTCGACCAAAAAAACTCAAAAACACAAAAATAATCTCATTCACATTCATAAATTGGACCCATGTAGGTTGGCCATTCCCAAATGCACCAGAAAAGTTCAAAAATAGCTCAAAACACCATCACATGGATCACCATAAGCCAAAAACCTCATCACCATGATTAGTAAATATTCCAAATTCATCACACATGTCAAATATGACATTAAAAAACCATAAATGGTCGTGCATTATCTTTCACAAATCAAATTCATCATAACTCTATCAAGAAGGCTCGTATCCTTATTAGAACAACTGTTTCCAAGAACCAGTCTTCACCTTTCATTCTCTTGATCACCCAATTCACCTCAAATATGGAATGTAACCAATAATTTTAAAACCAGTGACCTGTAGATAAAATCCATTCTTTCTAGAGCTCATTAAAATTCCATCCATGCAAACCACACTCACTTTCCTCTTCACCGAATTGAACTGCCCACAAAATAATTTTAATACCTCAACTAGTTACACCATTCATACCACTTTAAATACCTATAAAGTACTTAAATATGAATATAATTAATCCTTATTTACTCTCCAACTAATAGAAAGCATCAACTAAATTATCTCATTCATCTTCTACCCCCATCTTCTAGCCATAACACTCTTGTCCAAAGAAACAAACATTCTTCTTCTTCTTCACAAAATGAGATTGTTAACCTATCAAAGCTCATCATAATGAAAAAATCCATACATAATTGGAAATATATATAAATAATATTTCCAAAAACACCTTACATTTCCTTCCAAATCCAAGTGTAAGGCCTCTAACCAATCCAATCTCTGAAACTGCTCCAGAATTGCCCTAAAACTAACTTAAGAGTAGTCTTCATAAATAGGTCACACTTTGACCTATTAAATCTCAAAAATCATATAAAACCATGATTTAAAAAAATAAATATTCCCATACTAACAATAATGTCAATTTATTTTATACCTTCTTTGTACAACTTCATCCTAAACTGAACTTCTTTAGAAACTTATCTTTTTGAGGGGGGTCCACACATCACCACAAGATATATCCTAACTTTTTGGAAATATGGATAGTAATATAAAACCTAAAATAATCATAAATATGACATAACAACATCATCCATGGTCTTACATTATCTTGAATCAATAAAATTCCTCATAAGTCTATCAATAAGGTTCATATTCTTCTCAAAATAGTTGTTTCAGGGAGCCAGTCTTCACCTTTCATACTCTATATCACACAAACCACATCAACTATGACATATAACCACTAATTTTAAATAAATTGAGATTTATAAAAAATCCATTCTTTCAAGATCTCATGAAACATCCATTCATGCAAACCACACTCACTTTCCTCTTCACCAAACTGAACTGCCCAAAAAGTAGTTTTTTCAATGCAACTGGTTTGCACCCTTTTTACCACTTTCAAGACATCCAAATTCCTTTAATAGAAAAAAAAAATTCATCCATATTCACTCTAAAATTTATATAAATCATCAACTAATTCATCCCATGTACCTTCTATCTCTATCTTATAGCCAAAGCAAACCTGCCATGAGAAACAAACATCCTTCTTCTTCACAAAATAAGATTTTTGACCTATCAAATGTCCTCATCATGAAATATACATACACCATTGGAAATATATTTGAATCCTCTTTCTATAGAACCTTACATTTCCTTCCAAATCCAAGTGGAAGGCCTCCAACTAAGTCAATCTTTGAAACTACTCCAGAACTGTCGCAAAAGTGCCTTAAGACTAGTCTTCATAAATAGGGAACAATTTTCCCTCTATAATTTCAAACATGATCTGAAATCATCATGGAAATTAATTAAAACTCCCATACTAAAAATAATGTCAATTTATTTCATACTCCCTTTGGATAATTTTTTTCTCAAACTAAACTTCTTCAAAAACTTTCCTTTTTGAGTGGGGTCCACACATCACCAAAATCTCTATCCTACCTTTTTGTAAATATAGACAAGTCCTATACAACCTCAAATAATTAAATAATATCACAAACAATAATTTCTTAGCACCTATAATGAAAATATCTCATACTGCTTTTGAGATAGGGTTTCAAACCCATAAAAAGTTGTTTACCTTCTTAACATTCATTCATAAAAATGTGATGATGAAACCACTCCATTATTTTTATGAAATTATCTTATATCAATGAAAAATAATCCCTAACAGCAACAAGGTACCATGTAAAACACACAATTCATGGTGATCATCATAAGTTACAATTCGAGTTGGAAATCACCTTCTTCTTAACCCTGTTTTACATTAAACATCATAAATTACAAAATCTTATTCAGGATAACTTGAAATTTTTATCACACCTATAAAAGACCTCTATAAACCATATCAAATCATAATCATCACTCAAATAGTTATTCATCTTCATAACCCATCTCATTTTCATGACTAGCCCTAGGGTTTTGCATGATTTAGGATAGGTCATCATAGAGGAACCTCATATCTCATCAAGAAACCTCTCCAAAATACCTTAACACACATAAAAAAAATGTATCACATCGCAACATGCATCCATGAGATCACATGTATTTACAACTCATCTTCATGCCTCATTAGGCCTCTAAACACCTAAACTAGGTCTAGATGAGCACCTGAAACAAGGTCTTCAATGTATACCTACATCCTAAAAATCATGGGAGTACCTAAAAACTCTCCAAACATGATCTCCATGCTACTACCATGATCCTAAAGCCACCAAAAAAATCAAACCATCATGTTCCATCACCTAGGCTAGCCAGATCACCTGACATGGCTTATTAGACCTAGCCAATCTTAGTGAAAGCACTCATGCCATCATGAAACACCCCTATGTTCCATGTCATCAATCTACAAAGAATTATATGACACTTCTCCATCACCCTCTATTTTATTAATGATATTTTACATCAATGAAAACATCTAGAACTCAACATTTCAACAATGTTTGTGAAAGTGGTTTCAAACCTTTTTTGCTTCAATGTTTTCTATTTCATCTTCTTTTGCAATTTGGAGGCATGATTCCTCTCTATTCCATGGGATTGAAGGGTGGATATCATTTTCTCCCTATGTGGAGTGGCATGTAATGATGCCTGTAGGTTGGGTGGATAACCAATCATATACTTTTGGTGGCTTTTAAAGAATTGTTTATGGAGGAGAAGCTTACATCCTCGCTTGGAGATGAGTTATTTTCAATAAAAAAAATTGGAATGTTGTCCTCCTTTTTGGGGAGGATTTTATACTTGTATTTTAAATATAGTCTTATATTCAAATTTGTAAGGAAATAAATGTTGTAAGAGGGTTTGGATTAGGGTTTTAAATTTCATTGCATCTCATGTGCTATCATTATTTTGATAGGTTGAATATATGTGTATAAATAAATTAGAGTTCCCCTAATTTCAATCAAACCTTAATGTTGAGTAGGAATCGAGATATTAATTGATGTATATATTTTTCTTACTCCTCTTATGATCTTGAGTGGAAAATGATGTATTTGTAAAATGGTGTAAAGAGAAAGAGTTCAATTCATTTTGGATATAAAGTAAAAGATGTGTTTTGGTTGTAAAGGAAGACATGTTGGTTGATTAAATTTACTAAACTCTTGAGCTTTCATGATTATTTTCATTTTCTACCCACCATTTGAAGAAGAATATGTTTCTTTTTTTTGGAAATAAGAAAAGTGCACTCCTTGTATGTGTGAGATTGATTAAATGAAAATAGTTTGTGCTATCTATATATGGTATTAAATTTCTTGAGATGGATTTATTTTCCAACCCCCATTTTTACCTATAATATTCTAGGATGATAACTTATTTAATGAATTCAGTTCTTTGGTTTTACTCCTGTATATGTGGAAAGTAAAACTTTGGTCATTTCTTAGAGAGGTTATCCTGGGATTGCCTTTTGTGTCATAATTTCATGATGATACTATTTAAATCCATTTTATTCTTGATGAAACTATCAAGGGAGAGGAGTAACTAGAGCAGAAAAAATTATAAATTTCAAAGATCCTAGGAATTACAATTCTAATGTGTTTAAATCATTGTAATGTGTGTGTGTACTTGATACAATATCTTATTTCAGATTTATAAGAGATAACCTCATATTTATTTCAGATTTATAACTTCCTATTGGTGGGTAGATTTAGAAAACAAGAAAACATTTATTTTCCTTTCCAAAGTAAAGAATTTTCATGTGTGTGTGTGTGTGTGTGTGTGTGTGTGTGTGTGTGTGTGTGTGTGTGTGCGCGCGCGCGAGTGCACGTGTGTGCTCATACTTATAACAAGTATAATTTATCATTGCAAAGATATATGCCACTTCCTCATAAAGTTGCACCTTAATATGAAAATGATAAAAGGTGTGTGTGTGTGTGTGTGGTGTTTGTGTGTGTGTGTGTGTGTGTGTGTGTGTGTGTGTGTGTGTGTGTGTGTGTGTGTGTGTGTGTGTGTGTGTGTGTGAAGGAAAATTTTGATAGTAAAATTAAAAATATGTATATATATGCAAATAAGAAAATAAGACTACTTTAGAGGGTGCGGGTGGCAGGGAAAACCCAACCCCCCTCCACACCATTGTTTGGATTGGTATAAGCGTGTAGACATGGGTTCTAAACCCTTTTTGGTATTTAAAACTTTAAGGGATTTTCTCTTTCTCTATCCCCTTGCCCCAATGCGACCACTGTGTTTTCTCCACCACTAAATCACTTCTTTCGTACATGCACAACCCCACTCTTTCATCTACATTTTCAATATAGGTCATCACCTTCTTCCCTGGCCTGAGCACTTACACACACATGTACACACACACACACATATATACACATATAAAAACATGTATTTATGTATGTGTACATATATATATATACATACATATACACACACAAACTATAAATATTTTGGAGACAAGGGAAACATTGGAGGTTTTAGATTAGGTGGGAAAGGTCCACACCAACCCCAGAATATTTATATGGAAATGTCTCTTCATCTTCTAGAGTATAGGGGAATAGAAGATGATGTTGAACATGTGCATATGTGTGAAATATTGTGGCACACAAAAGGAATCATAGATTCTGAGAGTAGGGCAATCCAATTTTCTACTATGTTACAAGGGCATGCACACAACTGGTATGAAAAGTTTCACCCTAATCAGAATTACGTAGATTATGCAGCATTCAAAGATGCATTCTTAAATGAGTTTCATATCCCTGAATTTGAGCACAAGAGTATAAGTGCGCTCAAGGATATTAAGCAAGGAACTATTGAAAGCGTGCATGAGTATGATGCCTATTTTAAAATGCTTATGTATAAACTTTCTTATGATATTCACGCAATCCAGTATGTAAAATGGTTTGTTAGGGGTTTAATTACACTATTTAGGAGGGAGCTGTCATCAAAGACATATACTGATTTGCATGAGGCATTGGAAGTACCCCTATGTCTGAGGCAGTTAGGAGTATTGACATTGGCATTATCCCATTCTTAGAGGCACATATTGCAGCTATGGAAAAACAACTAGAGAAATTATCAACGAATTCAACCCATGAAATGCACTCAGGAATTTGGTGTATAGATTGTGAAGTAGAGGGACACACAAAGGATAGTTTTCCTTGTAGAACAGTACACTCATTGTTGATGGATTGTGAGATATGCCACTTAAAATATGATGCTAGTCACTTCCCATTATTACAACGCGTGATAAGGAAAAATGTTTCAAGCTACTGTAAAATCTGCAAGTCCATAACTCATGACACGGAGGACTGCCGAATGATTGGACAGATCCATGATGTTATAGATATTGGTGTACGTAAGATAGGAGTTTTTGATAATTGTAAAGGAAAGAATGAGCATTAGGACCGGGAGCACAATCAGGTGTGCTATGATTAGAATGAGGGGTGTTTTGAAGGCAGCCATGGTAGAGGACAAGGATACTATGGTGGATTTAGAGGATGAGAATGTGGTGGTGGAAGAAGTGAGTTTCCTCACAGAACATGTTATACTTGCGTATCTCATAACCACACTAGGCATGAATGTATTATGAATATTACATGTTCATTCTATGGAAAGAACCATAGCTATGAAGAGTGTCTGGACTTATATGAGCATCTGAGTAAGAAACATAAGCAAGAAAACAAAGGTGTTGGAAAGGTTAGGATACAATGCATTGTGGACAATAAATGGATGCCCAAAATGGAAGTAGAGTTTGAGGCACTAAAAATGAGGATCATGACCCGTGCTAAGGCAACACGTGTCAGGGAGGTATTACAATAGAAACCTACCATCACTAAGGATGAGGTTCTTCATGCACGGTACCCAGATCCTACCTATTAGAAGGAGATTTTTCAGGATACCATGGAAGTGCTAAGGAATCTCCAGGGTGAGATATAATATTTAAAGGAGCAGAAGAAAACATCAGAGATGGTCCAAAATGATATAGATGACTTAAGAGAAGTGTGCAAAATGTTACACCAGGAGAACATCATTCCATTATTAGGAAGTTGGTTGAAAGGGAACACTTCACGCATAAGTATTGAGACCGGATGACAGATCTTGCATGTAAATATCCCTCCTCATAGCCTGGATTCTGAAAAGGAAATCATTGTGAATGTTGTTGTGGATGGGTGGTTGTTGACTAATATACTAATTGATACAGGCACAAAGGTCAATGTTCTTACCTTGGATGCATGGGTAAAAATGGGGAGACCCCCATTGTATCCATCCTCTAATGTATTATTCATGGCTAATCAGACTAAGGCCACTTCCGTAGGAGTTTTAAAAGATGCATCCATTATCATACAAGGAGCCAAGTTCACTGGAGACTTTGAAGTTTTAGCGCTAGTGTTAGGACCCTGATTTATTGGCCAAGTACAAGAAGGCGCGTGGGCACGTAAGGCCTTGTTAAAGAAGGGTGCATAAGGAGAAAGCATGTAGGATAGAGTTCTAGGAGGGTTTAATAGAACAAGTAGCATGTGCACGCAAGGCAATACAGGATTTTGGGACTTAGCCATATTTGGCATATCAAGCAAGACACATGAAAAGCATGACCTGACTACTCATGTGAAGTGGATAAGGTGCCAGTCTAGTGATAGGTTGGCCTAGGAAGGAATATGACATGTGATGGAAGCTTCTAGAAGACCATCATGGAAAGGAGTGGAGAGATCAGGCCTGGAGGAGCATGCTCCCATGGAGGACCACATTTGGACACTTGGTGATGGATCTGAAGCCTAAAAAAGGTGGGTTGGTAGTTCAAGAGGCGTATAAATACAAGCACCCGTAAAAGAACTGAGATATAGATCAATAGAGAGTGGAGCTATGCAGAAATGTTGTGAGAAACTCTATTGGGTTCGGTAGATGACCTATAGAGGAAGGATGTATCAAAAGGTTTGGGTATGAAATTTTCTTTTCATGTTTAGGAGGACTCTAATCCAGTTATGATGTATGAATTTAGTCTGCCATACAGTGATATTTTGTAATGTATCTAATGCATGTGATGAGGTTATCAGATATGATGGAATATAAATATAATGGACTCTAGTTTATACATATATTTGCATAGTTCTATTTTGTATGTGTTATATGGATGAATATAAACTCCTATACATTTCTTTTTCAATTTAATTCTTTAAATTATTAAGTATCTTTTTGTCTGGAATGACTGCATTTATCTATAAGCTATTCTGAGCTCTATGATGAATGTATGTCTCGTGTCCACTCACTCTTTTTAAGTCCCTATCATAGATGATGCTTTCCCACTTAACTCACATAAAAGAGAGACTCGACATCAGCGCGTGCCTTGGGTGGGCACCTAGCACCCGCTGGGTGATAGGTCAGCATGCATGGGATTCCCTTGTTCTTGGTGGGTGTAAAAATGACTACATCTTGGTTCCGTTGTTGGGACTCTTTTCGAAGTTGTAGTGGGAAATACCAAACATAATGATCTGTGTAATGAGTGATGATATAATGCCTAACTCTGGAAAGTATTGAATCATGGTTCAAGGCATGGAGGAAGAATTTTCTTAGAGATTCAACAATGGGCTTGAGTTTGATGCATACAGATGGGTAGAAGATAACCTCTACCATGAGTTGTATGAAACTTTCTTCTGTTGCTTTTCAGTAGAGTTGTATGAATGGCTCTCAGCATATGTGTCTAGATCAAGATGGTGTTGTAGATCCCATGTGTGGACCCAAGAAAAGTACCAGAGGCTACAAAATGTAGATCTGACTTGGACTCATGCTGTAGATCATTGGTGGAGAGGATTATTGGCTAACTACATTCTAGAATATGATATTTCTACATATTCTTGTCCAGAAGTTGTTGAGTTTGAGTTTATGTGAGAACCCAGAGGATCATTTCTACATGTTATTCCTTTGGCAATGAAGATCTTGATCATTACCTTGAGTTTAGAGGCATTTCTGATGGTCGGCTAAACCTTCCTAAGCACTGGGCGAGGAAGGTGGGGTGGAGGAAGATGGAAGCCATTGCAACTGAAAAAGAAAGGGAGGAGAGACGACTCAAGTATAGTGAAGAGTGTGAAAGGGAGATTGCTAGACAATGCGAGGTTATAAGTGTGATGGATTTATGGAGGTAGATGTTATGGGAAGGAGTTGAGGTTCACATAGAGAATGTGGAACCTAAGTAGTCTGTGCTACCCCATCTCGGAAATTTCAGGAGAGAGACCACTTCAGATTCTGATGAGAGTTCATTGCGTGGAGAGAGAAGAGTCATTGGCACGCATCTGAACCCATCTAGTGACCAAAACTTGGTGCTTAGTTTTCCAAATTAGAGGAGTGTTGATAGCATAGTTGGTATCAGTGGGAGTGACTGATTGGCACCTAGGAGGTATAATTTCTTGTTTGGAACTTCTATGGCTGCACACTCTATTCTAGTGTTTGGAGGAATTTTTAGACAAGGTGTAAATACAAAATGTTTGGGTAATGCGTCAGGGAGTGGTTTGGGGCATACATCTAGCAGTGGAATGATCTCACAGACCATTAGCGCATAGTTTAGCAGGATGTTGGGGATACTAGGCATAACCACTTCAGGCCCATTATTGGCTGCAGGAGGATCTAGAGGTAGAACTAGTGGATCAGAAGGCACAAGACTTGGTGGATCCAGTGGATTTGATGGAGGAAACTCTGGAGTAAACTAAGGATCTGGACTAGGAGGATAGGGGCCTCATCCACCTCTCAAGTAATCTTTGAAATGTCTTTACATTTGCCAGAATACCAAGGCATAGAGGATGCTACAGAGCATGTTCACAAGTGTGAATTTCTATGGCACGCAAAGGGGATCAAAAACCCCAAAACAAAAGGCCAGTCAATTTGCAATGATGTTGCGAAGGCACACACATAGCTGGTATAGGAAATATGACCCCCATCAGATAGTGGTAGATTACACCACGCTAAAAAATGCCTTCCTAGAAAATTTCCACATCCCTAAGTTTTAATAGAAGAGCATCAGTTCCCTCAAGGAGATTCAACAGGGAATGACGGAGAGTGTGTGGGAGTATGATGCCCAGTTTAAGACTCTCCTATCAAAATTTTCATATGACATTCACCATTCACAACACACTCAATATTTTTTTAGAGGGTTGATAACACCATTTAGAAGAGATTTATCTCATAAGACTTTCACAAACCCATGCGAGGCATTAGAAGCTGCTCTACACACCGAAGCTGTTAGAAGTGTTGATATTGGTGTTACCACATTCCTGGAAGCTCAAATCACTGTTATGGCTAAGTAGGTGGAAAATTTATCTATAAACTCAGGTCAGGAGACTTGCAATGGAATGTGGTGTACAGATTGTGAATTAGAGGGGCATGCCAAGGATAGGTTCCCTCGGAAGACAGTACGCACCATAACGGTATATTGTGAGATTTTTCATGGGGACCATGATGCAAGTAGATTTACCTTGTTGCAGTGCACAATTCAAAAGAATGTATCTTGCTACTATAAGATCTACACCTCTATAACCCATGATACTAAGGATTGTAGGCTTATTGACCAGATCCATGAGGCCATTGATCATAGTGTGCATCAGACCAGCCTTGCCAGTAGTTCTAAGGGTGATGACTACTGTTATGAGGATCACATAGATGGAGGCATGCATGGAAGAAGTTCTTGTGGAGGATTTCAGGGTCATGGAAACCATGGAGGAGGAAGAAGTGAGTTCCCATGGGGAACATGTTATAATTATGGATCCACAGAACATTATAAATGAGAGTGTCCTAATCTATTACAATGATCATGGTGTGGGAAGAAGCACAAGTATGAAGATTTCCTGAAACTCTATGGGCATATGAACTAGAAGCACCAGAAAGATAAGGATGCTGCTATGGTAAGCATAAAAAGGGCCAATTCACAATGGATGCCAAGAGTGGCATGTGAGTCAGAGATAGAACCTGTACTGGTGACAACGCGTGCAGAGGCTGCGCGCACCAAGGAGATGCTCAAACTAAGGACATTAGTTTCAAGAGAGGAGGTACCACATGGAAAGTAACCAGACCCTACCCATCAGAAGAAGTATACCAAGAGACTATAGATGTAATTCAGAGTTTACAAGGGGGAGATACAGTATCTCAAGGAGCAATCAAGGTAGTTGGGGGTAGTGGAACGATAACGAGGTTCCAATAAGTGGCCTAGATAGGTCAAAGAGTATGTAAAATGTTAAGGAAAGAGAATATTATTCCCTTGCCTGGGAGAATGGCTAAGGGAGAAGGTATCACACTCTGAGTGGAGCACGAAAGATAGGTTTTACATTTAAATCTTTCTCTACACAGCCTTGAGTATGACAAGAGAAATTACTCTAAAGGTAGTTTTTGATGGATGGGCTCTTGAGCAATATCCTCATCAACACAAGAGTAGAATGAATGTTCTTTACCTTAGATGCTTGGCATCATATGGGAAGGCCCACGTTGTAGCCATATTAAATGTGTTTTATATGGCAACAAAATTAAGGCAATGCCCATTGGAGTTTAAAAGGATTTGGCTATCACCATTCAAGGGCCAAGTTTATTGGGGAACTTTAAAGTCTTGGCACTCACTGAGGTAGACAGATTTTTAGCATTGCTTTAGGTGCCCATGGGGTTACAAAATTAATGTTGACATAAGGTTAATAAGGATATATCAGTTTCAAAAAACAGGAAGAATGGGTGATCAATCCGTTTGATAGATGGTAATTCGATGCCCTACAAAGAGCCGTTGGGAGAAGAATTCCTTGATAGAATATACGTCACTAAATTAGGGATCCAAAGATATTCACCTACAGAAGGAGTTTCCAATTTGAGGATTCCTAGTTTGTGAATGATACCACAAGCATGGAGTGTGACAATTAGGCACACAATACCTATGAGTTTATTAGATGAAACTTAAGAGGATTGGTAAACAAAGTGACAAAAGCATGTATAGTCCGGTGCTTGGGAGGAAGAAAACTACCAAGTTACTCGAGAGGGGCTAATCTGGAAGATTTATTGTGAGAAATGGAGGCCTATTGGAGAAATGAGAAGGAAAGGAGGAAATTTTTTAACAACAGCGTGCTCAGAACTATTATGCATTGGTGGGTGACACATCGGAAGAACCTCTTGGAATTACGCAAGGTGATAATTTCCTTCTCCATAAGGTTTTGCAGGAGAAACATGCCCACGGCTATAAAATACTACCATGGTAAAGAGAAATACTTCCTTCCCTATCCAATCATGTGAGATAGCCTGGATGGGAAGCGTAGAAGCCTTACCACATTCATTATTGGTTCACAAGTTGTACTCCACCCTGCAAGGTTATACGGCGCATGGTATATCCACTCGGAGATTGTGTCATCAAACTGGTAATGGAAAGAAGGGTGGTTGACTCATTTAAACTTCAATCTTAATAGTGTAAATCCAATATTACATAAGGATTATAGGTAGTCAAGCACCTTACCAACAGGGGATAGTGCTATGGCGACGAAAGGACAATTACAAGAATTGCTAGGTGAGCCTGGCCTAAAAGGACATGCTGTGAGGAGGAAGAAGTGATGAGTTCCCCATGGGGAACATGTTATAATTATGGATCCACAGAACATTATAAATGAGAGTGTCCCTAATCTATTACAATGATCATTGGTGTGGGAAGAAGCACAAGTATGAAGATTTCCTGAAACTCTATGGGAATATGAACTAGAAGCACCAGAAAGATAAGATTGCTGCTATGGTAAGCATTTTAAAAAGGGCCAATTCACAATGGATGCCAAGAGTGGCATGTGAGTCAGAGATAGAACCTGTACTGGTGACAACGCGTGCAGAGGCTGCGCGCACCAAGGAGATGCTCAAACTAAGGACATTAGTTTCAAGAGAGGAGGTACCACATGGAAAGTAACCAGACCCTACCCATCAGAAGAAGTATACCAAGAGACTATAGATGTAATTCAGAGTTTACAAGGGGAGATACAGTATCTCAAGGAGCAATCAAGGTAGTTGGGGTAGTGGAACGATAACGAGGTTCCAATAAGTGGCCTAGATGAGGTCAAAGAAGTATGTAAAATGTTAAGGAAAGAGAATATTATTCCCTTGCTGGGAGAATGGCTAAGGGAGAAGGTATCACACATCTGAGTGGAGCACAAAAGATAGGTTTTACATGTAAACCTTTCTCCACACAGCCTTGAGTATGACAAAGAAATTACTCTAAAGGTAGTTTTTTGATGGATGGCTCTTGAGCAATATCCTCATCAACACAAGAGTAGAAGTGAATGTTCTTACCTTAGATGCTTGGCATCATATGGGAAGGCCCACGTTGTAGCCATATTAAAATGTGTTTTATATGGCAAACAAAATTAAGGCAATGCCCATTGGAGTATTAAAGGATTTGGCTATCACCATTCAAGGGGCCAAGTTTATTGGGGACTTTAAAGTCTTGGCACTCACTGAGGTAGACAATTTTTTAGCATTGCTTTAGTGCCCATGGTGTTACAAAATTAATGTTGACATAAGGTTTAATAAAGGATATATCAGTTTCAAAAACAAGGAAGAATGGGTGATCATCCGTTTGATAGATGGTAATTCGATGCCCTACAAAGAGCCGTTGGGAGAAGAATTCCTTGATAGAATATACGTACACTAAATTAGGGATCCAAAGATAATTCACCCTACAGAAGGAGTTATCCAATTTGAGGATTCCTAGTTTGTGAATGATACCACAAGCATGGAGTGTGACAATTAGGCACACAATACCTATGAGTTTATTAGATGAAACTTAAGAGGATTGGTAAACAAAGTGACAAAAGCATGTATAGTCCGGTGCTTGGGAGGAAGAAAAACTACCAAGTACTCGAGCGGGGCTAATCTGGAAGATTTATTGTGAGAAAATGGAGCCTATTGGAGAAATGAGAAGGAAAGGAGGAAATTTTTTAACAACAGCGTGCTCAGAACTATTATGCATTGGTGGGTGACACATCGGAAGAACCTCTTGGAATTACGCAAGGTGATAATTTCCTTCTCCATAAGGTTTTGCAGGAGAAACATGCCCACGGCTATAAAATACTACCATGGTAAAGAGAATACTTCCTTCCATATCCAATCATGTGAGATAGCCTGGATGGGAAGCGTAGAAGCATTACCACCTTCATTATGGGTTCACAAGTTGTACTCCACCCTGCAAGGTTATACGTGCGCATGGTATATCCACTCGGAGATGTGTCATCAAACTGGTAATTGGAAAGAATGGGTGGTTGATCTCATTTAAACATTCAAGTATCATAGTGTAAATCCATCAATACATAAGGCATTATAGGTAGTCAAGCACCTTACAACAGGGGATAGTGCTATGGCGAAAGACAATTTACAAGAATTGCTAGGTGAGCCTGGCCTAAAGACATGCTTTGAGGAAGAAGAAACAAAATAGATACAACATGAGTACACATGTATAGAAAAATAAAAGGGGGAGATGGTGTATGTCATTAATGGGGAAGAAGTGGAAAGCTTGGATGTTGACCATTCTGTAGGGAATCAAGAGGTCATAGATAGTGCCGATGAACATGTGTGCACCTACCATGAACCTTTAAAGATGAAAAAGGTTAACATCGGCTCAGAAGTAGAACCCAAGGAGGCAATCATTGGAGACTATTGGCTAGAAAAATAAGTCTCTAAAATCATTGATCTGTTACATGAATTCCAAGATTTTTTCCCACGCAAGTACCATGAGCTTAAAGGCATCCACCATTCTTGAGGGGAGATGAGGATAAAGTTGAAGGAAGATGCATACCCAATCAGGAAGAGGTCATACCAAATGAATCCCAATTTACGTGTAAGGTCAAGGAGGAAATAGAAAAAATGGTAGTATTAGGTATCATTGAGGCTGTGGAAGAGTCAGAATGGATAATTCCAATGGTGATTAGTATCAAAAAGGTCAGGAGGATAAGGATCTGTGTTGATTACAGGGACCTAAATGTAGTATGTGTCATTGATCCTTTCCCAACCCCATTTACTGAAGAAATATTAGACGGAGTGGTAGGATACGAGGTCTACTCTTTCACGGATGGATTCTTGGGATATCACCAGGTAAGGATTGCAAGGGAAGTCCAGAGGAAGATTACTTTTGCCACTAAGTGGGGAAGTTTTTCCTACGCAGTCATGCCTTTTGGGTTAAAGAATGCACCTGTGGTGTTCTTGCACATTGTGGTGCAAGCTTTCCAGGAACTCATCCATAAATTTATTCAAGTTTACCTAGATGATTAGACAGTAAATGGGTTAGTGAAGGACCATTATGGCAACTTAAGATTAATGTTTGAAAGGTGTCGGAAGTTGAGGATATCCCTCAACATTAAGAAATGTTTCTTTGCTACCCCGTTTAGAACATCATTGGGGCACATCATATGTAAGGATGGCTTACTAGTAGATCCCACCAAGGTTGTAGTAATTGTGGGATTGGGGGAGCCTACTAGTCAAAGTGCAGTGTGCGGATTCCTTGGACACATGGGTTTTTATAGGAATTTCATCAAGGGATACACCAAGATCTCCATGCCTTTAGAAGAGTTACTTAGACACAAGATTGCCTTCCTTTGGGGAGAGGTGCAGCAGAAGGCATTTGACACTTTAAAGGATAGGCTTATCACCATGCCCATACTACGATTCCCCTCTTGGGATAATCCCTTCCATGTTCATTTTTATGCCTCAGGAACCTCCATTGGAGTAGTACTTGCACAACCTGGTGAAGGGATCATTGATCATCCTTTATGCTTTGCAAGTACAAAGTTGACACCAGCAGAGAAGAATTATACTACAATTGAGGCGAGGCATTATCAATGATCTACGCACTTCACAAGTTCAGATAGTATCTGTTGGACACCCCTTTTATATTTTATACTGACCATATGGCATTAAAATACTTAGTGAACAAGCCCATTCTACAAGGGCACATATGTTGGTGGGTACTATTATTCCAAGAATTCGAGTTCATGGTGGTTGTCAAAGTAATAAAAATTAGTTCCGGACCTGATCATTTTTCTAGAATTGATTCAGAGGAGGATGCCCAAAGCATTGAGGATACCATGCCAAATGCACAACTATTTAGGTTACGGCACGTGCCCTCAAACTTAGAAGATATTTCAGTATTTCTCAAGATAGATGTAGCTCTAGAAGGAATGAAGGCATTGGATAAAAATCAGTTAGCTATATGCTCCACACCCTACATGTTGATTAGTGGGGATTTATATAAATTAGGATGTGATGAGATTTTGTGATGGTGCATGTTAGAACATGAGCGCCTAGCTCTAATAAAAGAGGTGCACAAAGGTAGTGCAAGTGGACACTATGCAGGTGACGCCACTACATACAAGATATTGATGGTTGGATTATGGTGGGAGACCCTATATCAAGACTACAAGGAATATTGTAAGGTATGTGACCATTCTCAACACATTGGAAAACCAATGCGAAGAGATAAAATGCCTCTGTGCCCTATTCCCAATGTCATGCCCTTCAAAAAGTGGGCTATAGACTTCATAGGCCCTATTGCACCAGCCGCGCTTAGGACTAGGTTATGTTATAAAATCACTTGCACAGATTACTTGACAAGGTCAGTAGAAGCAACACCTACTAAGGATTGTACAATAGCTACAGCAGTAAAGTTCTTATGGGAGAACATTATTACATGGTATGGGTGCCCTTTGAGTTTGACTAGTGACAGGGGTACACATTTCTTAAATGACACAGTAAGGATTCTGTTAGCAAAATTCATGGTGGCTCATCACAAGACTACCCCTTACCATCCACAAGAAAATGGAACTGCAAAGGCATTTAACAAGATACTAAGTCATACCCTAACCAAAATTTTTGACGTTGGTAGGAAGGATTTGGATGACAAAGTATCAACAGTTCTATGGGCATATAGGATAACCTACAAGAGGTTAAATAAGCCCACACCGTTTCAATTAGTGTTTGGTGCAGAGGCTGTCCTACCAATTGAATTCATGTTACCATCATTGTTTATAGCGCAAGTAGGAGGTTTAACAAAATAACAAGCACTGGATTAAATAATTGACAAGTTAATGCAATTGGATGAAAGTCAATCACTTTCCAAGTGGAGCCAGAAGACTGAAAAAGAAAAATAAAAGGCATGGCATGATCATCACATTAAGAACAAAAAGTTTGAGGTTGGGAAGATGTTGCTACTATATGATTCCAAGTTTCTACACCATCCTAGGAAGTTAAAATTCCATTGGTTGGGTCCCTACATCATCTCATACATCCTTGATTTAGGCGCGTGCCAGTTACAAGTGTTGGATGGGACAAGATTTTCAAGACATTTTAATGGGACTATGTTGAATCCCTACTAGAAATAAGTCTTCTTAGTGTGTGTAATAAGGCAGTATTGCCAGATAGTTTAGGATTTTCTTTAGTGTTTTTGTTTCCTCGTGTTTCCCTATATCATTGGTGTTTTGTTTTGCACCTTGGGTGTCGGTAACCTCTTTACTTTTTGAAGGTTGTGAATTCATAGAGGACCATGCATCTTTTTAGTGTGGGGTGGAATAATGTGAAGGAAAGTGTAAAGTGTGAAGTGCTGGGAAGGATTGCATTGGAAATCCCAGTTGAATGGCCCTGTGGAAGAAAGTGCATAGGAGAAAAGGTGAACGAGGATGGTTGGTATCAAGATAAGGCTACATTTTGGTTCCACATATAAGGGAGAAAGAAGCACAAAAACAACATGAGGTATGTGAGAGCAAAAATCATGAGGATGAAAGAAGTACCTTCGGCCCTAGTAACACATGCACAAGAGCCTTCTGTCAGATAGATTTTTTACGTGCCAGAAGGTTGTAGGATTATCCACATAAGTATGGGTACGTGAGTGAGGGTGCTAGATTCTAGTTTAGTGGAAAAGGATGTAATAAGTGTTGAATTATGGTGGTAGGTGAAGTAGCATTTAATGCTAAAAAGCTAGAAAATTTATAAATAGAAGGTCAAGCACTTCATTATCAACATTTGTGAATACAAAGAAAGAAGAGCTCTTGTAAACTAGGGTTTCCATAGTTGATCCATGTGAAGAAAAATTTGAGAAATTTAACCATGAGTGACTAGATTTGATCTGTAAAATAGAAGGAAAGAAGTTCACAGGCATAGAGAAAAAGAGTTGTGGAGAAGCATCATCTTGTGAAAGAGGATATTTCAGTTAGGGTTTAGTAGCTAGGGCACGTGCTTAAAAGGGTTTCTTCACAAGTTTGAGATCTGGGACTATAGGAGGTAGAAAAGTAGAGAAAGTAAGATAATTTGAAGAGCTACGATAACCTAAACCATGGAACCTAAGAATCCCAAAGGAAAGGGCAAGGGAAAACAACCAGAAACCCCCACAAGTACAAATGAAGAATGGTATGCCAAAATGCAATACTCGGATGGATTTTTTCTCAGGATGGAATGGGAGTCCCATTTAAGGAAAATGGTTGTAAGTGATTACAACCATCACACAAACATGATGGAAAAGGAAATGGCACTGGAGTTAGTGCGCCCAACAAACAAAAGGACACTGGAGGGTTTGCCTATTTATAGTGATGAGGTAAAAGTGAAGTTGGAGAAGGCAGGACTATTTCAACTCTATGAGTTGCCTTATTTTAGAAAATCTGAGCACCTCTATCAATGGTTAATGTCACACATGCATGAGGACCACTTTTAATTCACAGGGTGCAAGATGTGCATAACTCCTCAGCTGATTTCAAAATTCATAAGCCTCATTTGTGAAGGATAAATTATAGATGATGACTTGAGTGACAAGGAATCCATCAAAGAAATAGTGACCACATACACTTATAAGAAGGGGTCATGGTACTTTGATATCATAGACATTACATACTTGATGATGAAAATGGCCGTGTGCCTCATGACCAAGTTAAATGAACAAGAGAGGTGGACGCAAGTGATCAAGTCCTAGTTAAATGTTTATAGAAGGATATCAGAAGGTGCCATCTACAACTTGTCCATGTACATCACAGATTAGATTATCAGTAGTGTGTAGGAAGGTGAGAAGATACTCTGTAGCAATGTCCTCTTGACCATCATGTTTTTAGATATCAAAGTTCCTGATGGGACGAATAAGGCTATATGGGAGTACCTAGTGGAGGATCCATTACCCACAAAGAGATTCGTAAAGTACACTTATGACAACATGACAACCATTCACAAGGCACATCTTGAGAAATGGTATAAGCACTTAAGGGATGCATTCATGGTAGAGTGGAGAATCCCAGAGCAATCGCATGCACTTACAGAGGGATAATCTAAATTTGTAGTGTACCAACACTTCTGTATTGGCATATTAAATCTGGTGGATGAAACCATGAGCCCATGGTGTCAACTCCCATTCTCTTTCATGGCCTTATATTTCCAAGCAGGGGTAAACTAGTTTACAGAGGCAAAAATAATAACATTCGACCTTAGTGAGGTGGATCAAGACCATAGGGAGCTGTGAAGACATCTCATTTACCCCAAGAAATGTGCATATGTAGAGAGGTATGTCTCTCATGAGGTCCAGATGACAAAGCCTTTGACTTTTTCAATTGCAGGAAGGATCGCGGTGCTTGTATATCTTCGCATAAGGAAAAAGTTTGATAAGGGCGCATACTTGGAATGTGATGTCTCCATCCCAGAAGACCCCATGGGAAGAAGGAATCTCATGCTAACAAAGAAAGGAAAAGAAAATGTGCAAGGGAAAGAGGCACCAAGTGTCTAGAATATGCCAAAAGTGGGCATGCCGAAGACAAGTGCTAGGAGAAACATTTAAACACATAGGAAGAAGTCTCTAGTTAGAGAAAAGATGTCAGAACAAGAAAATCTGATCACAAAGGAGAAGTCACCAGAGGAGGAAGAAAGAGCTAAATCTCCCATACTGGAATCCCTAGTTAGGAAGACACAAAAGGTGATGGAGGAGGTTGTGTCAGAGGACATAGATAGCTTAAAGGCCTATAGGGGTGAAAGGGATGATGACGAAGAAGATGAACCTAAAGGGGCCCAAGAACCACTTGTTTTTAGTGTGCATGATTCAGAGGAAGAGGGCAGAGAAGAGGAAAATGAGTTTCGCTTCGTGCAGAGGAAGGGGCCCAAGATAAGGGAAGAAGAGAAGAAGTGAGTATGAAGAATTAGACTCCAAGCCCCATGCAGGAGCAAGTAAATGAGGTGGCATAAAAGGAAGTGGTGAAAATCATTGAATCCTTGGTATAACAAGAGTTGGAGCACAACGTTGAAATAGTTATGAATGAAGATAAAGAAGAAAGCATGGGAAAAGATCACAAAAGTGCAGGAGGCCCCAGTATGATGGTAACTGTTCCTAAGGGCACGCACACAAGAGGAAGGCACACAGATATCCAGAGACCAAGGATGGGTTATGTTGATGACCCAAACAAGGTGTTGTGCATGTGTTTCTAAGGCACCATTCCAACAAAGTAACTCCTAGCCATGACATCATTTGATGTGGAAGGTGCATACCCATGGACAAGGAAAATGCTTTCATGGGTATTTAAGTCCACATCGATGAGACAAAATTTGCGGTAAGCCAAGGGGAAATAATGAAGGTGCCTAAGTCAAAAGGAGACAAACCCTTAGTGAGCACTCAACATCTATCTAATGAAAAAGTGTGTAATACGTTGAACAAGGTCTCAGTTAAACTAGAAGCCAGGTTATTAGGGAAGAACGACAAGGTAAAATTTCTAGAGGAAGAGCTGGAGAAGAAGGAAGAAGAGCTCAAAGAAAGGAACAAGGACTTAAAGCAGGAGGAACTAATCAGTGTGCAGATGAAGCGTGAACTAAGGCAAGAGAAGGCAAGGGTGCACAAGGTATATAAGAAGGTATAATCTACCACAAATTTCATTGTTTTGAAGCATTCAAACCTAGCCCCACCCTCTTAAAAGTATGGATCTTCCCTAGAGTTCCTAGAATACTTAACACGTATCCTCACCATGGAGAGGCATCCAGTGGCCTTAGAGTCTACGGAAGAAGTATCAGCATGCCTAGAAAGGGAAGACAAACTAAATGCTGTAGAAATCATTTATGAGTACAACAAGGTCCTTGCTGATGTAAAAATTGCTACCAAAGTTGCTAAGGCCACGTATGACAACTGTGCAGAAAGGGATAGAGTGGTGAGCATTGTTTTCATCACTCATGAGGTAAAGCTCAAAGAATTCCAAGAGAAGAACAAAGGGAATACCGTGGAGCAGGATAGGATGTTAGCTGAGGTTGAGAAGAATTTTGAAGCCATTGGATTCCTATGAGGTTTAGTAAAGAATTGGCTGAAAGGGTTGTACCCATAAATCACAAGGGGGATGGATATGCTTGAGGATGTGAGCAAGCAATTGGAAGGGGTGGTTACAGAAATGAATACTCAAGGAGATGGACTGGGTTTTGATGAGGTAAGTGCCCTAGTCGAAGACCTCTTCCAAAGATCAAAAAATAAAGTTGATGCCTAGAATAAGTTGGAGGCCAAAGTGAAGAAAGATTTTCCTCTCTTGTTGTAGTAGTAACAACACTTCCCCATTCTTTCATCTTTCCCTTATTCTTTTCCAAATCATTATTTATTCTAGTATCTATTGTAATTGTTTATTCATTGAAGACATGTTCCCACGGGAAGAGAACATGCATAGTGGGGGTGATGTTGGGACCCTGATTTATTGGCCAAGTACAAGAAGGCACATGGGCATGCAAGGAGAAAGCACGTAGGACAGAGTTCTAGGAGGTTTTAATAGAATAAGTAGCACGTGCACGCAAGGAAAAGTAGGATTTTGGGACTTAGCCATATTTGACATATAAGGTAGGACACATGAAAAGCATGACCCGACTGTGCATGCAGAGTGGATAAGGTGCTAGTCTGGTGACAGGTTGACCTAGGAAGGAATATGCCATGCGATGGAAGCTTCTAGAAGACCATCATGGCAAGGAGTGGAGAGATTAGGCCTAGAGGAGCATGATCCCATGAAGGACCACATTTATACACTTGGTGACACATCTGAAGCCTCAGAAAGGTGGGTTGACAGTTCTAGAGGCCTATAAATACAAGCACCCACAAAGGAACTGATATATAGATCAATAGAGAGCGGAGCTATGTAGAAATTTCACAATGAACTCTATTGGGTTGGGTAGATGACCTATAGGGGAAGGATGTATCAAAAGGTTTGGGTATGAAATTTTATTTTCATGTTTAGGATGACTCTAATCTAGTTATGATGTATAACTTCGGTCTGCCATACGGTGATATTTTGTAATGGATCTAATGTATGTGATGAGGTTATTAGATATGATGGAATATAAATATAATGGACTCTGGTTTATACATATATCTACGTAGTTATGTTTCGTATGTGTTATATGGATGAATATAAACTCCTATACATTTCCTTTTTAGTTCAGCTCTATAAATTGTTAAGTATCCTTTTGTCTGAAATGACTGTATTGATCTAGAATCCGTTCTGATCTCTATGATGAATGTATGTCTCATGTCCACTCACTCTTTTTAAGTTCCTATCATAGATGATGCTTTCCCAATTAAATCACATAAAAGAGAGACTCTGAGCCCGTGCGTGCCTCTGGTGAGCACCTAACGCCCTTTGGGTGATAGTTCAACGCACATGGGATTCCATTGTTCTTAGTGGGTGAAAAAATGCCTACAGCTAGCAGAATCAGATAGCTTCCTAGATCTACTAGGGAGTCCTTGGTGCTATGCAAATAATGTTGGTATTTGGTTCAACAAGGGCTATATTAGTTTTTAAAATAAAGAGGAGAGGGTCATTATCCCTTTGACAGATGGAAAGTATACACCTTATGGTTAGCCTTTAAGTGAAGAAGATCTTAATAGGATTTATGTATGTGCCATCCAAGATCCAGAGATGATTGAACCAACCAAAGAAGGACTAATTTAGTGGGAGGATGCACCATCTATTAGTGATACTACAAGTGTTACTTGTGATAATTGGGATCACAACACTTATGAGTTAGTAGGGCATGAAGTAAAGAGCATATTCCCTCGAGGCACAAAACCACGTTATGTCAGGAGGATAGGTAACAACTCGATACCTTATTACACAAGAGAAGGGGATCCCATGGTATTCTTATGTGCCATGGAAGAAAAATGGATAGACCCACTAGAGAGGAGAAATATCCTAGCATATGCACTACGTGGGATAGCAGCATACTAGTGGGTAGTCCATAGGGATAATCTAGTCGAATGGGATGAAATTGGGGTTACTCTTACTACTAGGTTCATTAGGAGAAATGCACATACACAAATATGTAATTATCATGGTGAACAATCTATTCAACACCATGTTCAGAAGTGTGAGAGACTCTAGACGGAAAGGCAGGAAGCTTTACCACCTTCACTATGGGTGCACCGATTTTATTCCACTTTAAAAGGCTACACATGTGCTTGGTATGTATATGAAAAAATCCATAGAGAAACTAGAAATTGGTAGAATTTAATTGTAGGAATGGCCCAGACATTTGACTTCTTCTCTACAAAACCTTTAGTAGAATAAGCATTGAAAGTTATCAATAGCTTAAAAATGGGGGATAGTGCCAAGGATGAAGAACTTCTCTAGGAATTATTAGATAAAGAGAACTCAGGAGCGCATCTTGATAAAGAATCAGGGGTTGATGCAACATTACTTCAACATGCTTTCCTTGTGAAAGAGAGAGGAAAAATGGTCTACCTAGTGGATGGTGAAGAAGTAGATAATCTAGATGCAAACTATTCAACAGGAAGGCATTAGGTATTGGACAGTATGGATAGGACCACGCATGTGTATCATGAACCTATGAAAACAAAGTGGGTGAATATTAGAACAGAGACTGAGCCTAAGGAAGCCGTAATTAGAGACTATTGGTCAAACTCAGAAGTGGAAACAATCATAGAGTTACTAAGGGACTACCAGGACCTATTTCCTATGGGTTACCATGAACTCAAAGGTGTGCATGAATCATTAGGGGAGATGAATATAAAGCTTAAAGAGGGTGTGCACCCAATTAGAAAGAGGCCTTACAAAATGAACCCCAATTTGCATGAAAAGGTCAAAGAAGAGTTTGATAACATGTACAAGTCGGGAATTGTTAAGCCCCTTAATGAATCAGAATGGGTTAGTCCAATGGTGATCAGTATCAAGAAAGATGGATGTATTAAAATATGTTTGGAATACATGGAGATGAATGTTGCATGTGTAATAGATCCATTACCTACGCCATTTACTAAGGAAATACTAGGAGTTGCAAGGCACAAAATATATTCATTTACAAATGGGTTATCTGGGTATCATCAGGTTAGGATTTCCCAGGAGGATCAGGAAAAGACTACATTTACTATTGAATGGGGTATCGTTTCCTATACTGTCATGCCTTTTGGTCTAAAAAATGTGCCTGTTGTATTTTCATGCATAGTTGTCCAAGCGCTCAAGGAATATATTACAACTTCTTACAGGTATATTTAGACGATTGGACGGTGTATGGATTAGTTAAGGACCACTATGATAATCTTAGATTAATGTTTGAATGGTGTAGGAAGTTGAGTATCTCTTTGAAAATCAAGAAGTGCATATTTGCTACACCATTTGGGATACTTTTAGGACACATAATCTGCAAGGAGGGTTTTTTAGTTGACCCAGCAAAGGTTGCAGTCATTATAGGCCTACGGGAGCCTACCAATCAAAGTCAGGTGCGTGGATTTTTGGGACATATAGGATATTACAAAAAATTTATCAAAGGCTATGCCAAAGTTTCCGCACCCTTAGAAGAGTTACTGAAAGGGAAAGGTATGTTCTACTGGGGAGAACAACAATAATGTGCATTCAAAACATTAAAGGAGAAACTTACTACCATTCCTATTCTACATTTTCCTTCATGAGACAAACCATTTCATGTACATGTTGATGCCTCTGGCATGGCCATTGGTGCGGTGTTGGCTCAACCTAGAGAAGTTATTGTAGATCATCCTATTTGTTTTGCTAGTAGGAAGCTGACTCTTGCAGAATAGAATTACACAACTACAGAGCACAAAGCTTTGTCAATGATCTATGTGTTGCATAAATTTTTCCAATACCTACTAGCTACACCATTTTTCTTTTATACAGATCACATGGCATTGAATTATTTGGTCAATAAGCCTATTTTACAAGGGCACATATGTCGATGGGTGCTCTTATTTCAAGATTTTAATTTCACAGTTGTGGTAAAACCAAGAAAAAATAATTCTTGACCAGACCATTTATCAAGAATACAGTCAGGAGAAGAAGCACAGGCAATTAAGCATACCATGCCAGATGCACATTTATATAGGTTACAACATACGCCATCAAAACTAGAGGACATTGTTGTATTTTTACGCACAGGGATGGCACCAGAAGGAATGAAATCATTGGGGAAGAAATAGCTTCCTATACATGCTGCACCTTATATATTAGTTAGTGGCGACTTGTACAAAATGGGTCGGGATGAAATATTACATTGTTATGTATTGTAACATGAGCACACAGACATTATGGAAGAAGCTCATGATGGAATTGTAGGAGGCCACTGTACAGGTGATGCCACAACGTGCAAGATTCTACTCGTTGGATTATGGTGGGAGACCCTCTATAAAGATTGTAAGGAATTTTGTAAGGCATGTGATCATTATCAATGTCTTGGAAGACCAGGTCAGTGAGATGAAATGCCTCTGAGACCTATTGCTAGTGCAGAACCATTTGAGAAATGGGCTATAGATTTTGTGGGTTCTATTTCACCAGATTTGTGTAGAACTAGATCACGCTACATTATCACTTGCATAGACTATCTGACACGGTGGGCAAAAGCAACACCTACCAAGGACTATACAGTGGCTACATCAGCTTAGTTTCTATGGGAACATATTATTACAAGGCATAGATGTCCTTTGAGTTTGACCAATGATAGGAAAACACATTTTCTTAATGAGACAATCATAATTTTATTGGATGAGTTCATGATTGCACACCATAAGACTACACCCTATCATCCTCAGGAAAATGGAATTGCTGAGGCTTTCAACAAAAAATTGAGCCACACATTGACAAAATTTCTATGATGTTGGAAGAAAGGATTGGGATGATAAAGTATCTACAGTACTTTGGGCATATAAAACAACATATAAAATGTTGAACAAAGCCACACCATTTCAGTTAGTGTTTGGAGCAGAATTCATTCTCCCTATGGATTTTATGTTATCATCTTTGCGTATTGTGCATGCTGGAGGTCTAGTTTATGAGAAATCTTTAAAAGAATAGATTGAAAAGATAATTCAGCTGGAAGAGTGATGAGCCATAGCACATTGGAGACAAAAGAAAGAAAAGGTTAGGTAGAAATCATGACATGATAGAAACATTAGGGATAAGAAGTTTGAGATTGGAAAAATGGTACTTCTCTATGACTCTAAGTTTGTACGCCATCCAGGAAAACTTAAGGTACATTGGTTAGGGTCTTATGTTATCACTTACATCCTTGAAATATGTGATTTCCAGTTAGAAGCACTTGATGGAACATGGCTACCCAGTTACTTCAACGGGAGTAGGCTGAAGCCCTACTATAAATAAGTCTTCTTGGTGTTTGTAATAAGGCAGTATTGTCATTTAGATTAGGTTTTCAATTATTTATTTCCTTAATGTGTTTCCTTCTTTGTCGCTATGATTTTTCAATTTAGTTGGTGTGTTGTGAAATAAGCACGTTTGCGCATGAAGCTAATTACTATATGAAGCATGTTTATGTAGTAGAGGACTGCACATACTTTTAGTGTGGGGTGGTTGTTGATATCTAGGTACAAGATTGTGGGAATTGAAAGGTGAAAGGAATAAGCTGCTATGGGTGCTCTTCAATTCAAAGGATTTCCTCTAAAAAGTGACCAAAGATGGAGATGAATGAAGGAACAGTATAACGCGAGGTAAGCAGAGGCCATAACAACTACCAGTAGAAGGTGTAGTGATGAGGTACTTGGGTGCAAGGGAGTGATGCTGAAGAGAAGTCTGTGACCAGAGGGTAGGAAGGCACGCTAGAAGGTTATAGCTATGGCGTGAAGATGTAACGCATAGAAAGGATGGAATTGATCAATTAATGAGAGGATATTTGGTAGGTGAAGGAGAAATGAATGCATCAAAAATTTGAAAATCTATATAAGGATGGGATGCGAGTTCATTTTTATGATTTCGATTAAGATTATTTGAAAAGGGTCCAAGTACAAAGATACAAATGATTGTATTGAGGTGCAAAAGGTGTGTAACTAGTCGTGACAAAGAGATCTGGGTGCAGAAAGAGCTTACATCCCTCGTGGTGAAGGGTTTGAGTGAAGCAAGGTGACAGAGAGGAGCTAGGGCATGTGATTTCACCTAGGGCACATTGAATCAAGCTAGGGTTTGATTTAAACATTTTAGAATTCAAGAGGCAAGGATCTATAAAGGATTTCAAGGTAGAAATGGCACCCAAGAAAGTAGTTGCAACATGAGTGAAGGGAAAGAAGAAGGTGGTAGAAGAAGAAGAGATAGCTCCCGAAAGTAATTTTTTAGAAATGCAATATCCATAGGGGGTTATCATCGGCTAGGAGTGGGATTCTCACATAAGGAAAATTAAGGTGAGTGATTACAATCACCATACCATAGAGAATAAGAAGGATCTTGACGTGTTGCTAAATAAAAAGACAAATAAACACATAATGGAAGACATGCCAATGTATGATGATGCTGGTGAGAAGATATTAAAGAAGATAGGAGTTTACCAGCTATATGAACTCCCTTACTTCGGGAAATATGAGCCCTTGTACCAGTGGCTCATGAGAAGAGTGCACGAAGATTTTTTCTACTTTGCAGGATGTTGAGCCATAATTTCAGCCACGCTCATCTCCACGGTAATGAGTTTGAAGGGCATAGGAGAATATTTGAAAGATGATTTAACAGATAAGATCCATAATATTAGAGACTAGAAAGGAGTTGGGGTATACAAAGGGTCCACATGGTATGGACATCGATAAACTGAAGAAGTATCCAGTGGTGCAAGCATAGCTGCACATCTTGTTACAAAGCTAAATGACCAGGAAAGATGGTCACAAGTGAATACCATGTGCCTGCACATTTCCCAAAATATGTCTAAAGGGGTAGTCTACAACATTTTGTGGTATATTAAAAAAAAATCATTGAGGAAGCACACACAGGAGGAAAGATCAGTTTTGGAGCTTATCTGTTATCACTGGTGTTTATGGAGATCAAAGTACTTGATGGACTGAAGGAGAAGATATGGGAGTATCCCATAGAACACAAGTCACTTGTAGAAAACTTCAAGAAGTACTTGTGTGAGGGATCCATGATAGAGAAGGTCAAGAAAAGGGCTACGAAGTGGTATGATAGGCTACACACGGATTTTGAGGAAGTATGACACATCCCCAAGGACTTGCCTTTGGTGGTTGGAAAGGCAGTTCATTTCATTGTATACCATTATTTCTGTATAGTACGATTCACCATGAAATATGGAGCATGGAGTCCTTGGTGTAAGTTTCCATATGCCTTCACAGCAAGGTACTTGCAGGCGTCAATACTTAGGTTCATAGATGCATACAACTGACATTCAATAAGGATAAGGTAGATTGTGACTACCACACACTAAGGAAGAAATATGTGTATCCAAGGTGGGGTGCATATATTGAAAGGATCATTTCAGATGTATTAAGCATTAAACCAATAAGTTTGGTTATGGGAGATATTAGAGCAGCATTGGTGTATCTTCAACTCAAGCCCAAGATGGAGAATAATAAGTACGTGGAAGATGAGTTCACACTTCTAGTACCACTAAAGGGAAAGCATACAATGGAGAACGTCCCAGTGCCTAAGCCCACAATAGCCAATAGAAGTGGAGGATGAGGAGGATGAGCGTGAGGATAGTGGTGGTTTGGAGAATAGATGTAGAAGACATCCTACAAACAAGGATGAAGCTGAGTGTGCCACTACACCACCTCAACCACAAGAAGGGGATGATGAGGACTTGGATGCAGTCCAAGGAGAGCACATATTTAAGTGATTATTCATGAGAACAAGGACCCAAGGTGCTACTCTATAAAAAATGTGTAAATCACCCCGACTCTCTCCACAGAAGGAGAAAACAGTGCAAAGAAGAAGGAAGTTGAATTTGAATGAGGAGGTGGAAGACTCAAAGGAAAGCATGAATAATTCTCCTACACCTCTAAAGAATGTGGAAGAACAGAAAGATGAAGAAATGAAGCAAGGAGAAGAGGAGGAAAAGGTAACAAATGAGATAGCTATAGATACTACTTAGGACATGGAGACACAAGTCCCAAATTTAGAAGCTCAAGTTCCTAAGAAAACTCAGTCTAGAAGAACAAGTGGAGAGCACATTCCACCAGCCATGGGTTATGCAGAGGACGCAGGTAAAATTATCTGTGCCCATTTTTAGAGCACTCTGTCGTAAAAGGAATTATATGGCTGGGAACTAATGGATGAAGATATGGCCACAGTATGCATGAGGAAGTAGTTATCATGGTCCATGCACACACACATGGATGAGCCAGATTTTGATGTGTGTGAAGAGTCATGTGTATCAAGGAGGTTGAAGAAAACACCTCAGGCTAGACAAATGATGGTAAATCCTACTGTCATGTTAGATGAAGAGGTGAGTAATGCATTGGTCAAATTCTACACAAAGGTGGAAAGGTGGAATATGGACAAGGCTGCCACAATTAGGGTGCTTAGGGAAGAGATAAAAACTAAGGATGGGGAAATAGCACACTTAACACAAGAGAGAGACTTAGCACAGAAAAATAACGTTATATTTATGATCATCACAGAGGAGATTGGTAACAACATCATAAGAGCTAGGCCACACTTGGAGCCAAAGGTACCACAGACATTTCCTTCAGCCATACACTATGTAGGAAAGTTAGTGGACCTAGTACTTGAAGATGAGCCTCTGTGCATGTCAGAACCAAAGGATCCAACACAAGAGGCAGAACAAGAGAAGGCTTCAGTGATGTGGAAGATTTCATCCTATAAAGGACTGTTACAAGTGCTGCAAGAAGAATTGAAGAAAGGAGACCAAGCCTTAAACATCTACATAGCTCCAGAGGTGCTCATCAACATAAAAACCCTGGAGGAGAATAATGAGGTGCAGAAAGCAATGAAGGAAGAAACATTCAGACATGTAGAAAGATTATCAATGGTTAAGAAGAAGCACGAGGCCCTGGCAAGAGCCCAAGAACCACACAAGACTTGGCTGGAAGAGCTTTGGAATCTCATTGCGTAGAAGATGGATTTACTAGAGGGAAGGATGGCCGCAATGTCCAGCATTGTGTTGGTCCTGCAAAATGAAAAAGGGGAAATTGCGAGGGATGAATTGGAGTCCATTGCTATGGACATCCCAAAAAATGAAGAGGAAGCACTCGCTAAATGGTAGACCTTGGAGGCTGAAATAAAATAGGAATATCCTAAATTATTTATTCAGGTTGAAGAAGAGAGTGCGGAGTAAAAATATTCTTTCATACATTCTTTCCATTATTCTATTCTTTACTTCATTTTTTGAAATTACCATTGTTGGGGTGAAAATGAAATTAGTGTGGGGTAATGTTGATCAAAGAACACTTAAAAAAAAGAACATAAGAAGTCCACGTAGGGAATTGAGTCATATTCAAAGGCACGACTAGATAGAGAGAACACATGCGTGGAACAGAAGTTCAGTTTCAAGACTTATCCATTTTTGCTCATTAAATTCTATTTTTAGAGATGATGTGCAGAGCACACAAATGACGTAAATAGATGCGTGCCACGCATTGGTTATTTTTAGAGGATTGGATACAAAGCACTTTGCATGGACACAAGCCAGAAATAGATCTACTACTATCAGTTAGTTAGTAGTAGTATATTGTTAGCGCACTTGCATGTGTGGCTAGTTTTGTAAAGGCGCATGGCTAAGAATAAGCATGAAACCTATTTTTGGAAGGGATAAGTGGTGAAGGGAAATTCCCCACCCTTATATATATGTAGTAAACTGTGTAATAGATATACACACATAGGGGATCAAGATATATAGAGATATGTTATTAAAACTTCTACGCGCATACTACTGATATTGTAATGAGGCTTCTGTAAACTTATTGCATGGAATATAATGAAGGATATTGGTTGAATCTAAGTGTTATTACTATGTGTGTCTGAATCTAGTATGTTTTTGATCTCATCATGGTTAGTACTTAATTATGCTCTTCCTTAGATATAGCTCTGGTTTTCTCTATAGAATGATGAGATAGTAATAGAACTATATATGTTAAAGTCTCCATCATGCTAAAATACTGCTACAGCAACCCTAAAGAGAGACATGGTACCTTTGTGTGCTTTACATGAGCACTCAATTTAGGCTGAGTGATGTGCCAACACGTCTAGGGTTTCATAGGGTTCGTATCTAAAATCTAGGATGCATCATACATACATATATATATATATATATATATATATATATATATATATATATATCCATTAGTATAGAGTTATGTACAAGTATTTTGATTCCTCTCCATTACCCTAATAAGGAAGCTAAGGAAAAATGGTGATAAATCATAGGATATATGCACAAAATATTGTATCCATGAAATCTCCTAGACCTGCAACAATAACATGAAGAGATAGGAGAGAAAATAAGATAAAATTATATTTGAAGTGAATATATAAAATAATCTCCCATTAATCCAAGATGAGAAATCCAAACAAATGGAAATGTGAGAATAACCTCCATTAACCTCCATGAAATCTCTTGGTGTTCCTGCAAAAATAAAAGAAACAATATGAATGAAATAAATGAAATGAAATGGATAGGTATTAGAATAGTTAGGAATATTTATGGTTCTCAAACCACATCATAAGATCAATGGTGGGAAATGTTTTGATCTTAGGGCTCTTATAAAACCTACGTGGAGCCACTTGTCTCATGTTTAAAATTTTGTATGTTTTAGTGGGTTTTAGCTCCCTCTTTATTAAAACTAGGTAAATAACCATTTCAAACAAATACTAAAGTTTGGATTTTATTGCTAAGGGTTATTGGTGCTAATGGGTTTAGATAGTTGAATTTTTTCTTATATTTTTCTTCTAAAATCATGGATTTATTAAACCCTATAGTGGTCTTTAAATAATTTTAATCCTCACTAAATAAGTGTTATCTCGAGTAACATATATGGATCTTTAGTAAATCGATTTTTTCCCCTTTACATTAGCATAAACCCTTGGCGGGAAATATGACAACCTTTATTAAGCCAATGTGGCACAAAGTATAAGATCATTACTAAAAATTGAATCACTACCATTTATGTAATTAAGAACACAAGTTATAATAAATGGCTTATTACAATAATAGGGTTATTTTATTTTTATTGCATGAAACTTGATAGGCAATTAGAGGTTAATAAGTGTAGAGTGAGGAATATTAAATCAACATCCTATGGGGTGCATATTTTAATCCCTCAGTTTCAATTAAGATGAGAGAAAATAATATTACAATATCAATAAGTATTTTATTTGTGTGTTACATAACCAATGTCTTTTTTTTTTAAAACATTGTCCCAAATCTTATGGGGTTAACGACCTGTTTAAATGAATATTTTGGGTCAAAGAAAATCATGGGTAAAACGAATATATAAAAAACCCTAGACACTATTGCAACACCCTAAACAATAAATGTGACACCTTAAATAATAAATATTACACCCTAAACACCAATTTGACAACCTAAATAATTAATGTAACCCTAAACACTAGTGTGATACCCTAAACAAAAAATGTGACACCCTATACACTAGTGTTACACCTTGAACAATAAATATGACACCCTTAACCCAAATTCGACACCCTAAACAAAAAAAAATGTGACACCCTAAATAAAAATGTGACAACCTACACACTAGTCTAAACCCTTAAAAAATAAATATGATTTACTAAAACCAAATGTGATACCATAAAAATAAATGTGACACCCTAAACACTAGTGTGAAACCCTAAAAACAAATTAGACACCCTAAACACAAGTTTGAAACTCTAAATTATAAATGTGAAACCCTGAACCCTAATGTGAGACCCTAAACACTAGTGGGACACCCTAAACCCAAATGAAACATTGTAAACATTAGTGCATCATCCTAAAGACTTAAGTTTCACCCTAGATAACTAGTTTGACACCTAAAACACCAATGCAACACCCTAAAAACTATTACAACACCTTAAATAACAAATGTGGCACCCCTAACACCCAGGGAAAACCCTAAAAAACAATAGTGTCACACCCTAAAACAAATGTGACACACTAAACATTAGAGCAACACCCTGAATAATAAATATGACACCCTAAACCCTAATGTGACATCAAAAACACTAATGTGATACCCTAAACACTAGTATGAGACCTTGAATAGAAAATGTAACACCCTAAAAACTAGTGTGACACCCTAAACAAAAAAAATGAGATACCCTAAACATCAATGTGATAACATAAACAATAAATGTGAAACCCTAAACACTAGTATGATACCGTAAACAAACAATATGACATCTTAAGCACTAGTGTGAAACCTAAACAACAAATAATAAATTCTAAACCTTAATGAAATGCCCTAAAAAATGTGACACCCTAAAACTAATGTTACACCCTAAGAAACAAATATGACACCTCAAACACTAGTGCAACACCCTTAATAACAAATATTACAACCTAAACCCTAATGCGACACCCTAAACACTAGTGGGACACCCTAAACATTAGTGTGACACGGTAAACAATAAATATGACACCATAAACCCTATTGTGACATTATGAACACTATTTGACACCCTAAAAAATTGTTTGACACTCAAAAATTGTCCCAACATATACAACATGTTTGACACCCTAAATAATAAATGTGACACCTTAAAGACTAGTGTGACACCCTAAATAATAAATATGACACCATAAAATCCAATGTGGCACCGTAAAATATTATACGAAGCACTAAACATTAGTGTGAAACCCTAAAAAAGACACCCTAAACACTAGTGTAACACCCTAAACAACTAATGTGACACCCTAAACACTAGTACGAGACCCTAAAAACAAATATGACACCCTAAACGCCAATGTTACACTGTAAACACTAGCATGACACCCCAAACAACAAATGTGTCACCATAAACACTAGTGTAACATGATAAACACTAGTGTGACACCCTAAACAAAAAATGTGACACCCTGAACACTAGTAAAACACCCTAAAAAATAAATCTGACACCCTAAACACTATTGTAATACCCTAAATAGTAGTGTGACACCCTAAATGCTAGTGTGACATGTTAAACAATAAATTTGACACCTTAAACAATAATGTTATACTTAAACAACAAATACGACACCCTTAACCCCAATGTGACATTATAAAAACTAGTGTACAACACCCTAAACACTATTGTGACACAATAAATAAAACATGTGATACCCTACACACCAATCTGACACACTAAACATATGCATGACATCTTAAATAATAAATTTGATACCCTAAACACTATTTTGACACCCTACAAAACAAATGTAACACCATAAGCACCAATGTAACATCATAAACACTAGTGTGACACCCTAAACAAAAATTATAACACCTTAAACACTAATATGACACCATAAACAATAGTGTAACACCCTAAATAAAAAATGTGACACCCTAAATAAAAAATTAAACACCCTAAAACCTAATACGACATTGTAAACACTAGTGTGATACCCTAAACATTATTACAACACCATAAACATGAGTTAAAATCCCTAAAAACTAGTGTGAAACCTAAAAAAAAAATACGACACCCTCAATAAAAAATATGACACCCTGAAAAATAAATATCACACCTTAAACCCTAATGTGACACTATAAACACTAGTTTAACACCCAAAAAACTAGTACAACTGTTATCACCATATCACTACACCCTTCGAATGGCCAAGTTATGAAATGGGCATTTTGTGTGATTGGGTAACATGGGATCACCTCGCGAGCTATGGGACTTATGGCTTGAGGTGAACCTTTGGAGAAGGCCATATTCCTCTTCCTAAACTAAACACAACACTACTTCTAATGCAATAAAATAGCTAACTAGACCTATACTAACATTTTCATGGGATTTAGGGAGAGAGATTTGCAAGAAGTAAAACCTATACTAGAAGTGGTGATGCACCAAGAAAGGGTGTTGCTAGACAAGTTTTAGGTCTTCCAGTGAAGAAGGATGAAACTGAGAAGGATGAACAAGCACCACAACTCCAACCATAAAAAAATTCACTCCCAGATAAGCACAAAACTCCCAAAACCTATAATGGAAACTTGAAATTAAACAGTATACCTGTAAGCATGAGAAAGGCACCACGAAGCAAAAAAATGATGAAAGGACTAATAATTAGTCACAAAACACAATTTATTATTACTTCAATCATGTGTATAATGCATCATTACATGAGGAAGAGGTAATGTTTTCCATTACAATCTTAGAAAAAAGGCTTGAAAGTTCCCATAATCCATAATAGATTAACTTGTGAAAAGAGAGAGGAATTGGAAAATGTCTAACCCCTTGGAAATGGGTTTCTCATTTACATTTATAGAAAATCCACTTGTGAGAGAAGAGAGGATAAATCCTAAATTTTGGGCCCACATGATGGCCTACATAGTTAATTGCACATTAACCCATCATTCCTGCCCTCCATAAATTCAAAAATTCAAATTTATATCCATTTAATTAAAATAATATTTTTATTTAAAATATTTTAAAATAATATTTTAGAGTTTTCCCTTGGTCCATTGGTAGGACCCATGAATTTTTCTTGCATCGAGGGTTCATTAATACCATGGTTTGGAAAAATGGCTCACCATCCAGCTCACCGAGCTGGCTAGCGAGCTACACTTGTGCACTACTTTAGTGGGCTCTTTACCTTATATACTGACCACCTCTTTTTAGCTTGAATGAGATCTTTACTTTATACTTTGACAGGGTCTCCTCAATCCATTACATCAAGCCCTTTTATTGGTCGCTTAATTAATCTTTTCACTGACCAAGCCACTAACTCAGTTGACTCACCAAACATCCTGCATCCACATTGACCACCCCAGTGCTACCATGATGGACAAATCAGTTCCTTATCTTGAATTATCCACCAAATGTCTTGGGTGTCATGCCACGTTGTGCCAGTTAGGTGAAATCCTTATTCCTTGCATCCAGCTCATTTGACTTACCCCAAATATATGTTGCATGTTAGAATATATAACCACCTCTTTTTTTGGCTTGTGGCAATCAAATCCTCATACGAACCTGTTTTGACACGATGAGCACATCCCTCCAAAACATTAGGAATTACTCTAACATATATTTTTTCACCTTGTAAATGACTTGGAAACACAAATGAGTGACTCATGGGAATGTTTCAATGTGCATGCCCATTTGTAACAACTCAGAATTCTTCCATCAACTTGGTGGAAAATTCATTTTTAGCTCGAATGAGCTCTTATTTCAATGCTTAATGGCCACCGCTTGTCACACATTATTCCCACATTACTTGGATTGGTTACCATGTTGGGCCATCACCCCAACCACCAACTTCTCATGATGACCCAAAAATAGACTCAGAATCTCCACAACATGACTCATCAGGAGAGTTCCATTGCATCACCCGCTTGTTGGCACAACTCCTTGGTGGGTCCAACCTCTTCGCGGTCAAGAAACAAGTTTCCATGGCTCATTTGCCTCAAATACCTGCTTCTAGCAACTCAGATCTTGGGACCCAAAGATGCCCCTAATCCCACATCATGCTACCTTAGCCAAATTTCCTCATCTCTCCCATTATCCGTGGGCCCTTAAATATCCCATGTCTAGGTCTGTAGCCTAGAATTCAAGTGCCAGCTGGCCAACTTGACCAAAAATAGACAAAAAAATCCATACAACCCTCAATCTCATGACATGGCCTGACCCAGTTGAGTGAGCTAATACTCCCAAGTCAACTCCATATGCTCCCTCTACCAAGTGACTCAGCTCTAATTTGGTCAACCGAGTTGATCCCTTTTTACTTTTTTGCACTACGTCTGAGTTATTACTTCACATCTTCATTCGATGAATCCATCCAACCCACAACACCAAGCCAGACAAATTTTCTACCAAATAACTCACTTGGGTCTCTTCTGAGCTTGAATATTCCATGCAAAATGTCGAGTGACGCACCCCAACCATCAAGTCATGATAACATCTTGAACTCTCTGTGCTAACTGGACAATTAAAAAATAACTCGGCTCAAGCTCGAATGAGTTGTTTCCATTATCACATCAACATGCAATGATTTGATGCCTCTACAACAAAATGTTTCCACCTCCACTTGTTTGTTCTTCAACATCTAATTCTACTTCCACACGCCAACCCAGGATCTCTTTGCATCACCTCATCTAACCATGAATCCTACTGAAATGGACTTGACTTTCCAACACCAACTCTACTAGAGCTGAAAAACCATGATAACCCTTAATACTCTCAATGTCATTCTACATCAATCCATCTCCTTATCTTAAGATCTATATGAGTTTCTATCAACATCTCCTCCATGAGTAACTCACCTAGCCCATTGACCTGAGATCTCATTCCTCTATGTAATCCTTGTGAGCATGCCTTCCAAACCGAGCTTGAATCCATCCCACTTATCTGATTAAGATGTCAATCTATGGGTTGAGTTATTCAAATTAGTCGATGAGCCCCCTATCACTCGAGTTTGATTCCACATTATGCTTACTAGTTTGAGCTCCAAATGCTATCCATCCGAGCTTCCATTACTTTGTTCAATGTTCTGAGCTTGATGTTTTTTCTATTGTGAGTTCATGGTTACACCCTTTTGTAATGATCCTATGGCCCATGGATATATTTGTAAGAAGTAAAACCTATAATAGTGAGTGGTGATGCACCTCAGTTGAAAGGGTTTCTATGGACTGCATGGAAACACTTCACATCAGACATACATTGCCTCTTCCAGTGCAAGAAGGTGAACAAGAACCATATTCTCCTTGACCAACTGCATTACTCAAAGATATGGCACTGTTCCTGAAATAAGCACATCCAAACTCCCTGAAAACAGGTGTAATGGAAACTGTTGAATCATTACACAAAGCTTCTTATAATGAGATGTTACAACCATTCTTATGAGCTTCCAAGGCACAATACGAAGCAACAAAAATGATGAAAGGACTAACGAAGATTAGTCATCATATGGCTTCCACAACTTTGTCTAATATCTCAATTTATTTTCTCTTAATTAATCACCTGATGCATAGGCGAGCACCACCTTTCATATCATCTGATGCTCACTTTTCCCAACATGAGGAAGTATGGCAATGTTACAAGCTTCCATTAAATGATTGAAAAAAATGCTTGCAAGAACTCCGAGCTTCAACCATCCCACAATGCCTCCATAATCGAGATTTTAAACTTGTGAAAACAGACAAGGAATTGGAACAATGTCTAAACCTTTGATATACCTAAGTTCCTCAAATAGCTTGAATCGAGCTTCTTAGTCCTTTCTCCCTGACCAATTATGGCCTCAAGGTGAGAAAATCCACCTATTAACATGAACTCATCAAGCCTATTTAAGACCGATGAGAAATCCATGTCCCAACCATCCCAAAAATGTCAAGCATCAAAATTTCTTGAATCTCCTTGGAATTCTAACATATTACAACTAATCTAGAAAGACATTGTTGTCCAATTTTTCCTAGGAGGCAAAAAATTGGATAACATTTTTGCGACCTCTAGGATGATTGTCCTTTAAACAATTCTAGTAATTTATCTCCCATTTAATTAAAATAATGATTTTTAACTATGCATCTCTCAGCCTTTCATCTGAAGTTTTCCCTTGGTAATCCATTGGTATGGTACCTTAAACTCCTGAATTGGCATCTATGCACACTATAGGCTTGAAACACTCTTCCGGTTTAGATATCATGAAAATTTGGAAAATATGAACCTGGTTCCTTCTTCTTCTAAAAACCACTTTGACACACTGTGCAAGGCAATGAACAAAACTAACACACACAACAAATGAAAACCATACATGCTTCAAGTGAAACATGGAGTGTGTCAGGCACTTATTCTATTGACCAACAAACCTATCCCTACTCTATGCTAACTGGAGGCATAGTTGAGCTAAATGAACCCTATAACTAGTTGTGTAAAATAGGTATCCTTTCCTCACAATGGGATGCCATGCAAGATGATTTGATAATAGACATGGCTGAGAACTAGTGAAAAACTGAGACAAGAAATCCATTGGTTCACCAAGGCATCAACTGGAAAGAGAAATTATGCCTCTTTTAGTTGCTCTCATTTGTTTTGTAGAGGCATCCTGCTGATCCTTGGGGATGAAACTCATCCTCACATTCTGAAGTGAATGTGATTGGACTAGGTATCTTTTAACTCCAATGAATCCAAATATCTTATCAAGTCTAACCCGTTGAATATTCCTTCTGCTCTGAAATTCAATTTAACAAGAAATTCTAGTTGAAGACATCCATGGTTGTTCCATGATTTGATTTCCCTCGTGTTGCCCATTTATAAACAATTGGCTTTCCACGTGGATAAATGGTATGAAAGTGATGTCTTCTTCACTTTTTTCTTGGAACAAGGATTTATTTCATCACTGGGCTCATTCTGAATTAGATTCCCCACTTGAGAGCAACTCTTTTGATATCATCTCTGCTCAGGGGAAATCTGAACTAGCTTTCCTCATGTGACTCCTTTGTTTTGACATACAAGAAGCTCATCCCTTCGAAACCTTAGGAATTACTCTAGAATTTTTTTCATTTTTTCTAAATAGTTCGTGAAAATTATGGAAACAATAAGCCAGATCCAACAAATGACTCAAAGAAAAAGGAATTATGATTTTCACATGTCCATGCACCCTTTGTGTTGTGATGGAATAGAAGGGATGGTCATTTCTTCCATCAACTGTTCATCAAAACATTTTCCAAATGACAGATAATATGTCTTCTCATGTTCCTAATTGTATGTCAAACTCTTATTTCAATGCTTAACGGCCACCATTTATTTTTTCATCATGACCTTGTTCACCAAGAAAAAAATTAGAAAGTTCGAAATTCATCAAACAATCAAAATTTTGAGAAGGTAGAGAGGGAAAAGGATTTGAAACCATGTATTCATGACCTCTGAATCACCTTGGTCTCATGAAACTCTTTGTGGCTGATTTTAACATCTAATGATGACCTTAGAAAGTTGCTACAACCTTCCAAAAGCACTTTTCAAGTTCTTTACATTCATGGAAATTAGGATCATCGCACTCATTAGAATTACCTTATACACTTGAGAGTATTTCTTCTTCAACTGGCACATGCTTCTTCTTGGAAGAGACAACTGAAGCCAATTTATTGGTGATCCATCTCCTCTGATGATATGGTCCAATATGGATACTACATTCACAATAAAGACCATTGAGTCTTCATCCTTCAGCTCAGATTTGTGCCTACAAAACTAGTTTGTTCTTCCCTATGTTAACATCTCAAACTCAGAATCTTGGTCAGGACCCGGAAGTTTTCTCGATGTTAAGTTTTGCCCCATCCATCAATTCTTTGCAAGATCCTTGGACGAATTGTCTCATACCTCTCCCCTCTTACTCATTATCATATGGGTCCCTCAAAAATGGGAATGTAAGAGGAGGGGTGGATTGGGATTTAACAAGTTTTATTTGAGGCAGTGGAATTTTTTTGTCTTAATGCCTTTGTGGAAAAGATGGAACTTTATAATAATGCCAACTCGATTCATGATGGGAGAAATATGAGATGAAGAAATGGAATCTCTGCAACATGGTAAGTAGTGAAAAGCTGAGTTTTAGAATGAAATGATATTGCTTAGGAAATGGAAAGAGAACCGAGCTAGGTACTCCCATTGACAAGGTTTCTACATAACTCATATGCATCTATCTCTGCCAAGTGATTCAGTCATGAAACTAACTTGTAGGCAAACCATAGGGTTGACAAGGTACCCTAAAGCCTTTTTGAATGCCTTCCAGTTGTCACTCTAGACTACATCATACATTTCCAGTTCTTGCTTTGCAACTCAACATCTTCAATGTGAATCCATCCAACCCATGTCCACTCTTGAGCCAGTTGCAAAGTTTGGTCAACCAAACTGACCATGACTCACTCATAGGGACATGCATTTCAAGCTTGTTTTCATCACAAATTTAGAGGTGAACTATAATAAGCTGAAGATGGATTTTGCAAGCTTGAAGGAACTATGTAACCATTGCCAAGTGGGCTACTATGGGAATGAAACCATACATGCTTCATGAATGGGAGAAAAATGGAAAGATGTTGAAGAAAATAAGGATGGAAATGGGTCAAAACAAAATTTTGTAACTCAGAGAATGGGTTACTTAAACTAATGGTTCACTTAGCCAATACCTCTAAAGATGAAATTTCACTTGGCCTGAATTAATGAAACAAAGTGAACACAATACACATCACCTATGAAATATATGACTCTTGTGGTCCCTCTATGCTAAAAAATGTTATTTGCACCCTCCATGGCCAAGTGATGGAGTCATTCGGTGTAATTGGGTAACATGGGATCACGTCCAACTTGGGACTTCGGATTGATGAACCTCTGGAGAAGGTGTTTCCTCTTCCTAAAATAAACATAACACTACTCCTAATGCAATAAAATAGCTAACTAGACCTATACTAACATTATCATGGGATTAGGGAGAATTTTGTAAGAATAAAACCTATACTAGAAGTGGTGATGCACTAAGAAAGGGTGTTGCTAAAAGTTTTCAGTATTATAGTGAATAAGGATGAAACTGAGAAGGATGAACAAGCACCTAACTTGATTCAAAGCTTCACTCCCAAATAAGCACAAATCTCCCTAAAATCTGCAATGGAAACTTAAAGTTGCACTGTATACCCACCTCCATGAGAAAGGCACAACGAAGAAGAAAATCCCATTAACTAATAATTAGTCACAAAACACAATTTTATTACTTCAATCTATGCACAATGCATTATTACATTATGAAGAGGCAATACCTACAATCTTAAACCAAGATTGAAATCCATCAATCCATAATTGTCTAGCTTGCAGAAAGAGAGATGAATTTTCGAGCTATGGATTGATCTATCCACCTTACTCGATGAGTCCCCCATCGCTCAAGTGTGATTCTACGTGATGCCCATTATTTTGAGATCCAAATACTATCTATCCAAGCTTCCATTTCTTTGGTCAACATAATATCCAAGCTTCCATTTCTTTGGTCAACATTATGAGATCGAGGTTTTTTGTTGTGAGATCATGGTTCCACCCTCCTCTAATGCTCCAATACCCCTAGGCTCAACCCCCGTAATGACATGGAGAACTTGAACATATCTTCACGAGGTTCTACTGATATTAATCTCCCACGAATGCTACACTCCATCCGAGTGAATCGGGATCCTCTCGGACTATTCAAACATGTTATGTTGACACTACGAGCTCATAGATAATAACTTGCAATCCATCTCGAGATGATACGCTAGCTCGGTCTCATCACATTTGCCTTTGTCAAGTCATAATGAAAACACCTAGACATACACAACACTAGATTGGCCTATTCAAAATGAGCTCAACTTTAGTTCAATGCACTGAGATGCTTATGACTTGGTCCTTTCAAACTTATACATCAACTCCAAGAAGTTTTCGTGTTACCTTCTTTTCCACTTTTTCCTGCACTACTTTCCTCTGCTCCTGCAAGCCATTTTCAAACACTATCGAGCTAATCATGAACACCTTGCTCCTACATCAAGCTATCTTTGAATCTATAAGATATATTACACCTTTGATCATCCCAAGCTTGGACTTGATCCCTGATTTCTTCACACAGTGAGCCATTATTCTGAGTGTGACATGAGCTTGTCCTTATGCTTCATGACTTAGCTCAAACCCATTCTTCCAATGCATGTCTAATGCATCTATGTAGACACCGAGCTCAAGATGAGCCCCTTGCTACACTTGGTTCTAACTTAGGTCCCCGAGTTATTTCCTCCAATGTAACCTGATAACTTTACCTAGGCATTGAGCTCAATGTCAAGTGCCCCCTCAACCTATGATTTTCCTTTTGAAACTATTTTTTTTTAGATCTTCTTATAACCAAAGAATTACAAAATATCCATAAGTCCCTCTAGAATTAGTTTATTACATTTGATCAATTATTTCCCACATTCACTGGAAATGGGCCTATAAGGGCTAATTTTTGTATTATGAGAAAAACCATGAAAATCCAAGACCAAAAAGGGAAGAATAGCCCAAAATGATCCCAAACCTCATGGAACAATACAAATGTCCTCAAAGCACAAAATTTAACATTTATACCCCAAAATACTTCATGGAGGACTTTTCTGGTTCTGGGATTGAGTATAACCTCATTGTCCATTTTTTCCCAACAAGAAAAATTGGATAGTAGCAGCATCTGAAATAACAACATGACACCCTAAACACTAATGTGAAATAGTAAACAAAAAATGTGACACCCTAAACACTAGTGTGACACATAAAAAAATATGACACCCTAAACACTAACATGACGCCATAAACACTAGTGCAACATTGTCAACATTAGTGAGACACCCTAAGCACTAATAAGACACCCTAAAAAACAAATGTAACACCCTAAAGACTAATATGATACCCTAAATACTAGTGTGATACCCTAAACAACAAATGTGATACCCTAAACACTAGTGTGACACCCTACACAAAAAATGTGACACCCTATACACTAGTATGATACCCTAAACAAAAAATAGGTCACCCTAAACCCCGAGGAAACACTATAAGCACTAATGTGACATCATTGAACACTAGTGCAACACCATAAACACAAAATATGACACCTTGAACCCTAATGCAGCACTATAAACACTATTACAACACCTTAAACATTAGTTTGATACCCTAATAAAAAAATGGGATACCTGAAACACTACTATGAAACCCTAAACAAAAAATTTCACACCCTCTAGTATGACACCTTTAACAACAAATGTCATACCTTTGTAAGTAATAAAAACTATAGTAAATGAAAGATAAAGAAAAACACAACAATATACTTATCTTTTAAATCTTGTTGCAAATTTTAAATAATATCATAGAAGATCTTAGATTTGTATGATCTTGTTGATGTTTGAATTGTGGTTTCTCTTGATTAGTCTCTAAATGAATAACTTGAAAATACTATGAGAAAATTTTTAGTAACTAGGAAAGCTTCCAATATGTAGATATTGGAGGGAAAAATAGAATAAGTTGGCTACAAGTAGGACAAAATAATCCAAGAGGATTTACAAAGGGTGATACCTACTTTTTATTGTTGATGGAGAGGCCATGAAAAGTGGATAAGAATTTGAATATTATCTACTATCATGGATGCATTTCTTGAAATAGCAAGTAGATTTGGCATGTGTAGTTGTAATTTTAAAGGGGTAATGGACATTTTAAATTTATTCAAGGAAAGGTGGTTGTACGTGTAATTTCATCTCCCCCCACATTTCTGGGATTATAGAAGTGTAGTCCAAGTACAGTTGACTGGAATATGGAATTGGAATCCAAGTGGAGTCCAAATGGTAGTTGACTAGGAAAATAGGTGTATTTTCCTATTAAGTAACTAATTTAATTAGTTACAAAGTGCAAGACTTTTAATTAACCATTTATTTAATAAATGTTAATTAACTTAGCTAAGATGGTTTTAAGAACTGATTTAATTAATCCTAAAAGGTGTATGTGCATGAATTAATTAATTCAATTATACGGGATGAATAATAGGATGGGAACTGGAATAAATTGGAAGCAAGTATGTGATTTTGGGGTGTCTACATTTTCCCTTATTTAAAGTGTTATTATGAACATATGCAAATCAGTGAACGAAAGAAAAAGAAAGCAAGGGAGATGTTTGGATTTTCCCCGGTGAAGCATTTGCATACCCCAGCAAGTAGGAGTGGTAAGGGAATGCTACCTTAAGTGGATGGATGATGCAGCAAGGCATTGTAAAACCACTTGAAAGGAATAAATTAATGATTTGAACAATGAGGGAAGGGATTGTGCTCATAGCATGATATTTATTTAGAGAGTAAATTAGAGCAACCTTATTTTGTTGTTTCACAATAGAGTTGTCACCATGATTAAGAAAGAATCATGTTGGGTAGCCTAAATGTGCATAAATAAACACACACAACAAAGAAAATACAAAATGGAAAGCAAACCCAATATATGGTGCAAAATTATGCACCATGGCTATGAAGAAGACGATATGATAACATAATTTATATAATTGGTCAAAAACTTAAACATCAACAACGTAACACAACTTCAAAAAATAATACAATTATCTATGCCTCTAATATGTTCCACAATGATTATTAAGAATATATAAATTCCCCCAAGTACTTTACTTATGAAATGCATTGGTACAGGATCATCCTGAACATAGGAGTGATGCTTAGATACTCCTAGTGAAACTCATGTTGAATCCACATTGAAGAATGATTTGAAAGTTGAAAAGGATCATTGCCTCTGTGTAATAAACTTATGAATTGTAGGAGAGATAAAATGAGAGCCTAAATTGACCCAAGTGAAGTAATATCATGAAGGAAAAACAATTGATGTGGATTTCCCCAAGCAGAGTTAGTAATCATCCAAAGGGAATAAAGTGATAGTCGTAAGATTGGAATAATCACTAGGGTAGTAGATAAAGGTATGACTTTATCAAGATTGTCTTGAATTGTTGAAATATTAATTTCATGAGTTTTCCAATTGTAGGATTTTTGTGATGATTAAATGTTTGTTGAATTTTAATTTAAAGGGACCCAAAACACCCTTTACACAAAATAGAGCAGAGGGCACAAAGGCCAAAAAAAAACCAAAAGCACGAAGTCAAACAGTCTTGACTAACAGTACCACCAAAATAGGACTAGACCACACCCGGTCTAAGTGCCTACAATATATATATATATATATATATATATATATATATATATATATATATATATATAATATGATTTTTTGATGGTTTTAAAAAAATTAGAAAATTTGATGCAAATAAGATGATCGACATGTTTGTTACCCCTGATTTATTATGTAAAAATGATACTACTAAAAACATAAAAAAAGAATGTAAACAAAACCCAATATGAATAGGAAGGAACTACACCAAAGTTATATGTGAACTAAGATGCTAAGAATTTTCCTGCGATTGGTCTACAAAAAAAAGGTACAAAAAAATAAAAAAACTAACATAATAACAAAATCATCATCACAATGTTGAAAAACCATAATAGTAAAACAAAACTTGCAATAATGACGTCTAATGACACTCTTAATGTGTTCCACATTGAATAATTAGAGAGATACGAATGCCCCTGAGGGATAGCTTAGAACACGAGAGGATTAGATTGGGCCAAAGAGCGGAGTGATGGCTAGATACTCCAAAATATACTCTTGTTGGATCCCATTGAAGTTTTATATGTATTGGATTAAAATTGAAATCCAAGTGTGCCCCAAAAAAAATTATATTGTGAAAGGTTAAATTAATTGCCTCGAGCATAGATATACACCACGGGAAAGAAAATTTATTATCTAAATATGAATTAGAATGATCATGAGGAACATTGTTAAATGAAAAAATTGTTGAACATTTTTTGAATATTTTGATTTGTGCCAGTTTTAAATTGTTTTTTATTTTTGAATCATATTTAAATGTTTTTGAAATTTTTAACATATTTAATTTTTTTTCAGTTTTATGAACATATTTGAATTCTTTTTGTATTTTTCAAACATTTTGAATGTTTTTTGTGTTTTTGAAACATATTTTAATGTTTTATATTTTAGAACATTTTTGAATGTTTTTTTTATTTTGAACATATTTGAATTTTTTAAGTTTTATGAAAAATATTTGAGTGTTTTTGTGTTTTCAAAACATATTTAATTTTATTTGTATTTTTGACTCAGTATAAGGGTTCATTGTCTGAAATCATGTTTAAATAATTATAATCATTCCATTCCATTGGAATAATGTAGATGATATAGTTATATGACATCTCACTCCACTCGTGAATCCATGTAACTAGGAAGATGTCAAGGCTCATCACCAAGATCTAAGAAGGACGTGAGAATGAGGTGAATAATGATATGAAAATGAAGATGGTGGATGATAAGACACAAGGTGTAACAATGGTATGCATGAGAAAAATGTGACTCATCTCTAGTTAAGATTTATTGACTATTGTCATGCAAATGTGTAACAAGAAAATTTCCAATTTTCAAGAATGACAACCATACCCTACCCAATTGTTTTTCTCAAGGTTCATTTTGAGTCTTCAGTCATGTCACCCTAATCACCAATTTAGTCCTATCCCATCTATCTGATCATCCATTTTTGTCATTTCATTGTTCCCATTGGTTATTTAGGGGTACCCATTCATTTCAAGTGCTTCCAAGGTAATATCCATCAAGACATGCCTTTTGACAAGCTTGGGAAAGGCCATTCATTGGTCTTCCTAAGGATTGTGCACACCCCCTAGAACTAAAGGAAAGACCTAAACTAATCAAGGAGTTATACCATAGAGCTGAGAATGTTTTTTAATCAGTTTTGGAAGTTTCACAAGTTTTGGATCAGTTTCAACAAAAGTGTGTTTTAAAGGCTTAAGTAGTGCATAGTGCCAAAACAATTCCTGATATTTGGGAAGAAATTTCGGGAGATCCGTGAGGAGTTAGGAGTTATAAAAATATCATTAGAAATCTAATTCAAATACCTAAAAGATGGAAATTTTATATTTTTCACATCACTTAGGTGCACTCTGTCTATAACCTGTTTTTGGTATGCACAACCTTGGAGCTAGAACAAAAATCCTAATTTTTAGGGATTAAATGGAAGAATCAAGAGCTGATACCCCAAAAATTAGATTAAAAAGGAAATTTTCATGTGAAATCATATAGATAATCATTAAAAAACTCCTCCAGGAACTCAAGATATGGCTTCAACAAGCGACTCCCCAAGGTACAACTCCAACAGTTAGTCAAGTTTTGCATTTAAATTTGGACCAATGGGAGATTAGAACAATTTTTTACACCAAGTGCACAAATTATTTAGTGAAAATGGTGCAATAAAATGCAATACCCTCCCTATTAAGCCTCTGGATCTCAAAGTGACCTCAATTAAGCCTCTTTTACGAAGTTGAGTCCCTCATACTTCATTTCCTAGCCCCCATTCCATCCAAACAAATTCTCCCAAGTGGCCCAATAGGGATGGGGTGAATTTTTTTACACAAAGTGCACCAATAACTTGGGAAATTTAGTCCACAATTTTTTTCTCCTTCCCAACCATTAAAAAACTACAATTTTTTCTTATTGTCATGTTGTTTCTTGCTACTTTTAGTTTTTCTTCACGCACGCACAAGAAATCTCCAACTGCCAGCAATCATTCCTCTCTTCCATTACTGTTGCATCTAGGAAATTAACACCACCTTACCCATAATTTTTCTACCATTCCTTTTTATTGCAACACAATAAATAGAGATCTCTGAGAAATATCCATGGCTATGAGCTGTTAAGAACCCTAGGGGAAAAAACAAAGAATTACTCATATATCCCAAACTATTGATCAAATATTCATGAAATTTTGAGAAACTATTCCTCTTCCAAACTCCTTGAATCTGAAAAAAACACAAATTCAAGATAAGGCCCTTTTTTAAATGGCATCCAACTGAAATTTTGAGCCCTAGAATGTTTTTCTTTCATTTGTCGTAGATCCAGGAAGCAACTAAACCTAAAATTCTTAACGGAGACTAAAATACAAAAACCCAAAAAGAATCCAAAGTTTTTTCATCAATAATAAAAATGGTTTTCATATTCTAAAAATAAAAAAGTGTCATTGGTTCAAACTTTTCAATTTTATTAACTTTCCAAAAATGACAAAACTCTCCAGAAGAAAGAACATTGAAAATCATACAAACTGAAAACCAGGGCACGCGGATCAAAAGAGTAAAAAATCCATAAAAGAAAAAAGTAAATTTCTAAAAATATAAAGTGCTTCAAATTTAACCCAGAAAAATTTCAAACATTCTTGGAATGTGAGAGAAACCCCTCAGTGCAATGATAAGGATAAAAAACTAAACTGCCCGAACTAACAACTCCTAAAGCCTAGTTTCCAAAAATAACAGTCTTCAATTCTAGTTGCAGAAATTTGCTACCATATCTATAGTAACTAATATCACTACATTTTTTCATCCTCGTGTGGATTCAAGATGGTTTCATAGCTCAAAAAAGTCAATTTATCCTTCTCATAGGTCTTAAGGCATCAATTTTTTGTTCAGAAGCAAGACTGAGCATCGCAAGGTGCAGCAGGTGGATCCATCACCATCACTTGGTGAGCTAGGTTATTTGAAGTAAGTTTTTCGAGATGAGTTCAATGAGTTAAGGATTTCATCAATCAATTGTCAAGGAGGATCATCATGCAAAATTCCTATGACCATTCTGAGCTCACATTGGAAAATCCTGAAACAGTGCTTTTAAACACTCTGGTCCAGGGTGTATGTACATCATCATCATCAGAAAGATTTTCATAAAAAGAGAAGGTATCCTCATTCATGTAATGGAGCAACCTCTCCCTTCTTCTTTATCTCCCCTTTATAATTCTTTGTTGGGCATAATCATTGTATTTTTTCTCATTCATTTAAGTGACTTCATAAAGTAACAATGTCAAATTCCCTTTAATTTATAAAAAAGGAAACTTATTTCTCACTTCTTAAGAAGGTGAAAAGTCACGAGTGGAATGAGACAACTAAAATTCGTGTGGGGCTAAACAAATATTCAATCCACATTGCTATAAATTGGGATGGATTCTTCATTCCAAAGGATCCTGAAAATTACATTATGAAAATTATGTACTTTATAGTTATTGGAATGGTGGATTGTAATATGTTATTGGAATTTGTGTCATCAATATACATGAAATAAATCTAAATTTATTTTATGTGCTTTTCTTATTTTCCCTTGCATTGTACAACTTGTGTAAATTTCAATTTGGCTACCCAAAACATTTAGATAGGATTAGGATTATTTTACTTTCAATAATTAGAGATGCACCATTCTATGTAGAGGGGCATAGCCCTGTGAATGTTTATGGAGACACCTAGTTTTTCCACCTAAAAATTTTTCTCACCAAATTTTTTTGGTGATTCCGGTGGGGAGATATTTTCCTAAGTGCACCCAAAAAGGGTATTTTCCCCAAAAAATAAAAAAAAGTATATATTAAATAAAACAAAAAAATCATATTTCAAAAGAAAATCATTTTTGAAGGTAACTCTGTCAAGAAATGAATCCCTGTCACATTTGTTTCCCATGCATGATGAATAAATTTTCAGATTGGAGTGAAGTACTAATGAGTGAAAATGAAGAAGAAGAAGAAGATGGTTTTCAGGAAATTAATATTTTTGATCAGCCATGGTTCCGAACTAGTCCTTACAAAAAGGAAAATTCAAGAATAGTAAAAGGGTCTCCTACTCCAAGAAACAATATACAGTTAGATAGAGGAAAGAGAAAGGAACTTGCCGATGAATAAGCAAGAAGGGAGCTGCTGAAAAAGATTCAAATAAATACAATATAATGTGTAAATTCCAAGAATATGCCGAAGGTAATATTATCAAATGTGCACAACTGAATGAAAATATTGGGGCCATGTCTTTCATTACCCTCCCTTGCGATGATTTCCTTTCATACAGAAATGAAGAAATGAGAACCTTAAAATTTGAGTATATGGAAATAATCATAAGCACTATGCAAGGAAATTCTCTCATTTTTATACATCAATGTTTGATGCCGAGATAGAGCCAATGGGTGAGTTTGATTTCTTCCCCAATACATTGTTTGGCAATATAAAATGTGAAAGAATGTATATTTCTTACACAAAGTGTGAAGAAGTTCATGAGTGCAAAATAATGAATCTTATTGAATCTCCTTAGAAGGCCCCCGATCTTGAAAACATCATATCTGCCATAGAGGAAGGTAGTGGGGAAAATGTTGAGCTAACTCGCATTGAAGGGAGTTGTTCAAAATAAAGTGAAAATTTGCAAAAATTTTGGGATTGTGTTCAAAATCATCAACTTCCCACCCCTTCAGAATGCTCTACTAGTCCAAAACAAGAGTTCATATGGAAAATCTTACTTGAAGATAAAGAATTCTTTTATGAAAAAATTGAGGGTTATAGTTTTGTGAATAACACCAAAATGGACTTCGAGTGGGTGGATATCAACAACAAATATTCTAGACAACAAAGTGAAAATGTTCATGATTCTTGGGAAAAGATTCAAAATTAGAATATAATCATAATTCTTCAATATCCAATGTGCCTTAAACATGTTCCCATATTGAAATATTTCCATGAGATTTATGAGGGCCTCCATCTCAATGATATAGCCTCCATTTTGGAAGGTAGTCAGTCAAAGCAGCGAAGTGGGATGTTCATAGAATTTCTTGAATAGGAAGAAAATCAGGTTTTCCCACTCCTTTAGAGTGCCTTTTTGATATAGGATATGATTCAAAATGAAAATTTAAAGATGAAGATTTTTTTCACACTCTCAAAGACATGGAAGAACGGTGTCTCATGATCGTAGTGAGTCAAGCAGAAGCATCAAGGTACAAGATCTTGGAGATTATAAAAAATCATTTACTAGATGCAAGAAAATTCTCAGTGTAGTATGAATATGAAGATGGAATCTTGGTGTGTCTTCTTCTTCTCAAGACATGAAAATCCATCACAAAATCATGGTTTGATCGAATAACAATTTTCATACTTTAAAGGTCAGACTTCAATCTGTTGTTTCATGATGGCATGTACTTATCTCAACTTGTTGTCATGTATGTTTATATTCTTTTCCCACATTTGTAAATATCCCTCCCCTGTATATTATGATCTCTTCTATTGCATTTTATTTTCCCTTTTGGTGTGTGTGTGTGTGTGTATTTAATAAAGCAAGTTGTGTAGTATACCTTTCTAATGACTCCGAAGCCCAATGGATAAGGCATTGATAGTTAAACTGAAGTTAAGATTCTATATTTTTCATGTTATGTCCTCATTGTTCTCGATCCAAAACATGTGCCCAAGCTAGAGCAAGTTGTTTTCATGAAATTGTGCAACAAGAAAATTCCCAATTTTCAAGCATGATAACCCTACCCTACTCAAATTTATTTTCTCAAGGGTCATTCTGAGTCCTCTTTCATTTCACCCTAATCCTCAATTCAATATTATCTCATCTATCTGATCAGCCCAATTTTTTGTTCCAATGTTCCCATAGGTGTTTTAGGGGTACCCAATAATTTCAAGTGCTTCTAAAGAAAGATCCATCAAGATAGACCTTTTGATAAGCTTGGGAAAGGTCATTCTTTTGTCTTCCTAAGGCTTGTGTGGACCCCCTAGAACTAAATGAAAGGCCTAAAATCATCTAGGAGGTGTAACAGAGAGCCACAAATATTGTACAATCAGTTTTGGAAGGTTATGGGAAGTTTCACAAGTTTTGGATTAGTTTCAACAAAAGTGGGTTTTGAATGCTTAAGCAGTGCACAACGCAAAAAAACTATTGAGCTTCAGGAAGAAATTATGGGAGTTCTATGAGTAAAAAAAATATCATCAAAAAGATAATTTAGATCCCTACAAGATGTTGATTTCATATTTTTCACAAAACCTAGGTGCACTTTGTCTACAACTTGTTTTTGGCATGCACAACCTTGGAACCAAAATAAAAATCCTATTTTTCAAAGAGTAAATGGAATAATCAAGAGCTTATATTCCCACCATTAGATTCAAAAGTCTATTTTCATGCTAAATCATATAAATAATTATCAAAAAATCCTCTGGGAACTCAATATATGGCTTCAACAAGTGGCTCCCCAAGGTACAACTTCAATAGTTAGTCAAATTTTGCATTGAAATTCAAACCAATGGGAGATTTGTGCACTTTTGTGCACCAAGGATTTGGTGAAAATGGTGCAATAAAATATTTCCACATCCTAGTTAAGCCCATGCACCTCAAAGCGACCTCAGTTAAGCCCCTTTTACAAAGTTGATCCCCCCAAGCTCCATTTCCCAACCCCCACTCTGTCCAACCAAAATTCCACCAAGTGGACCAATAGGTATGGGGTGAATTTTTTTTCACCAATTACACCAATCCCTTGGGAATTTTTTTCCAAAAAAATCACTCCTTCCCAACCATTAAAAATATGCAATTTTTTCTTATTGTCGTGTTGTTTCTTGTTGCTTCTAGTTTTTCTTCACACACGCATAGGAAATCTCCAACTATTGAAAATACTTCCTCTCCTTAATTATTGCTGCATCAAATCCATTCACACCACCTTCACCGTCATTTTTCAACCATTACTCACTAATACAACACAAGAAACAAATATCTCTGAGAAAAATCTATGGCTATGAGATGTGAGGAACCCTAGGGACAAAAAACAAATAATTGTTCATATCTCCCAAAATTTTGATCGAATCTACATGAAATTTTGAGAAAATATTCCTCATCCAAACACCTTGAATCTGAAATAAACATAAAATCAAGATAATCCCCTAATTTTTAATGGAATCCAACTAAAATTTTGAGTCCTGGAATGTTCTTCTTTCATTTTCCGTTAATCTGGGAAGCAACTAGACTTGAAATTATGAACGAAGGCTAAAAAAACTAGAAAGAATCCATTTTTTTTCAATCTCACATAGGGGTTTTCATATTCTAAAAATTACAAGCTCTTCTAGTTTGCACTTTTCATTTTTAGTAAATTTTCAAAAATGGCAAAAACCTCTAGAAGAAAGAACATTGAAAATCATACAAACTGAAAACTAGGGCACACAGGTCAAAAGAGTCAAAAAAGAAAAAAAAAAGTAAAAAGAAATTTTCTAAAAATATAAAGTGATTCAAATTGACCCTAAAACATCTACAAACATGCTTGGAATATGAGAGAAACACCTCAGTACAACGACAAGGCCAAAAAGTAACCTGCCTGAAATAATAACTCCTGGAGCATGGTTTCCAAAAATAGAAGTCTTCAGTTCCAGTTGCAAAATGTTTCAACTATTTCTATTATAACTTATATCTATTTTTTTTTCATCCTTGCATTGTTTCAATATGGTTTCATATCTCAAACAAGTCAGTTTATCCTTCTCAGAGGTCTTCAAGCATAAAATTTATGTTCAAAAGCAAGACTGGGCAACACAAGGTGCAATAGGTGGATCCATCATCATCGCCTGGTGCTATGGGTGATTTGAATTAATTTGGTTGAGATGAGTTCAATGAGTTAAGGAGTTTTTCAATCGAGTTTCAAGGAGGATTGTCATGAGAAATTCCTATGATCATCCCAAGCTCACATTGGAAAATCCTAAAACAGTGTTTTTAAACACTCTTTTCATGGTCCAGGGTGTCTATGCATCATCATTGTTAAAAATCTCTTCATAAAAATCAAAGGTGTCCTCATTCATGTTATGGAGAAACATATCCCTAATTCTTTCTTTCTCCCTCTTATTTCTCTCCCCTTTCTAATTCTTCATTGGGCATAATCATTATATTTTGTCTCATTCATTTAAGTTACTTCATAAAGTAACATTGTAAAAGTACCTTCAATTTATAAAAATGGAACTTATTTCTCACTTCCTAGGAAGGTGAAAATTCACGAGTATAATGAGACAATGAAGACTCATGTGGGGGTAAGCAAAGTTTCAATACACATTACTATAAATTGGGATGGATTCTTCATTCCAAAGGATCCTGAAAATTGCATTATGAAAATTATGTACTTTATAGCAATGGTGGATTGTAATACGTTGTTGGAATTTGTTTCATCAATATACATGAAATAAATCTAAATTTCTTCTACATGTTTTCTTCTTTTCCCTTTCTTTGTACAACTTGTGTAAATGTCAATCAAGGAATAGATTTTCTACTTTCTAATATGTATGAATGTGTGCAGCTTTGTATGCATGGTTTCCTCTCATCATTGATGAAATAAACATAGTTGTTATAAGCATCTTATGTTTCTTCCACTTCCCTCTTTCATTCACTTTGAAAGTATAGTGATGTAAGATATCTATATCTTCGATAGATGAATATGATAACTTGGTGTCTCTAGTTTTCCATCTCATTAGATAACCTTCATTGTGATTTCCTCTATATTAAATGTTGAACTACTATGGTTACTGTGTGTGATCTCTATAATCTACTCACAACAGTAATCTTCCTTTCCTAATTTCCTTCATTTCCCCTCATTACTATAATTTCCTCCCTTGTACCCCATAAAAGCACTTTGCCACAGGTTTAGTGGAGTTTCCCTGTGTGATCCAAAACCAAATTTTTCACCCAAAACATTTAGATAGGATTAGGATTAGTTTAATTTCAATAATGGGATATGTATCATTCAATGCAGAGGGGTGTAGCCCTATGGAAATTGATGGAGATACCTAATTTTTCCACCTGACAATTTTTTTCACCAACACTGACCAAGTCAAAGATGATTTAACTTTATAGGTTTTGACTAGACTTATATCCATTGATGGCCTACTGATTGACAAGATCTGGTTGAAGGAATTGTTGTATCTCTCAACATAAGAAAATTCTTGGGATTTTTTGATTAAGCACTTTATATCCATATTTACTAAATGATTTATTTTATTTTATTTAAAAGGGACCCCTTACATCTTGCCCCACTCCACTAGTAAAAGATAAGGGCTCAACACCAAATAAAAAGTGTGAGTAAGGAAATATTCCTCCATTCCTAGTCTCATACTACTAGTAAGAAGTATGGACTTATCACTAAATAATGTGAAGGATGAACGTGACTAATAATGGAAAAACGTGAAGCACAAGGATGATTCGAGATGATGTGAACATCATCTAAATTACACTTTAGTGGTGTGGTGATGTCCCATGAAGGAGCTAGAACCATGAATTACATGCAAAGATTAGCAAAGGGTCATAACATCTCATTCATCTCTCTCATAGATCTAAAAAGGGTAAGGTATACAAATAGGGAGTGTTGTGTAACCCTTAGGGCATGTAATCATGACTCCTCAAGTGGAGAAGGGGAGTTAAATTCCTGGAATGGAAATTAACTCCCATATAACTCACTGACATGTAAGGAATCTAGTGATGACCCTATCATAACCCCTATGACACCAATACCTATGACCTCACCTAAGTGAGATGAATCACCACGTGATGTGGAAAATGAATCACACCAACACCCCTCCCCCTTCATCGTAACTTAGGATGAGACCGTAAGTCAAAGATGAGAAATGGGTCCCACCACTAAATCTTGATGAGGCACCCATGCACACAAGGATCTCAAGAAATAGAGGAAAACCTAGTGGAAAAAATCCCCCAAAAAAGATGAAAAATACTCTATAATCTAAGAAAAATATCACAAATGGGTCCTAATAACTCAAGATCCTGATAAGGTACCCATGTATAAAAGGGTAGTATCTCTAGAAGAATAAGAAAAGATGAGAAGAGGGAGACAAGAGGAATGTAGAAGATGTCATGGACGGATTTAAACTTTGCAAATCTAGGAAGTCTCCAATAAGAGTGTTGATGACATGGTCCTCTGCCTCTAGACTAAAGAAAATCTACCCACAGCAAGATATGTACCTACCCTTGGGAAGGACAAAAATGGAGTAATGGAATTCTGCTCACTCTGCAAAGGACGCTAAAGGTAGTAGTACGAAGAAATGTGAATTTTCTCCACAAAAGTGTGACATAGGTATAGTAAATGAGTTCCAATGAATTGAAGGCAATGCCACGGGTGCAGAATAGTTAGATTGTAAGAGAGTAACAACCACTGAAAGGATGCCTGAGTGGTGTGAAGGCAATGCAATAAACCCCACAATAGAAAGAGGATCCACAAGAAAGGGAGGATAAATGAAGATCTCTTGATAGGTGGAAGTGATAAGATCCCCAAAAGGGGAAATCACAATAAATGAGATGAAGAAATCCCCCAAAACACCTATAGAGGGATGAGGAACTCCTTGTACTACATCACAAGTAGGAACTACGAAGAGACAACCAAGTTCTAGAAGATACTAATCCCAAGAAGGGGGCTTGCAATATAGAAGAGTGATGTCAGACATGTATGAATCATAATCCAAAGGAAGAGGAGGGGAAAGGGCCTTGCATAATAAAAGTGGAAAGGATGTGGATGAAATGATGGTATGAGGTTGAGAAGGATATTTCCTTATGTCTAATGAGAAGGGATGAGTTTCGATATACTATGGAAAGGTGAGAGAATGAGGAGAGGTGTCTTTTGTAGCACTCTCATCATTAGAACTATAATCACAATCATCATCATCAAGGATGGAACCAAGAAATTCTATGTCAGTAGATCTGTTATCACATGAGTAAGAAGAGGAGATAATTGTATAAGCAGGGATAAAAATGGTGATATTATGTGAAGGGTCTCCATACAAGGACTGAAACATGATAAAGATGGTGTGATGATGATCTGAGTCTACCACATGAAGGTGGAGATGTTTGGTGACATGCAACATCAAGTGAGCAAAAACATGGTCGCATGTGTCAAGATAGTCTTCAAGATGACTAGTATCAATGGGTACAAGAACTAACACATGTAGAAAGTGTGAAAGACCCTTGTAATAAAAGTAGCACTCCATAGAAGTATGTCATGATGTGTATTTATCTCTCCCAAGAAGAAATGGTAGTGGATGTAAAGTGATACTTCGATGCTCAAGTCTGTAAATAAAATCCTCCATGATGTGGAAGAAAGAAGTTCAAGGTACACGAGAAGAGGGTGTGTGGATAAAAAAGGTAGCAAGACATCAGACTCAACCAATAATGCATTTGCATGAAATATAACACCCAAGAAAAATTATAACCCCCTATTTATGGAACTTTTTAAGTAGTGTGTGATTATAATAGGGTGTGTTCTTATGACATTGGATAGTTAACCACTCTCCTTGTAGTTGGTAATGAATCATGTAAGAGTAGAGGCCACAATAAGCCCTATTTGGAAGAAGAGGAATGACACACAATGAAGCACAAAAGGATGTAAGAAAAATGAGGATAAAAACATTTCCTAGTGTGAGAAAAGGCATCTAATATCATAAAAAAGAGGTCTCTCTTGCCACAAGGATGTGGCAGACACGTTCACTAGTTGCAAGTGAAGAAGAGCACTACAACAAGTGAGCTAGAAAAAGTGACCCAAAAATACCAATAACCCTATACGAAGGCCCATAAAAAGATGTTACCCTTATAAAATGATGAATATTATTGTTTTCCCCTTAAATTACTTAAACAATGTGAAAAATAGAAAAAACTCAAAGAAGGGGGTTAGAAGGGTCCTGGTCCTAAAAGAGGGTGAGATGACAGGATGAGCTTGAGCGGGCTGTTTGGGAGCAAATTGGCGAGTTACAGGTGGGTCACCTGAGAGTTGACTTGAGATGGAGCTCTGAGTTGGAAATGATTTAGTCACTGAGTTAGAGATTCGTCAAGGGGTATGAGTCAGTCCAGACTTGGTCATCAAGTACCTATAGTGTAACTACTAAGTGGGGTGTCAAGTATCTAAGATGGGAGTGACAGGTAACAAGATAAATTTGTGTGCAACACGTTGTGGCATGAACCGTTGAACAATGGGAAATCTAAATTCCATGTCAAGATACCTGCAGAGCAAGGTGCCAGAGATAATGAATAATGCGGGAGAACCAAGTCTAGGGGAAGCACAACATGAAATGAGTTAGAGTGGTCAACAGTGGAGATCAAACTAGGGTAGGACTCAAGGCTCATGAGGACAAGCTTTAGTACAATACATGCATTCGAATCTAGAGACCACAAATCGAGACAAGTTACAGAGGCACAAAAATGAAACCCAACATGAGCATGGAGATGACAAAGGCATGAAAACAGAGGTGGAACTAGTTGTAGGGATGACTGAGAATCTAATGAATGCAAGGGGAAATACAAGAACTAGCATGGGTAAACAAGTGTGGATCCATGGAGTTAAGTGGTCAAATACGGTCAAACAAAAATCCAAGGGAAACACCAACGTTGAACTAGTTATATTCATACCAAGTTGAAAATGATACAAGGTGAGTCTAAAGGAAGAGGTGGTGAGTTGGGGAGGCTATATTTGTTCCCAACTCGGTGAGCTGGGGCCAAGTTAGGCCTGAAAGTAGCGCCTTTGAACCTCAAAAACTATAAAAAGCCAGAACTGAAACCAAATATGAACCTTTAAACTGCAGTAAACCTACATAACACAAATGTAAACAAGTAAAACCCATAAATCCAGAAAACTCAAACAATGAACCATGAGAAAAATTTGAAACATGAATAAACATAAGTAGAGCACGGATGGATATCCATTACAACACTTGAACATGAAATCTAAAAATCATGAACCAGTGAGTACTGTGGATCCCACAAAGTGTGCTTTGATACCATGCTGAAGAATGTGAAAATGAGAAGTATAAGGATCATACATGATAATGCAAACATCAACCAAGTTACAATACGGTCGCATGACAAGGTCCCATGAAGGAGTGAGCATCAACCATGAAATGCATGTAAATATTATAAAAGGGTCACACCATCTCATATATTTGAAAAGTGTAAGGTGTACAAATAGGGGGTGCGTTGTAACCTCCAGTTCCTGCAATCATGACTCCTCAACTGGAGAAGGGGAGTTACATTCCCATAATGGAAATTAACTCCCATATAATGCAATGACACGTAATTATGCATAAATAATCTAATTATGACCCTATCATAATCTCTATGACACTTACCTATGACCTTACCTAAGTTAGATGACTCTCCATGTGATGTGGAAAATGACTCACACCTACATAAAGGTGTAATGATTAATATATATATATATATATTTATTTTAGATTTACTTTTCTTTATATGTTGATATCGTGCTTGTTGGAAAGAACATTTTGCCCCCAATTCTTATCCTCATGTGACTATTAAGATGCAAGGGTTTGACTGTAGACTGAAATGGGCAATAAAAAGGACTGGTAAATAATTTAGAGCTTTCTATAAAAGAGGGAGATTATTTTAAAGGAGGGGTTTCCATAAGTAAGCTTTGAGAAAAAACCATAGGTAGAAATATTTGGAATGGTAGAAACCATAACAAGGATGAGACACACATTTCCCAATAATAATAAGGTTAACGTGTGTCATAGAGGTGAAGGATGTGAAGATATGATAATCTTATGATTAAGATATCTACCAATGGATGAAATAATTAAAATTGTTTGTTAAATGAGTTAACCATCCAAGCTTCCTCCCTAGTGCGGAAGGAACCCGTGGAAGAAGATTTTTAACTTCTACATTTTTTATGTTCAAAAAGTGCTTTAAGGATGGGTTTGATATGGTTTTTAATTCTCTTTTTTACATTTTTAAAAATTTTAAGTTATTGTGGATGAGGGTTGGTAATGAAATCATTGGGAGAGAGATATGTGTTGATGAAATTGGAATGGTCCTGATTTATGAGACTTAGACGAACAAGTTCCAAGTCAAAGGAGTAGCTAGAAGGCTTTTCAATGTATCCATGATTGAAGTAGTCCTGATTTATGAGAATTGGGTAGACAAGATCTAATTCAAAGGAATAAATCCAAATAAAATGAGTCTAAAGTTATGAGACTTGGGAGAATGGGTTCCAAGTCAAAGGAGAGAATCAAAAGATTCAATAAGTACTGAAGTACAAGAATTGGGTGGAAAAAATCCAAGTCAAAAGAGGGGATCGAAATATTCAATAAGTCCTAAATTATGAGACTTGGCCAAATGAGTTCCAATTGAAAGGATAGAATCAAAAGATTCAAGAAGTCCTGAAATATGAGACTCGGGTGAACGAAGTCCAAGTCACAGGAGAGAATCAAAATATTCAGTGAATTTTGAAGTACGAGACTTAGGTGAATGAGAACCAAGTCAAAATAGTGAATCAAAATATTTTATAAGTCCTGGAGTATGATACTTGGGTGGACGAGATCTAAGTCTAAGGATAAAATTGAGAGATTTGATAAGTCCTAAAGTATGATAATCGGGCATAAAAGGTCCAAGTACATGGATATGTGATTGGATAAATATTCAATGAGATCAAAAGACCTATGTGATGTGAGATGATGATTTTTGAGGAAAATAATATGTTGAAATTCATATTCATATGTGAGTGGAAGAACGTGCTTAAATAAGGATTGATCTCTAGTTGTATATATGAGGTTCCTTATAGATCATAGAGATAAAATATTCAATGTTGCTCCTTCGAGGTTTTGGATTAATTTATTTTATGAGAGGTTTGTAATTTAATCTTGAAATGGTTGTGTAAGGATATTATTGGGTTTACTTACCTTGTAGAGTGCATGCATGTATATGTATTGACATGTAGGAATCATTGGTGAAGATATGCCTAAAAGATTGATCATTTAAGGTAGTATGGACATGGAAGGTTGCATTGTTGCAAGTGTCCAATATTTTGGTTGTTCTATCTCTACAAAGAGACTAGGGATGTTAGACATAGGATCCATCATTGGAATAATATAATCAAGCTCAATGGTGTTTGATGATAGATCCTTGTCTTTAGAGTCTTCATTTATATTTTTGGTTGTAGAGGAGTCTTAAAGTTGTAAAGGATTTTTGTCTTTTTTATTTCTGGTGGACTATAGCACTCAAATTCCTCTCTGAAGTAAGCAAAGGTGTTGAGGTTTATATCAAATCCATTCTTATGGTTTGATAAGGGAATAGGGTCTCGAGTCCCAAGAAATTATTGGATAGCCTCATCATTCTGAAAAAGTTTCATACAGTTGTGACATTGTTGATCCTGATGTTGAGGGATGGGTAGACAATATCAAGGGTTGGAAAGGAATCTTAACATAAGTTCAAGCTCTTGTTTGATGTTTTAAGGTTGTTTTCCAAAACAAGTTCAATATCTATTTAAACTAATGGATGAAAATCCGAAGAAGAGAGTGATTGGTTGGATTGAGAGATACTTGACCCTTGTCATTGTGATCTTGTTGAGTTTTATTATGTACAAGATTTTGGAAAACATTCAAATCTTCATTAGAAGTTGTGGTAGTTAACATTTCTTCATTTGTGATAGCTTTTTAATAAAGCTCTATATAGATGACCATGTCGGCAATTACTTCTTAGACATAATGCTTAAATTGCATAAATCTATCTATAGAGTGACCATCAATATGATGGAAGTCACGGTATGTATTAAGTTTGTACCAATATGGCTTAGATTCCCCTTCAATAAAGGATTTGTAACTAGATATATTATAATTTTATCCTTTGATAATTGATGAAAAACACTAGAGAGATTCTCTCTAAGGGGTGTAAACTGATGTTTAAATTTTCCTGGATTAGTGTCTTCGCTAGGTTGTATGATTGGATTTTTTGGTGATTTCTCACTAATTTGGGAAGCCATATGAGAGAGATGATTTTTCATATTAGCAAGTGCTTTGGGTAACTTGTCGTTTGATGTCTTATATGAATCCACCATTGTAATCAAAAATGGGGGAGACCGAAGAAAGGAGTGATAGAAAACTCAAACCTTAGAAAAGTGAATGCTAAGATGGAAGAGGGGAAAAGATTAGAATGCTCGACCCCAAAAAAATGAGTGCTAAGAGGGAGGAGGCTAAAAGGGTTAATTTATTTTTTGACTCTTAACGAAATGATTTTTAAGATAGAAGGGACTAAAAGGGATTAGATGTTCTCGACTCTTTAAAAAAATGGATGTTAAAAGAGAAGAATCTTAACAAGGTGAGGTGATGAACTCTTAACAAAATGAGTGTGAAGAGAGACTAAAATATTTAAAAGGTCAACTCTTAAGAAGATGAGTGTTAAGAGAAACGGAAGGGTGTGAATTTGTAACCCTTAACAAAATGAGTGATAAGAGAGATGAAAAGGTATGAAAAGTTCCTCAGCCCTTTACAAGATGAATGTAAAGATGGGAGAGGTAAAAGAGGGTGGCTTTCTCAACTAGTAAGAAAATGGGTTTTAAAGAGAAGATAATCAAAAATGTGATGAATGTGTTCGAATCTTAACAAGATTAGTGTTTTTTTTATTATTGGCAAATAGTTTTTTGAAAGGGACTATACCCTTGAATACAAAAGAAGGCCTGAGAGCTGGAATAAGAGTGAGAAACAGAGAGAATGGAACAAGATCCAAGTGTTATTACAATGCAGCTCCAAGTAGCTCAGAAACAGCTACACAAATGAGACAAAACAGCAAAACAACAGCAAAAAAATAGTAAACCGACCGCAGAGAGATAGCAAAAAAACAACAAAAAGTAGTAGAAGCATCTAGACTACTTCTTGGCAACTTTATCGATACTGATCTTGACTCTCTTCCAGGCATGAAACATACCCAAAGTAGTCATGTGGGCAGCATCAGTCTTATCAAGCTCCTCAATGGTTCTTTTGCTTTCTTTTTCGTTGCCCCAAAGTGTAGCCGGGACACCGCTGAGGTTGGAAACACTTTTGGCATGACCCTCGATGAACTCCTCAATCGCCCTAAAGGTGGCAATGTTGTAGTCATGTCTAGTCTTGGCCTTCCCTAAGCGTGAGTCTAAGGAGGTCAGCTTCTTGTATATATCTTCAATCTGACTGTTATCAATGCTCCCCTCCCCCTCCATGCTTTTCTTACCTTTCTGTTTAGCTAGGTTCTTGACCTCATCCTTCAGCAATTTTATCTCAGCCTCTAAGGCCTCCAACCTCTTAGAAGAGCTATCCATCTGCACTTCCCGGGGACTGGCACTACTAATATTCAACAGGTCATGTGCAATCTCAAGTTCAAAAGGCTCCTTCCCCATAACAAGAGTCTCAAGGTTGAGCCTCCTGGAAGCCCTGGTGACTCGTCTTTTAGAGGTAGAGGCGAGGTGGGTGACGGGAGCAGCAACAGGGGGAATGAAAGGAGAAGCTTGTGCAGCCGACATGTGGGTGGCAGCAACGGTGGCGGGGACAGCAGCAGGGGCAGTAGGAGAAATAGGGCTAGTAGCAGCAGAGCCCATCAAAGGGGGAGCCGGGCTAGGAGAGGAAGGAAGACCAGGGTACTTAAGAAGGCAGCATTTATGAATTAACAATATAAGTCCTTGATGCAAGGGAACTGCCTGGGTGTGCTTCTGAAACTCCAAAATGGAGCATTCAAGGGAGTTCAACAGATAATGGGGGAAGCAAACCAATCTATTCCTACGGAAGTGGTTTAAAAAGATAAGATGTTTAGCGGGGACAGTGACAAACCGGACTTCCAAGGAGATGAATCAAATCATCATGCGAGTGACCTCATCATAGGGTGGTGGAATTGAGCTGACAAGTAGGCCCGCTGTGCTAAATGTGAGCTTCTCAGTTCCCTCCACAAATCTTCTTTCTTCAGCATCTCTGTCAACCCTTTTGTTGAAGAAGCGGTACCCCTCCAAACTCAGGCCGGTTGCTTCAGCAATGAGATCTTCATTGACAAGTATCTTCTGTCCCCCATAGTCGACAGTTCTCTCTTTCCATTCCTTAGCAAAGCATATAGAAATGCTTTAGTCATGTCCCTGCACCTTATCAATGAAGTTGGTGAAGCCTCCTTTGCTGAGAGTGTTCCAAAGCTCTGTATTTTCCTTCCAATTAGGGTCCGCGCACGGCTCAATTTGGCAGGGAGGTCCCCCCATCTTCTCTGTGGTAAACTGGTTACAGCAATTTCTCAAATGCCTGTGAGTGTAGAGAACTGTCCACTTCTTGCTGTTGAAGGCTGCACAAAACTGGGAACTATAGCCATTGGTCTTCTCACGAACGGCTGCGTAACTGCTGAACTGATCCTGCGGGAAGTCGCGTGTGAGAGTAACCCTTTCCCTGTCAACAATCACATTACATTTATCATCGGTTTCCGAGGAGCTATGAATCCAGATATCAACGGCTGTAGTACATCCCGCATGCATGATTTTCAAATTTAGATAACTCCACTTGAAGTTCCCCAAATAATTCTTGCTATCATGTATATTTGATATTATTTTCCTCATCATATTCATTAAAGAAACACGTGTGAGAGTGTTATTGATGTTGATCTTCCTCCAAAGGTTAAGACTCATCTCTAGGGATTGCTTACTTAAGAAGGTCTGCATGAATGTTGTTGTGTAGCTGATTAGGGATACTGTTATTGTCCCAGATGGTGAAATTTATATTAATACCATAATTGGCCAATGCATCCACCAATTTATTGCCCTCCCTGTAAGTATGTATGATTCTGATGCTATTCAAGGTCTGACTGATGCTTATGGATTCAGAGATAAAATCTTTAATACTCCAACTAGGAGATGAGGACTAATTAAGAAGTTTAATGATATTTAGGGAGTCCCCTATTGGTTTGAATTCCCATTTTTCCAACATATGCAATAATCAAATTACCTTTGTGGTCCCGTATTGCTCCTCCTCCTACTGTTGTCCCAGGGTTTCCCTTAGAGGCACCATCAAAGTTCAGCTTGTACCAATTAGAATCAGGAGGATGCCATTTGATCGAAGATTATCTACACTTTGAAATATAATGAAGGTGATCAACTCTTAAAAAAATGAACTTAAGAGAGGAGACTAAAAAATGGAAGGGGAGAACTCAAATAATGACAATGTGAATTTTGAAACAATAAGTGAAGAAATGATGATGAAAAGGTCCAAATGTCACGAACGTGAAGATAATAGATGAGGGGAAAGTGATTAATTAAGGATATAAAATTATTGCAAATGGAATGCTTTAAAAGAGAGGAGGGAAGAAAAATGAGGAGGTAAAAAAATTAAATTTTTGAATTTTAAATTTGACGACATAAGATGGTATACTACTTTAAGTTCAACTTAAATGTTAAACTTAAGACTTAGGAAGATGATAGATCAATGTGATCATGATGGTGTTTAACCGTGATGATGTGAGTATCATGATGTTAAGAATTAGATAGAGGGATGATTGTGCTTAAGTTTGGATACAAATTTCCACAACTCAAGACTTTGTTTCCAAAGGGAAAGAGAGTGGTTAAAATTTGGAAAAGTAATCCAAAAATTTAAGACTAAGGTAAGATAAGAATAAACTTGAGATGAGAAAAATCCAAAGATATAAATTTGGTAATTTTCAAAAAAAAGTTAAGAGGTGTAGGGAAATTTTGAAAAGAGAGGATGAAAACTATAAAGAAAATATTTAAGATCCAAATAAAGTAAACAAAAGAAAGGTCCAAATAAAGAATATTTGGAAGGGGTGAAAAGAAATGATGAAAAATCCAAATAAGGGGTATATGGATGATTTCAAGAAGAGATGTTCAAGAGAGGTCCAAATAATGAATATTTGGGGGAAGTTAAGAGAGATGACGATCAATCCAAATAAGGAGTAGTTGGAAAGTTTAAAATGAGAAAAATAATGAATGATCCAAATGAAGGATATTTGGAAAGAATTGAAAAGAGATGAAATATCCAAAATAAATATTTTAAAATAGATGAAAATAATTCCAAATAAGTAATATTTGGAAGTTTGGAAAAGATATGAAAATGAATCCAAACAAGGAGTATTTGGAAGGTTTGAAAATAAGTGAAAAATGAGGAGAATACGAGACAAGTGTAGAACAAAAACTTTACTAACATGAAAAGAACAAAAGAAAAGTGAAAATAATTTTTGTTTATGGAAGGTAGCCCTCTACCTTAGATTGGTTTGGACAAGGTGTGGCTTCCTATAATAAGTTCGCTCCCTAAGTTTCAGCAATATATCCAAGTGAGCGTAGTACTTCTGCTATTTTTCAGCTTTAATTTACCCCCCTAATACAATAATCTAGATATTACTCTACTCAAAGGATCAAGTTGGGATTGCCACTATGGATATATGTGACTCTAATCTCTCATAAAGGTGTACTAGTTCGTTGGGTGGGGGTACCCGTTTCATCAGCCAGTTCACTCAAGGCACCAAATACTTTGGGGTTCATGTGGTACTCGTCACAATGACTTTTTGGCCCTTAGCCATGTACTTCCCATAGCTATAGTTGGAAGAAGAGAATAATCCCAACTCCTAAAATTTTAATTTAAGGTTAATTTTATAATGTTTACAAAAAGTGATAAGGGGCTTTTTTGATCGTTGAAAAAGGCAACTTCTAGTTAGTAGTTTGAATGTTTTAACAATCTTCATTAGAGATGGTCATGTAAAAAAATGGTTAGAAATTTTTCCTATGGTGAAAACACATGAGAAAAACATGAAAAAAAAAATTACATGTTTCTGATTTTCAAGATCACTTGTATAAGCGTGAGAAAAGAGCATATGCATGGTATATTGTAATTAGCCTCACAAAATGAAAAATGAAATGAAAGGAAATCCCAACAAAAGTGTTAGTTACATTGCAAAAATGGTTAAATGTCTATGAAATCCCCTAAAAAGTTAATTTAATTGGACAAAAACGTCCAATAACCTTGTATTAACAAGTTTCACAATTAGTCTAATTTAAGGAAATTAATGAAAAAATAATTAAAAGGGCCTAATTAACTAAAAGACCTAATTAATTTTGATTAATTAATTAATTAAAACCAACTAATTAAAATAAACTAACTAGATGTTGTGAGAGAATGAGGATCACTTGTAGGGTGATGCACACATCAACCAAGTTGCACTCGAATGGAAACGTGATGGATTTGTGTGTAATAAGCAACCATTCAACCATGAACATGTACATGCAAAATAAAAGGGTCTAATAATTCTCATAGATAAGAAAAAGGGGTACAAATAGGAGTGTTGTGTAACTCACAATGCAAGACCATCATACCTCTACAAGGGAGAAGAGGAGTTACATTCCAGAAATGGAAAGTAACTTCTTTATGATGCAATAACACACACTAACATGTGTGATGGAATCTATGACATAATCTATAATACCCCTTAAGACACCTAATACCTATGATCTTACCTAAGTGAGATGACTCACCATGTGATGTGGACAATTCCTCGAGATGACAAGGCAAGTACCACACACCAACACCCCCCTTCATTATAACTTAGGATGAGGGGATAAGTTATAAAATATAAATGGGTCCTGGAAACTATGCTTGATGAGGAAACCATGTACAAACATGACCTCAAGTAATGAAGTAAAATCCAATGGGAAAAACATCCAATTATAAGAGATAGCAGAATCCCCTAACAACCTAAGAAATATGTGCCAAATGGTTCCCGAAATCTATAGGCTTGATGAGGTACCAATGTACAAAAAACAATATTTCTAGAAGAATAAGAAGAGAAGAGAGGAAGTAGACTAGAGAAATTGATAAATATGTGAATGCGTATCCAGATCTGAAATTCATAACTCTATGAAGTCTCCAAGAAGAGTTTTGATGATGTGATCTTCATCATGGACATTGAAGAAGGTCCATCCACATCAAACGATGCTCCTTCCATTAGGAAGGAAAGAAATGGATTACTTGAAGTCCACACACTTCATGAAGGAAATTGAAGGTAGAAGTACGAAGAACTATGAATCTAGTCCATTGTAGTGTGACATAGGTTTACAAAATGAGTGCAAGGGAACCAAAGGTAATGCCACAAAATTAGAACTATCAAATTATAAGAAGATCACATCCTCCGAAAGGATTCCTAAGTGAAGTCAAGGAAAATGAACAACCTCCAAAATAATAGAAAGATGATCCATAAGAAGAGGTGGATCAGTGATGGTCTCCAAAAAATTTGAAGTGATAAACATCTAAGAAGGGAAACTCCCAACAAATAAGATGAAAGAGTCCTCTAAAACACATGTAGAAGGAAGATAAACTCCTTATACTACATCAAAAGTAGGCACTATGAAGAGAAGACTAAGGTCTGGAAAATACTCATCCCAAAAGGGTGGTTCGACAAAAAAGAGCAATTTTTGACATGTATGAATCATCAACACATAAAGGAGGAGGAATGGGAAAACACTCACACACTAGAAGTGGGACCTAGGTAGATGTAATGACAGTATGAGGTTGGGAACAAGACTTCCTGATGTATAATGGGAAGGGAGGAGGTTCAACATTCTCTTAAAGGTGGTTAGGATAAGGAGGAAAGGATTCCTCAACAGTAATCTTGTCATCAGAACTAGAAGAACAAACCTTGTCATCAAGAAGGGGAACAGGAAAATCATTATTAGCAAAACTATAATCACATGAATAAGGAGAGGATAAAATTTTATCATTGGGATAAGAAATAACAACAGTCTCTAAAGGGTCTATAAATAAGAACTAAAGAGTGCTCCAAATAGTGCGAGGAAAATATGAGTGTGCCACATGAAGATGGAGAGGATTGGATGCATTTATCAATAAGTAACCAATAATATGATCACACTTGTCAAGATAGTCTTCAAAAAGATAAGGATGAGTGGGTGTAGGAACTGGCCCATACAAAAAGGGATAAAGGCCCTCGTAAGTAAGGTAACATTCCATGCAAGCACACCATGATTTGTAATTCTCTCTACCAAGAAGAAGTGGATGAGGATAAGAACCAATCTTGTGAAGCTCAAGTCTGGAAAAAACATCCTCCATAGTGCATCCAAAAAAAGAGAAAGAATCACAGAATATTCACAAGGAAAAACACACTCAAATGGATGTCAAAATCAGCTGAAAGTGCGTCTAGAATGTAAGAAAATAAGGGTGCGAGAATACACACAAGGTTGTAATATGTCAGATTCAGCTAAGAATGTGTCTGCATGGAATTACAACACCTAAAAACAATGATAACTCCCTATTATCTACACTTTATAAACAATGTGTTGATTACAATAAGGTGTGTTCATGTGAAACATTTGACCACTCACCTTGTAATAGGAAAATAATTGTGAAAGAATAGAGGCCACAATAAGTCTCAAACGAAAGTAGTGAACAACACGTAAATAAGCACAAAAGGGTGTAAGCAAGGAAAAAGGAGAAAAAATAGTGTTCGGTATGAGAAAAATTCCCTTGTGTCTCATAATGGATCTCTCTTGCGGTAGGGCTTTGGTGGATGTGCTCACTAGCCCACAAGTGAAGAAGAGCACTGCAATGCAAAAGTGACTCAAAACGAGTCAAAGGGCCCCCAAAAAAGCTCCAAAATGCGCAACAACCACCTCAAAATGCCATAAATGACACCAAATGAGACCTACATAGTCTAAAAATCTACGCACTCCCACAAAATGGTCAACAGAAAAAATTCCTAGTAACCCTAGTTTCAGAATACATTTTTCCCAATTCTGCTAATTTTTCAAAAAACAAAAAAGGGGGGCTTAGCATTTAAAAACTTAGGATTACCTTAATTATTTTATCCTCCTTATTAGAATGACCCACTAATATATTGACCCACTAAGTAATTTTAATTAGATCCTAATTTAACTTAATACCTAATTAAAAACACACCTCCTTAATTAAAAAATGCCCCACTTTAAGTTGATTAAACCTTAGTTAAAAACCTTAGATTTTTTAAAAAATGAAAACGGGGAGGGAAAATTTTTTTAAAATGAGGGAAGGAATTTTAAGATGGTCAAGGGAGGGATGGTGCAAGATGACATAGCTTAGTGACCTAACATGACCTGGCTCATCGATCGAGTCAGAGGAGATTGGGGAGAGCAACACGATGCATAGAGTGGATGAGGTGACTAATGTGTAGGCTCTAAATCACGAACTTAGATATATTTCTAGATCTTAATCACCTACCACTATTCATATGACTCATGAATGAGAAAAGTACTAATTGGCCAACATATTTGGTATCTTTACTTTCTTTCTAGTTTCCTTCTTGGACTTACACACTTTATTGCCTAATATAAATTTCTATACTTCATATTTTTTGAGTCTAGACACCCGCGCCCATCTAGGATGCCAACACCTAGGTGCCCTTGTTCCCTCTGGGCACCCTCATCCTCTTTTTATCTTGCTCGCATATTTTGGGTCTTTTCTAGCTGTTAGGCATCTTGTTTTCTTTATGGGTTAGCCTTTTAGTGGTTGATTACAAAATTCAAATAAGGGAATCATATAAATACAAAGTTATGTGACCATAATAAAGGACCAAGCTCTAAGCATCTATTACTATCACCTAAGGTTACATCCAACAGAATTTCAAGAGCATCAAATCATCCATCTAGCTCCATTCAAGTGACAAGGGACTGCATTCTACTTCATACACTTCATAGGAGGGGAAGTTCATTTTTACATCCACACATCTACTTACATTTCTACATCTAGTTATTTCTCACTATCAATTACATCTTGCATAAGAGCCACCTTGGGCATGATTCTACACACACATATAAATACATGGATTTTGAAATGTAGTGTAGCACCCAGATCATAAGTTCACTCAATCAGGTGACTGTCGGTGTTAGTCCAACTCCCCATTTACATTTTTTCTTTTTAGGATTTGATGTATTTTTGGCTTTTGTAGGTACTCTTTCTCTTTGCATGTTTCAGGAGAATTTGGTGATAGACTAGTGACATACATGCAACTAATAGTGAAATATAGTGAACATGTTGCAACAAAAAATAATCACTTTCTAATAGTTTTTGCAGTCAATGGCACCCAGAGAAGGTCTCTAACGCCTAGGCACCCTTGACCCATTCCAGGTGCCTCATTCCAGGAAGATCAAAAAGTCACACAATTTTATGGGGCACAGTAATGACATATTCCTCCTCCTTTTTATCATTTATCCATTTCGGCATAGTCCATGATTAATTACGAAATCAGCTAAGTACTTTATCCCTTCTCTTGCACCTAGGGTTTCATATTTTTCTATCTTATTGCTTAGGTCATATTTGTACTTTATTGCTATATCATTGTGTTGTGACTCTGTAATTAGGGTTTAACATATTTTCAATATTTTTTAAATCATTTGGTGAACCCCACTTGTGATTGGTCTTTCAAATCCTTCTTTGGCATGTCATTTTCTCTATCATGTCTCTTAAGGTTTGTTAAATATCTTTTTCTCAATTACTTCAAATGCATTCACCTTGTAAATAGGTTCTTCAAAAATCCCTAAATACCATGTTTCTCCTTAAAGATATGCCACCCACTCAAGCTGGTGTCATTTTCGATCGTCTCTTTGATGACTCTAGCCTCCGCGATCCTCCATCCAATCAACCCATATTATATTCAATTCAAGCTATACATTATTTATTTCAAGATAAAATTCAAGCTATGGAATCAACTATTACATCTCTTAAAGTTTAAATACAAGATCTCAAATATGCTTCTCAAGCCCATGCTTGTTATCCTTCTCCATCTCATTCTCCTCCTAATTCTATTTATTCTACATGTGCTCATGTTAGTGAACCCCAAGCCTTAACGCTCCCCGTGCCTCTCAAGTTTTATTTCAATGCTAACAAACAAGATATTCTTCCATAGATCCTCACCCATCCATTGATCAGTTTACCAACTACTCATTTATATCCTCTTTATCGTCTGGTCAAATATCAAGGTCTCCCAATTTATGCTTATTATTGAAGCAATGGACATAATGACAATTATTTCTTTGCTTTACAACAAAGAATCAAACATCTTGAGCGTCAAGGTTTTATCTCATTCGCTACACAATATTTTTTTACATTCTCATTTTCAATTACTACATCTCAATGGGTTCCTAAATTTGATTCATCTATGTCTAATGAGCATCGTGCCATCACTTCTAATGTTCTTCCTTCCATCACTCAAGTGCTACTTATACAACCCACTCAAGCTAAGAAATCATCTCTCAAGGTCAATCCTCCATCACTTCCTCTTATTAACTCTTCTTCCATGTCACCACCTTTTAAGCAATTGCCTCTCAAAATCAATCCAACACCACCTCCACTCAAATCTTCTAGAGCATTACCAAAGAAGAAACCACTCGCTAAGAAAGAAAAGGAAATTCTAGATGGCCTTTTTCGACTTACTCTGTTCAACTCCGCATCCATCCCTGATCCTACTCTTGCTCTTACCTAGAATTGTGATAAAAATATGCTTTCTTATGATACATTTCAAAATCCATCACCATCATAATGTCTTTATTACATCTTCACAAAGCTCTCCAGTATAGACACACTTGGGGGAATCATAGCTTCTTCCCCCTTGTATTTCTATCAAATGTATATATAACCATGTCTCTAGGATCCTTTTATAACACAAGGATCTCCTTTACAAATATATGCAATACACTGGAATATACACCGTAAACTTAGAGTTATAATTTTACAAAGATCATAAAAAAGATATTTTTACAATTCTTTATAATGGAGTAGAAGTATAGAGGAGAAGGAGATATCAACTGTTGGCCATTAGGAGGTGACATTTCCATGCACTCTCCCCCTCAATGGAAACTCTAAAAGGCTAAGCATTGTATGAAACTTGTATAATTTTACAGCACACAATGGCTTCGTAAACATATCTGCAACTTGATCTTCATTTGGGTAGTACTGAAGATCTATATCACCACAGAGAACCTTCACTTGGATAGAGTGCATATGAATCTCTATATGATTTTTCCTTTGATGTTGAACTAGATTTTCAGAAAGAGAAATGCAAATTATGGATATCACATAGAATATTATTACTTCCTTTATCTTCCATGTGTATCTCTTCCAATAGTTTCTTCAGCTACATGGCTTCTTTCGTTGCTTCCATTGCACTTCTATATTTTTCCTCAGTAGAAGAAATAAAGACTGTTGATTTTTTTACTGCTCCGTGTAATAGAACCTGCACCAAAATTAAACACATATATAGTTGTATACTTGTGATCTATCACATCACCAGCATGATCAAAATCATAATATTTATATAAATATGCATTGTTAGAAGAATTATAATGTAGACCAAAATTAATTGTTCATTTAATATAACACAATATTCTTTTGGCTAACTTCTAGTGATCATGATATGGCTCCTGCATAAATCTCAAAGTAATCCCTATTGCATAAGCAATGTCAAGTCTAGTAATAGTTATATAAATCAAACTACTTACAAGTTTCCTGCATAAAGTAGGATCATCTTTTTCTCATTCAGGTTTAGGATCTAGTTTATATCCAACTTCTATAGGAATAGAAATAGGTTTACAATCAATCATATTAAACGTTTTAAGAAAATTAGTGGCATATTGTGATTGAGATACAATAATATAATTTTTATCCTAATATATAGCCATGCCTAAGAAATGATGCAATAATCCTAAATTAGTCATTTCAAAGTATTGCTTTCAATTAGCTTTAATTTTCATAATTAAATTGTTAGGGTTACTAGAAATAATTAAATCATCAACATACAATATAATGAGAATAATATGATTTTCTTCAATTTTTACAAATAAATCATGTTATCAGAATAACAATTAGAAAATCCAAATTCATAAAAAAAACTATTAATATTTGCATACCAAGCTCTAGGAGCTTGTTTTAAACCATATAAAGATTTTTTCAATTTACAAACATACATTTATTTACCTGGTTCTTCAAATCCTTTAGGTTGGGTCATATAGATTTCATCTTTTAAATTACCATTCAGAAATGCATTCTTGACATCCATCTGATGGATTTTCCAACCATATTGAGTAGCTAAGGAAATCAGAATCTTTACAGTGCTCATTTTTACAACTGGTGCAAAGATTTCAATGTATTCGATACATAGTTTTTGAGTAAACCCTTGAGCTACTAACCTAGATTTGAATTTATCTCTGTCATCATCTTTATATTTAATCTTGTATAGCCATATAGATATGACTATACTTCATTTTTTAGAAGGACGGACTAAATCCCAAGTCTGATTTTTAATTAAGGCAGTATATTCATATTTCATTGCATCTACCCATCTTTCATCAAGAGAAGATTCTTATAAATATTGGGGTTCAGGTTCATACATTGTCATCAAAACATGATATGTATGTTGACTTCTAGTCATCTTCTGCAGGTTTTCAGGATTAGAGTCTTGAATAATAGACTCATCCCATCTAGGTATTTTCGATAAAGAGAAAACATAAAATAACTCTTTTTCAACTATAGGTTCATTACTAATTTCATCATCACATACATCATTATCACTATTATTATCATTATTTTCACTTTCATTAGAATCATCATGAACAATAGAAAGAAAATATGATGAAGAAGAAAAAAAAGGTTTTTCTAATATTTTAACATTCATGTTTTATGAAGCTTCTCTTTTAGAAGTATCGTAAATCCTAAGACCTTTAGTTTTACCTCCATAACCTACAAAGATACAGGGATAGGAGGTATTATCAAGCTTCTTCCATTTTGATTTTGGAATGAAGATAGAAACAGGGCTACTAAATATTCTCAAATGAGAAACACTTGGTTTTTTATTTTACCACTTTTCTAGAGGACTGGAGTTAACTAAGGCTTTAGTGGGTACTCTATTAAAAATGTGAAAAACAATGTTCATTGCTTCAGCCTGTAGAAATTTAGGGACTTGTGTTGAATGAAACATAGTTCTATCTATTTACAAAATGGTGTTGTTTTTCCTTCCACAATCTATTTCTATTGAGGGGAATAGGTAGTAGTCAGTTCTCTTTAAATACCACATTCGAAACACAATTATTAAAATTTCCTTACTAACATGTTCTCCCCCATTATCATCCCTAAGCCTCTTAATTTTATAACTAAAATTATTTTCAACTAAGGATTTAAATTCTTTAAATTTTGACAAGACACCAGATTTCTTTTTTGATGAAATAAGACCAAATCATATGAGATAAATCATTAATGAACGTGGCAACATATAAAAAACCATTAAGGTATGGAACTTCTAGGGGTCCTCAAACATCACCATGGACAAGTTCCAAAGGTTCAGTAGAATTTACATCATGATGACTATGGAAGGGGTTAGCATATTGCTTACCACGTAATCACCCTTCACATGTTTCATCATTTTGGGAAATAGGTGGCAAACCAGACACTAGTTTCAATCAAAACATATTGTACATGCTCCTAAAGTTGACATGACCTAGTCTCTCATGCCAAAATTTCATGTCACTTCTTTGAGATATCAAACAAGAAACAGAGGGAAATCCATTAAACACATAAAAACCATCTCTTTGTATACCTTCAACTATAGTAACACTATGTTCATTTTTAATAAACCATTTATCTTTTAACAAAGTTACACTATAGTTATTTTGAGTCAATTGAGAACAAGAAATAAAATTCATATTAAGTTTAAGAACTAACAAAATATTCTTAATAAAACCATTAGAGACCTTTAATTTACATTGTCCTTGAACATCAAGGATGGAATAATCACCCAAATAGCTCTAATCATTGCATTATTTAAGGTTAGATAGGATATTAGATCTAAATTTCATGTGCCTAGAGGCACCACTATCCAATATCCACTCATTTTATTTTGCGGTAACAAAACCTACATACAAAGAAAGTACATTCAATTTTTGACTATTTTTCTTATTCTTGTTTTGATTTTGATTTTGATCTGATTTGATTCCCTTTTGGTTTTTGAAATTTGACTTGTTTTTTTATTTACAATCTTCTTTCTTATGGCCAAATTTTCCACAGTTATGACATTTACCATCAAAACTAACTCTTAAGTTTCTTGGTTTTTTGTTTTTACTATGAGGTTTAAAAGTTGATTTTTTATTCTTGTTGAATCTAGAAGGTTTATTTTTTGATTTTTGAGTAAGAAGTGCCTAAGTGGAATTCTCTTTTGAATAATTTTTTTTCATAACTTGCTCTTCCTGAATCAGAAGAGCACTAAGGGTTTGCAAATTAGGGATATCTTATTTAGTTTGATACTTAGAATTCAATATTGAAATGAAATTTCTAAACCTTTCATGAATACTTAACTGAATAATAAAGTAAAGTAACTTGTCTTGAATTAAGTTACAATTACATCGATCCAGACTTAATATTTTTCATTTAATCCAAAAAATATTACTTTTTCATCTCCCTTCATGGGAGTTGTCATTAGTTCTAGAATCAATTTAATGATTTTCGATAACCGTGTACCTTCGTGCATTGATTCCAATTGCATCAAAGCCTCACTCAGATTTTCCTGATTCTCAATATGAAGGAGAAAATCATCCTGCAAACTTTTAAAAATAATGTACATAGCTTCCTATGCCTTTTTTTGATATGCAACAATATTGTCCGCAGTTTTTTGTCTTCTGGTCAAAGCCTTTTCCATTCCATTTACGACCGTACAGAGCTTGCGAGCCATGAATTCCACCTTCAACAATATCTTATATATGTTTTAATTGTTTACATTCAACATCTGTGATTTATCAATATTAAATTGGTTGGATCCCATTTTTGTGTAAATAAAATTTCAATGAAGAACAACAAGGTTTATATTAATCAAGGTTCAAAAAATCCCCATATCATTGTTCAAGTCATGGAATCAACTTTTGATGAATTCATGTCAAAAAAGGGACCTGTTAAAAAAATATTATAAACATACGATATATTAGTTTTACAATAGCAGTAATTTATCGAAATCTGAGTGATTTTTTTTTAGTTTTTTGTGAAAATTTGACAACGACGACTTTAGTTGACATGTCATAAAATAAATCATTTCAAATTGAAAAAAAGTTATCTAATGTGTACAATATTATTAAAATAATTTTCTCATTTAGAAAAGAAGGATCAAATTAAAATATATTTAACAAATGAGAAAATTTAAAATTATGAAATTGTATATATAAAAAACATTATGGAGTACTGCTCCTATAGCTCGGCCGAGTTAGTTTAACCAAATCAGCGAGTTGATTTATTTAATCCAACAAGTTACCAACATATTTTTTTCCAATTCTCAATGTAATGCCAACTCGGGCGAGTTATCTGAGCTCAACTGACAAGCTAAATTGGTGAGAAAGATTCAAGGGGTGAGTTACAATCTTGTTGCCAAGCCACATACTTTGGCGATCAAAACACAAGAAATGTGTGGCCAAAGCCACGATGTTTAACCACCCCATTGAGGCTCATTAATCCTAAATTTTGCCTACACCCCACCAATCTAGGATTAAACTACACAACCCACAAGGTAGGCCCATTGCCAATGTAGAAGAAGGAGAATGTGGGTCGTCTGGGAGGGGGATAGTCATACCATGTGGTGGAAGTGGATTGAGATAGGTGGGGGCACAAAAGAGCCTACCAATTGGTGACACAAGACATGTGGGGTGGGGAATGGGGCTACCCCACTTAGTTATAGACATATTGTTAGTGTAGTGTTTTATATAGTTTATAAAACTATATATTATAGGTTTTAATCAATATTTTAATTTATATTTATAAACTATAATATATATGGATTCTAATATATAGTATTTAAACTATATATGTTAGAGTATGTAGGTTAAACTATATAACCTATAGTTTTGAAAACACAAAAACTATGTGTCTCGAATTAAAATAGGTACCCAAATTATAAATACAACCAAATTTATACTAAATATTTGGACACATTTTTAATACAACTTGTTGGTGCTCAAAATTGTCTCACCCCATTTTTGCCCATGGAAATTTATTGATTTATGACCTCTGTCATTTTATCCTTCCCCATGTTGTGTTTGGCTGGTCTTTGTCTGCCCCTAGGTTAAAGATCATGTATGGGTCCATATTTGTCTCCTAGTTTCTTTGTTCCTCTAGAAAGGTTTGTATTTTGAGTCTCCCGTGCTCTACCCTTTCAAAAAAATTGTACTTTCCCATTCCCTCTATTTCCACAGTCATAATTTGTTGTTCTTTTCATTTTACCCTAAATACTCAAAGAAAAATGAGTTGATGTGTCCCTAAGAGTCATGTTTGAGCCATGCAATAGTCTAAATTCTTTGTCCTTGAAGAAAACCTCATTTTCTGGCTCAAATGGACGTTTCTCTGTGTTTTACGGTTTAACGAGCATTTCTCCCGGTCAAATTTGCATCATTCAGTTGATAGGGATATGTGGCACCTCTTGGTTAGATGCGGATCGGCTTAATACTTCAGAAATTCCATAAAAATCCTTTTTTTTTAAATGTGTCCACGTGGAGGAATGACGCTCATTTAAGAATCAAATTTTTGGTTTGGCTTTGAAGTAACGCCGGGAGGACACATGGAGGGTTGGCAGGAAAGAAACACGTGGAGGCTTCCATTGGGTTTCCCATACTTAGACAAATTTCAAAAGGATTTTGGGAAGTCCAGGACACATGGAGGAATGACGCTCATTTGAAGATCTACTTTTGGGCTTTGCCTTGGAGTAGCGTCGAGAGGACATGTGAAGGCTTCCACTACTTTTCCCAGACTTGGGAAAAAAATTTATGCAGTTGGAGCAGTTTGGAAGAACAGGACATGTGGCGAGCTCACACTCATCCAGGGTCTTTACTTTAAGCACCATCTTAAAGAAGCACTAGGATGACACGTGGAGGCCTCCACTTGCTTTGCATTTTACTTAGACTTTTCAATGGCTAAAAGGAGACTGCCTCAGAGTATGACACGTAGTTCCTTCCATTGAGCTTCAAGCATTTAGACAAATCTCGCTGGAATAGGACACGTGGCGAGCCCGTGCTCGTTCAAGGTATAAAATTTTTGGGATCGCCTCAAGGTGTGCCGTGGTGACACGTGGCAGTTTGAAAAGTCAAAGAGGAGGGGAGGCAGACCATTGGGGGAAACTTGAAAATTTTTCCTCTTGTATTCAAATGACTCAAAGTATTGAACTAACCCACAAGCCTGAGGGGTAAAAAGTCAAAATTCATTTGAGAAGTCAATAGCGGAGGTGCAGGCTAATGAACGAAAAGTGAAAAATTTTCCCTTTGAGGGAAAAGGGAGTTAAAGGCATAAAGGGACCTGGGGTTCTGTTGGGAGCCACTTTAGAAACTTGAAGTGTAGATGTGGGCTGGTGGAGGAAATGTTAAAAAATTTCCTTCACGAAATATGATTAAAATATGAAATGAGAGTGCTGCCCCTCAGTCAATCATATGAGGACACATGTCCTAAGGGAGGGCGGAGCTGCGGAGGAAAAATGAAATGTTTTCCTTTTTTCAGAAAGATGCAAAATGTGTAAAATTGAGCCACGACTCCATATCCAATCATATTGTACCACGTGTCAGACCCAAATTGCAAAGGCGGAGCGGCGGAGGAAATCAAGAAATTTTGAAATTTTTCCAAAAGTAGTAAAAAGGTAAAAAGATGTCCTGAGGCCCGTTTTTACCCGGATCTGCCATGTGAAGGGATCAAACTTGAAGTTGAGGAACAGATTGATGGTAGCTATGCATTTCACCAATTTGGCTGCCATTTGAGCTCCAAGAGGTTTGGAGATGTATTTTTTGCATCAATCTTCATAAAAAATTTTGCCAATTCGTGTTGTTTTGGCCTACAAGGTCCGAATTAATCAATTTGGGGGTTCAATTTGTGAATCCAAGGCATTTTTCAAATGAATTTTTACTTTGGTTCGTGAAAAACATGAATTACCAGATCCAAAGCTGTAGAGTAAAAATTGGGAAGGGAAAAATTGAAATGATGAAATGAAAGGGGTCTACATGCGTGGGGAATGAAAAATGTGCTTCCACTTTGAAGAATGATGAAATTTTTGTAATGATTCACCTTTTGAAAGAACAACTGGCAACTTTTTGTGAGTTTGTTAAACATCATTTTCTAAAAATATTGCAAAGCAAAGGTGCTTTGAATATTCCACTTTTAGAGGGAAGATTTGAGGGGCAAAGTGAGTGAGTGAGTAAAAGTTATATATTGCATGAATTTTTCATGTAAATGGTTGGAGAAACTTATAATTTTCACGGGAAAATTTGGGAAGAAGCCTATTCTCTGAGAAACCACCTGAGAACCATTTTAACTCCCTTTTCAAATTTGTATCATGTTAGGTTGGTTGCAGATGTGTAGCCACTAACAAGCTCTAAGATTGTTCTTATAACATTCCCTTGCTGATAAATTTGGTCATTCTAGATTATTTTGTGATGTGTCTTGGTAAAATTTGCATTTACTTATGCTTCATAATGTTTTCAATTCGTGTTTCTTGCTCCTGTTGCAATCTGGTGTTTGGAATTTCCTTTTGATCATGCAGATCTAATTCTGGTAACAGCTTAGTGGTATTTACATTTCCAGAATCAAAAGAGTTTCCATCTGATGAAGGGATAAACAAATTTAAATTCACTCTACTTTCCTTGATATAGATTTGATTGTAAACCTTTAGGGGTACCTTGGGTCTAATAGAATAGAAATTTCTAAATGCTTTGTTGATTCATTTAACTCAAGATTTTGTGATAAATCATCAGAGATTGTGTGAAAGAGTGCAGATCTGGGCTTCCATTTGGTGCACATATCCTAGTTGAAGGAACACCGTAACCTCTTTGAAGCATTTATGTTGTCTGAGTCTTTCAATTCTGCAAAGGTCCTCAAAGAAGTTGGAAAATTCCGGTTGGTCTTGTCTAAATATCTCCCACAGAAAAATTCATTTCAAATTAACTCATCCTATCTATAATACCCCTGCATTGTATTTTCTGGCAACAAAAGAATACAATCCATTTACAAAAATGCACAAAGCAAATTAGGATCATACCATGTCTTTAGTACCCTTAGCCTTGTCTTGAAAGCATATCCATCATTTAGTAGTGACAGCTCTATTGAGTTTGAATAATGGGTAATTGATCATGTTTTCTCAAGGCCATCTCCATACAATCTGCATAGTACAAGGATATTTTCACCTCCTTCACAAAACAGAGGATAGAATATTGGTTCTCTTACCTTGGTTGATAGGCACAACCTAAAATAGTGAGGATTAGATCAAATCCTTCCAAGGTGCTACCCACTTCTTCAAAGAATGAGTGCTAACAAGTCAGATGAATTGCTTCCCCAACTACAAAATGACATATAAACCATTTATCTACCTCTGAGTGTCTTGTAAAATCCATGATGCAGCTCAAGTTGTGAAGGAGATTAAATATGGGTACCAATACAACTAATTTAAAAAATGGATACCAGAAGGGGACATGAACCTTTTTTTTTTAATTCCAAAAGTGAATAACATTAACATAGATTTTTACAAAGGGGACAAGAATTTTTAACCCGACCAATGAAAAAATTGACAACCCTATCTTTATAGAACTTGTATCCTAGCCTTTTAACCTTCATATAACTCTTGAATTTACCCTCAAAATATTTCAACCTGCACATATGAAACTATATAAATATAGGAAAAATATTTCATATAAATTTTTAACCTTTACCTTTGTTTTGCAAGCCCTACTAATTTCTTTGATTTTGATATTTTACGCACGGGGTTAGAGTTCCTTTGAATATATTTCCGCCAATGCAAATCCTTAGTAACAACCATGTCCTGGAGGGGAGGGGGTATAAATTAATTTTTTCTAGCGAATTAACCACCCAACCACTCCAGCCAACACACCTGATAGGTTAATTAAAATATGATTTAAGTACACATGCTCTGGTACCATGTTAGAATTCAAGGGATAATAAATTAATTAACCATATTAAATTAATATTAACCAAACATTAATGAAATTCATAATTAAATACACAACAAAGTAAAAACACAAACCTGGGTTTTACATGGAAAACCCCTAAGGGAAAAATACTACGAATAAAAAAAAATTCCATTATTTGAGAAACATTACACAGTTCGGAAACAAATCTCCTTCACCTCACTTCTCTATGATCCATTCACCTTGAGTGAAAATTAATATGATCCAAGACCATATTTAAATGACCCCATGGGTCATAAACATATTAAGTGATGGGGTTTGATTGAATTGTACCTTGATTTAATATAAATTAGTTATTAAGTAAACAATTAAACATAATGTAAATTTTAGATCAAATAATTAAGAATGTAATATATTCTAAATTATTTAATTATAAAATAAAGTTTATAAGCACTTAATATTATGTTATAATACCATGGAGGGCTCAGGAAATGACCCAAGATTAGGTGGGGAAGTTTGTAAGTGAGACAAAGTTGAATGCTTGGTAGGGAAGAAAATGTAAAAAAAAGAAATGATGAGGAAATTGGGAACCATACCAGACTCAGCACATGGAATGCAAGGGAAAATGACTCAAACAAGATTGCAAGGGAGGTTGGAAATGGAGAGCATATAGGGTTGAGTGGTGTAATTCCAATCAGAGGTAGATCTAGCTCGATGTGGGTGAACCATGCTAAGCACACATCATGAAAAGGTGATGAGCATGAAGGGCACCAAAAAGTGAAGGGAGCTTGGGGTAGGAACAAGTCAAGGAGGATCTTGAATGTAGGGTCCAAAGCAACAGTGATCTCCAAAAATAGGGTTGATGAGAAGAACAACACATGGGGTAGAGACCAACATTGGCTAGGTGAAATAATGTTGGGGGCGAGCGAGTCAAAAAATCAGTCATGCAACACACAAAGGCCAAGATAGGTTGTAAACACAGTGAGTTCAAACCTAAACGCAGGGTCACAAAACCATAAGAAAAATCAATCTGTAAGAAGAAAAGGCCGAGTCTAAATCAACCATACGTAACTAACCATGAAGACCCAAAAAACTCTCTTACCAAAGATAAATGCATAAAACACAAATCATCAACATAGAGCCAACTCGACTCGCCGAGTTGGGAGGATTGGCTCAATTTTCTGGGGTGAGTTGGGCCTAAAGGAGATCTCTGTGGGAGTAAAAAAATCTAGGGTGAGGCAAACCATTACTACAGGGGTGAAGCAACATGGCATAATAGCAAGGAGGAGAGGCTAAAAGTAGAAAAATAGAAAAAAATCCAAAATTTTCCAATAAAACTACAAACCATAAATACCTCTAAACCAAGAAATTTCTACAAATATGGTCATATAAAAGGAACAATAACCAGATCATACCAAGCCAAGAATTCAGATGCTAATCAAACACCATGATTAGTAAGATGAAAGTAATTCACCAGAATAACTTTACCAAAACCTTTTGCAAACAAATGAGTAGAAATATGATATATTATTATGGAATTCAATGAAATACAATAAGAATGTGCCTTGCTTATATAGGAAAGGAATACAAATCTAAGAACCAGTCAAGGTCGTAGATCAAGCCATAAATCAAGGAAAGAACTAGTCATCAAAGAACTAGTCAAGACCATAGATCAAGGAAAGAACTAGTCAATACCATAGATCAAGGAAAGAACTATACCTAACAACTAGATAATATCCCCCTAATATCTAAATAAATAAAAATAAATATCCACACACATAAATGGGTGAGGATAAATACAATAAAGGTAAATAAATTACCTAGGTGAACATGAGCTAAGGTAAATACCTACTCTAACATCATAAACAACTAGATTTGGTGAGGAAATTCCTAAAATACATGAAACTCCAAAAGCAACTTGTACATACACTGGAAACAACCCAAAAACTAGAAAAAATCCACAAAACCGAGATAAAACCAAATCAATGCAAGTCAAGAATTAATGGAAAAATGATTATGAATTTTGCACACGAAACAATTAAGAACACGAAACTGAGAGTAGTAGGAAATGAAAGACAGAGAGTGGTGTGAATCCCAACAATGTGCTATGATACCATGTGAGAGAATTTGGCCACAAGGATCAAGGGTGGTGATGCACACATCAACTAAGTTGCACTCAAACGACAGTGTGACGGAGTTTTATGTAGTAATCAAACATTCAACCATGACAATATGTATGTAAAATAAAATGGTCTGCTCATTTTCATAGATTATAAAAAGGTGTATAAATAGGATTGTTGTGTAACTCTAAATGCAAGACCACCATAACTCCATAAGAGAGAAGAGGAGTTACATTCCATAAGTGGAAAGTAACTCCTATATGACACACTGACACACATTGACGTGTATGACATAATCTATGACAAAATTTGTCATACCCCCTAAGACACCTAAGACCTATTATCTCACCTAATTGATATGACTCACCATGTGATGTGGATAACTCCTTGATACGACAAGGAAATTACCACACACAAACATATGCTTAGCTAAAATTATTTAAATATTTACATTTAAAAAATAAATAATAGAAAAATACTAATCATAAGCTAAGTGGAAACCTAAGTTAAGAATATAAAAAACTTAAATAAAATTTAATCCTAATTTTAAACTTTAGTTAAACTTGACCTAATGATAACTCTTTTAAAACAAAATAAACCATAAAAGTATAGTGTTAGTGTGTGTAATGGGATGGATCAACTCAGGAAGAGTGGTTTGGATTGATTTGGTATGCAGGAGGGCTCAAAAGGAGGGGAAAATGGAAGGCCAAGACGAGGAGTTATGTCAGGTTTTACACAGGGGACTCGACGGAGGTCTGGGAGATAGAGGTTGAGGTCAAAGGGGTTGTAACGATAGTGAAGTAGTGGTGGCTAGGTGGCTACAAGTTGGTAGGATCGGATGTGACTCAATGGATTTGGGTTGCAACTCTGTGTAAGGGAAAATAAGGTATCAGTGGATCCGTCAGGGATGCTGTGGGGTGATGGTATCCCAGTGTGGTCTTGGTGGTGGCACAGTAGAGTCGTGTCACAATAGAGACTCAATAGAGTGTTGAGAAATAGGGTTATGTAGGAGGTATGGGGAGCGAACTCGAGGAGTGGGGGTTAGCTCACTCAGTGAGGTTCCAAGATGAGATGGAGTGAAGGATGAGATGAGGGAGACATGGGTATCTTGGTGAGAAGCTCACCAAGTTGGGCTGGGTGGAGGTGAGTTTACATAGAGTGTAGGGGGGTAGCTCATTAGGGTAGATAGGGGGTTAAGAGCTAGGAGTTAGGAGGAAAGTAGTGGTTTTTGGAGTAGGAACCTTCTCCTCAAACCTTAAGGAAATTTAATAGAGTGATAAAGTTGGTTACAAGCAAAACCACCTCTATAGTTAGAGGGAAAACACCTAATTATAAAGACTGTTTTTATTGTTAAATTTGATTCTTTTGGCTATCAAGACTATAGCAAACACCTGCAAAAATAAATATTATATTTTATTTTTTGTGATTTATAAATTAATTTCTTCTGTCAGATTCTCCATGCTCCTATAAACACATTAACACAAAAACAACAAAAACACACCAAAACAACAACATTGATCAATTGAAACCACAATCACATAAATTTTATAAGGATTAAAATCATTCATTACAAGATGAAATAAAAATGGAACCGAAATGAATTAAATGTGGGTAACTCCCATTGGGCATGCCAGAATGTAAGGATGAAAAATATCAACAGAAATTAAAAGACAAACAATAAACATAGTATGCCTTTCTTCTAAGCTTTCCCTTACAAAATTTGAGTAATATTACAAAGCACTTAGATTTGTTTAATCTTCTATTAAGAAGGATTGTGGATGCTCTTTATAATTCCTTCAAATGTGGGATGTAAATGTTACGAGCCTATAAATCATGAGGATGTGGGTGAAAAATTTAGCAAAAGTTGGCTGCAATTTACATAAGCTTCCAAGGATGCGCTTGTAAATGAATGCCTTACATTTTACAGCCAAGGGTAAGGCCATGAGAAATTGATCTTATTTTGAATGGGATCCATTATAATAATTGCAATTACGTTAAATAGTAAGAGGTTTCAGTCTGTGTTGTTGCATCTTTTGCAGGGGTAATGATGATCTTCGAATTCATCTAAGAAGTGGTTACACATGAAATATTGTTAGCTACACCATTGTAGGATTTTAGAAGTGGAGTGTGAGTAGATAAATAAGATTAATTAAATAAACTATTTAATTAGTTATTAATTATGAGGAGATAATTAATCATTTAAATAAATAAATGTTTAATTATATTTGCTAAAGGGTGTAGGAATTAATTTAATTAATTCCAAAGACATGATAGAATTAAAATAATTAATTCTAAAGGGGGATAGGAATATGAATTAATTAATAGAATTAATTTAATTAATTCTAAAATGGTGTATTATAGCATCATAGAATAAATTTAATTAATTCTACTAGGATGAAATTAGGTATGTAATTTTGGGGTGTGTACAACCTTAAACTTGAATGTGATACCATAAACACTAGGTTTATGTCGTAAACACTAGTAGGGAACTATAAACACCAAATGTGACACCCTAAACACCAATGCAACACCATATATACTATTTCAACACAGTGAACAACAAATGTAACACTAGAAACACCAATGCAAAACCCTAAACAACAAATGTGACACCCTAAATACTAATGTGACAACATAAATTAAAAAATGTGGTACCATAAACAACAAATGTGACACATTAAAAACAAATACAACACCCTAAACACTAGTGAAACACTTTTAAAAACAAATATGACACCCTAGATGACAAATGTGAAACCCTATTAATGGGACACCCTAATGTGACATTGAAATGTAATTCCCTAATCACAAGAGGAGAGTTATAATTATCTATAGAGGTCAAAACACACAGGATCTAGATATGCAGATGGGTAAAGAAGGAAGATCAAAGACTATAAATCCTTCGATATAAGTTCTAGAATCAAAAATTGAGTAAGGGATATACCATACAACTATTTTACAACTCATAATAGAACTGTACGATCCTAACTTGGATTTTACAGTCTTGAATCCTTTTATGATTTGGAACTAAAACTTCTTATATGCTTCTCATTCAAGTAAACAATATTAATTTTATGTCTCTCTTTCTTACACAACTTCTAGATGAAGTGTAATCACTTGCAACATAATGAAAGCCTTGGAAAATTATAAAATTATTCATCACAGAATTAACAAAACAAAAGGATAAAAGATGTGTGTGTAGTGAGGCTAGACTGCCCTTAGTGTTCAAACCCTAAATATTGAACAATTAAATTGCTTCACTATATGCCCTCATTACAGGATTGAGCCTCATGTAGTTCTTATATGTGTTTGTGCAAGTCTGAGTGCAAACTATCCAACCCCACAGGGGTTCCCTCATGTCTCTTGACACCAATATATTGGGATAACTATATATTATATAATGTACCCAACATGTTATTAGTGTTATGTGGTGTGCCTCAGCTATGTGACCTTACCCTTCATTTCTTAAAACCCTTGAAAATTCTTGGAGTGTATTTTCTCTTGTTAAGATATATCTCTATGATCTTAGTATGATTGGAAATGGAGGAAGATATACTATTTTACCTATTTGAGTGCTTCATATTTGTATTAGGGACTAGTCTAATTGGTTTGTATCTGATTTTTGTAGATTTAGGAAACCCTTGAGTGATTTTGGAATGATGGCTGTAATAGGGAGCTTGTAAGAGTTTCAGGTGAGTTATAAAGTGACATTGACTTGCTTATATAGCCTTTCGTAGGTGAAATATTATAAAATTCCTACCCTAATAAGGTGGAAAGACTCAATAAATTTATTAGCAATGAAAAACGTTAGAGAAAGTAAAGTGGAAGGATTGTATAGGTTAGTCAAGACTATACCCCACATCCTAACCCCTTTGTATGGTCATCAATAAAAATGAAAAGAAAACTGGTTTTTTTCTACTTTTATTTGATAATTTTCTTTTAATAAATAATAGAGAAAAGTGTAAATACAAGAAAGTAGCAGAAGATCTAGGGATATGAATTGATTGGATTCAAAATGTGAGAATTTTTCTTAGTAAAGGAGCATAATCAAACTTGGCATAACAAAAGGATAAATTACCAAAATTTAGTGTCTATATTTCCACCTTTAAGTGTGCAATTGAGAATTGCATTCTTTAAAAAAATGTACGTGAGTGTGCACACATACTTTGTCTTCTCTTGATAATGGTTCTCTATTATGTTGGTGTTGGAATATTTTATAATTAAACTTGTTACACATAGTGTAGTCAATGTTGATGATAAAAATTATAATATAACTCAAGATATATATAATTCTTGTAACTTTTAACTTTAAAAAAAGTATGAAAAGGAGATGCAAAACATGGAAGGAACAAACCTATTAATTTTGTGGAGGGATGATACATTGTTCTTATCATTCCATGGAGACTTAAAAAAATTCTAGGATGTTAAAGGATTGGGGGTGATTATTCCCTAAATTTTTCAAAAGGAGAGACTAGATGGTTAAGCGCAACCCAACACTAGAGAAAGTGAGAAGGAACCAAAGTGTCCTTGTTTAAAAAATTGTAAACATGAATGTTGGCTTATATGACAACCTACAAATAAATTATCCACTTTGACATCTTCCACAAAAACCTAAAACCATATCATTTTAGACTAATCTAGGTTGATTTTTTAGTGTTGTGACTTTTGAGTAAATCAAACCATGAAATGAATGGGAAATTTCATGTTCCTATAAATTTTTACACAATTAATTCCAAACATACAACTAGTGAAATTTCATAGGGGATAAGGATTCCCATACCCCTAAACCCTATTCTTACAACTGAGTTTGAATAGTGCAGTGGAGAAGGAATAAAGTACGCATGCCCCCTATATCATGTTCTAAACTAAGTCATCTATATCATATATTTTTATATAAATATTGTGTATATATGATTAAATATGAGAAAAAACTTATTGAGAATGTGCTCCATATTTTGTAAAATTTATCGTGGTCAAGATTGTACCACAATCTTGAATTTATTTTATGGTTTTACCTTCTTTTTATTCTACCACATTCAGTATCTATTCCTATGTTTGAGGATTTGATGCTAGTAAAATTTTGTTCACATATCTTTTTGTTGAGGTTTTCTAAGATTACTCATCCATTTATCATTGAAGGGCCTAAACCAAGTGTTAAAACCATTATAACACACCAGGATGTTAGCATATCATGTAGGATTTATCCCATGTGCTTACCCAAGGTGTAATCATTGCACCAAGTCCATTATTGTTTTAGGGAATGGAATGTGAATCAAAACTCTTAGAAATTTAGATATAACCATATACATTCACATAAAAGAATAATACCACACATTCTATTACTCAAAACACATCAGTATGTAAGAAAAGGATGGATAAATAAAAATAAATATTCATTGATCTAGGAAAAAATAATAAATAAACCATTAATGGCTTACAATAACCAAATCATAAGTTTGGCACTATATATTCAACATAACAACCAAATTGACATTAACTTAGCAACAACCCCAAAACTAATTTACAACCCTTTTAATGGGTACTAACCATTGATTTATACATTCAAGAATTTCAAATATGCGTCTTCTCCCTCCAAATAATTTGTCAGCATTACTGAGGTAATTAGAAGACACCATTAATTTATTTTACATCGTAAACTCCAGCAAGTAGCTTCTTATGGAACCTTCACAACAAACATCCATAGCATGCATCCAAACTTCATCATTATTTTTCAACTTCTTGATACATTTTTTATCCCAATGATACTTTCTTCCAAGGATCTTTGGCTTGTATAGCATCAACATTGTAATCCAATCATACAAGTGATGAGGAAACTCACAAAAAATTGAATATAGAGACACAACATGCATCCATAATTCATCATTATTTTTTAATTCCTTGATGCACTCTTTAGCCCAAGGATGATTTCTTACAAGGGTAATTAGATTTTCTAGTAGCAACTTTATAATCAAAGGATACAAATGATGAGGAAACTCACAAAGAATTTAAATATAGAATTTTTTTTAACTTCACATTTTCCCATTTCCTCACATAGTTTTCCTCTATAACTTGGATGTTTTGCATGTACTCCTCTTCTTGTTCATCTAACCATTTTTCTATGTGTTCAAGTGTTATTCTCCATGACAGTTTCCATTCCCTCAATGAGTAAGGTCCTAGAAATGAAACCAAAATTTTGGGATTTTATAAGGCTACCTATCCATTGATCTTATAAGTTCATGACCCAATTTTGCAAGCCCATGTAATCCATCATGCATGTTTGCATATCATGTAGGATTTCACTTGTTTACTCACCAAAGGTGCACTTGGTGTGTCATGTCTCTTGCCAGTTTAGGGAATGAAATGTACATCAAAACACTTAGAAAATTAAACATAACCATATTCATGTGCATAAAATTAGAATAGCATACATGTTATTACTTAGAACACATCAGTATGAAAGAAAAGGATTCATAACTTGAAATCAATATTCATTCATCAAAAAAAATTATATATCATCCATTAATGTCTTATAATTACTAGAACATAATCTTGGTACTCTATATTCATCATAACAACCAACTTGACAATAACCCTATAACCGCTTCACAACCCTTTCAATGGGTGCTAACCCCTAATTTATATATTCAAACATTTCAAATACTCATTTTCTCCCACCAAAAGTAGGTTGTCACCATTATTGAGGTAATTTTGAGGATGCTATCAAAATTATTAGATAGGGAGAAACAAAAATACAAATTCATTTCTTATTACTTCATCAATTTGATGGAAGGATTGGACTGCATATCTTTTTATTTACACTGATAGATCAAAAGATATGTTAGTGACTCTAGAATGAAATTCCTCTCATCACACACTACTACATTCGATGCATTTTTGTTTCTTTTTGTCTTCTTATAACCTTTTCACTTTTGTTGACTTGTATAGTCGTGTATGTTCCACTGGGTAGTCCTCTCTCTCTTAATTTTGTGCATACCTTATCCTTTTTTCACCCTTTTAATCCTTTGGTTGTGCACATTATTGATTTATTCTATGCATGATTAACCAAAACCCAATGTTTGTGTGCTCATGTTGTACACATGCTTGAAAAAACCTACTTTTGCATGTTAATCTTATCATAATTTTGGGTTCAACATCTCCCTACACTAAGTTATTTTTTAGTCCCCCAAAAAACCTTGGTTTAAATATTTCAAGATTTAATTTGTGTTTGTTTGGACATGATCTTTGAATGCACTCCATTTAATGAGAACACCTTTCATGCCTTTAACCATATTTAGTAAAAGAGTTCCTAGATTTGTATCTTCTCCTCCCTTCTCGATGGCCTCATGCATTGACTTTATTTTTTCCAAGAACATTCCCTTAGTTTCCTTCAAATATTATTCTACTTTAATGATATTCAAGAGGAGGACCCCAAAAAATCTCTTCATACATGAGCTACTTTGTTTGGATATGGCCAGCAAGAGTCCCAAATTCATCAAATTTTTGTTTATGCTCAAGATTTTCTCATATTCAGACCACCTATTTCTCCAAGGATTCTTTTGTTGTATGTCTCCTTTGATGATCTCCTTATTTAGAAATCGATAGCCTCTAATAATTTTAACACATTTATGATTACTTTCACCTTTTTCCTCACCTCCATAAAGGTCTCATTACATATGGTTAACTGGGATTCTACTTATTTCTTCATAACCCCAGTGGGGTTTTATTTTCATGTAGGTATTGTGCTCACAAGGAATTAATCAAGAATTAGATAAATTTTAGTTATGAGGTCATGCACGACTATCACCTTGTTAGAGGTAAAACCCTATTCCATGATTTTTACATATATGGATTACATGCACACCTCTAACCCCTTTATTTTTTCAATGGTGGTATTATTAACATTTTCTACAAGATAGATATCATCAAAATATTTTGTTCCATATACCTATTCTTGAGGATCTATCAGGACACCTCATCTATTGGTTTCATCAAGGCATTAGATGTTTATTCTTCACTTATCTGTTGGGAATTTACATAGGTGGTGGGATTTCCACCTACTTTTTGCATTTATTTTCTCTCCTCCAATGTCATGTCAAAAACCTAAAAGTGAGGTTCATCTACCAATCCTTCAACCTGCAAGGATACATTCTTATGTGTCTGTTCAAAGGATTTATACTTGTGAATATAATTCCACATGAACAAATTATTCAGGTATTTCCCCTTTTTGTACATAACCTATGTCATCTCATGATATTTTAAAGACAGGGTATCAAAATAAACATGCTTCCAATTGCATCGTGACTCTTCTTCTTTGTGAATTTCATCTTTGGGCCCCTCAAACCCTCTCTTAGAGTTGGAATCTCTTAATTTTATAGGATTTCTCTAGTGGATCCTATTACTTCCTCAAGTCTAGCCTCACCACTTGGCTTCTCTTCTTATTATTATTCCTCATGTGTTCCTTCATTGCGCAATTCTTATTCTTTAATCTATATTGGCATGTGTGTGTTTGTGTTGTCATTGATGTAAAAGGTACAAGGAAATTAATGACAAAGGATGAAGACAAGAAGTGTAAAAGTAAGTTTGTAGTGATGATGAAATGGGTAGAAAAGTTGTGACATAAGTGCAAAATTGAAATAGTGAAGAGTAATTAGGAGTTTTAGTCAGCATAGGTGGTGGCTCATAAATGATAGATATGAATGGATACTTTTGAAGCATGGTAGATGCATGGAGATCATGTTGGTGATGTGATGCCACACTCATACAGGTCTCATAAGGCGATTGAATGGTTTGAGCATGGATTGTAGTTCTACATCTAGACCTAATCTAGTTTCTCGGTGGCTTAATGGAGTATGAAGATCAATTTCTGAGGTTTTTGGTCCCATGAGGGAATGTAGAGGAGTGATACATGTTGTCACAAATATATTAGGGCCTTTTAAAGAGATTTAAAGTATATGTATCATGTTAACCTACTCTATTTAGGTATAAACCTGACCTAATTCTATGACCTAGCTAGGAAAGTCGTGGTGGTTGAGAAGATGAAGAGCTAAGTATGATTTGATGAGCATTAAAGAAGTTGAGAGAGGTTTTATTAGATTTTTGGGAAAATTTAGTTGTATATGATGATATTCTTGCATGATATGGTGTTTTTAGTCTTATCAATCTAAAAAAGGTGAGTTTATTAGCTTAATATGAAAATTTTTGTGTTGGTTGGCATGTGCAAAGCTTTCATGGGGACATGATCCTTTTAGGGATGTTGAGGCATTGAGATAAGAATATTTTAGAGTTGGAATGAGATCAAATGAAGTCTTGTGCTTTATGAACGATTGTTAAGAAAGTAAGGAGGTCAAAAAAACTACCTAAACCCTAGTTCATCAGTGATGGAGGAAATATTTTTGGTGTGAGCTCAAAATCCATTAAATCATAAAATTTTATGATTTTGGGATGGATATGACTCTCCCATATTCCTAATGGTGGTTACTTTTATTCTTGATAGTAGCTGGAGCCCACTCAGATTTACATATTTCTAGGAAATTTTGGTTTTCTTTCAAGTTTTCCATTTGACCTATTATATAAATTGATTTTATGAGTATAATGGAAGCTATACTATATTTTTGAGAATATTTCAGATTTTGGTGAATCTGTTTGGAGGTCTACATAGGTCAAAAAGTGAAGACTGGTTTTAGGCCTAATAAAAAGTTTTAACAGTCATGGTGAAAGGAGGTTCTTGGGAATGTGTGGCATAATTAATGGTGTATAATGAATATTAATGTGTTTTACATATCAAATATGACACGATTCATGATTTTTTGAGTTCTACATGTCATATTGGTTGGCAAAAATGAGGTCACAAGTTGACCTACTTGACAGGGTTTAAGAACAGTGACGGTACTTTGATGAAATTGGTCTGAAAGACCATTATATTGGCTTGAGTCTTGATGTAAATATTTTGGAGACTGATTATGGGTTCAATTTTATCTTATTTCATTAATTTAAAGGTCTTGAAAGTTTCCTTACATGTGTGAGAAGATCAAGTTTCCAAGAATGGTTTTCTGGAAAGCATATGTATCTTGGCGGACAGAGATGTTTTGATGAATCTATGGGATGAGTCATGAGGTATAAAGTGGATTTAGGTGTTCCTTGGGTTATTTTATTTCTAATTATTTTTTTTATGCCATATTTGAGTTTTTATAGTGAATTTTTGTCTTCATCTTTAAATATTGGTCTGCTAGAGGTGTTAAAAATGAGTAGGAGACAGTCTTACTTGATGGTGTCATGAGGAGAATGGATGATGTAGAGGTTCCTAAGATTGTGGAAGGTTTTGATAGGATTTACTTGATATGTGTGAATATTTTGGATTCATGGTGGAATTTATTTTTTCCCTTAGAGTCCAAAAATCATTTGGTGGAGAAGAAACTAGCCTTTTAGGCCTAGTTGTGCATGATGAGTGTCTTAGTCTAATGCCGACCTATATGGTCATTTCATGTGAATTTATATGGGTTTTTAAATGTGTTTTAATTTTTGTATGACCTAAATTAATGGTCATGGCTGACCTAATGTTTTTTTAAGCATAATTCATGTATATAAGAGTGTTATATTTGCTCATTCGAGCTTGTGGAGAGGATAGAGTTGTCAGTGAGCTAGAGGAGGTGGAAGAGAGTGTTAGAGGGGTATAAGGTAGAAATAAGAATAAAAATTTGAATGTGAGGAGGTTATAGTACAAGTTATTCAAGGTCATTATACCTAATTATCTTTTGAAGGATAAATATTGAGTGAAGTAGAAGAGAGAGTTGTTTGAGATGGTTTTGAAGTGTTGGAGCTGAAATTGTGATCACTATATGTTGTAGGAGCAACTATACATCAGTGATCTTCATATTCATGTGGTTGAGTTGGTGCTTGATCACCTTAGGGGGTTGTAGTCTCATTTTAGGTTTTGTGCCTTTCTAAATATGGGTTCGTGCTCCTTATGGGGCTAGTTCCTCACTAAATAAATCTTGTGTGATGAGTAATATTAAGGCAATTCTTTTGGATTGAGTAATATATTCAAAAAAAATTGTGGGTTTTCTTCCCCTTGATGTTTTCCCACTTCACATCATGTGTTATTTTGTACTCTCTTGGTTTGTGCTCTTATGAATGGTATTTTCATGTTATTAAGCTCATATTAATGAATGGTTTAATTGTTAATGGTTTACATAATTTAAATACAATTGGATGAAAGTTTTGAAGGAATGATTCACCCCCTTTCTCATGTCATTGTGCTTCTAACAATTGGTATCATATCAAGGTCCTTTTGAAGAATTTTAACCACTTAAAGGAGATCCTTTAAAGCACTAAAATGTTGATTCAGTAGGTTGGAACTTCCACTAGCAAGGCTCCTATGTTTGATGGGTCAAACTATGTATTTTGGAGCATCAGGATGATAACTCACATCATGTCCTTAGGATGTGACATTTGGTAGTCAGTGATAGATGGATATATTGTTCCTTAGACTCCTCCAACTAGTACTATAGATAAGAAGGCTACTATTGATAAATCCAAGGAAATGAATGTAATTTTGTGTGGACTATCATAATTTGAACTTGTTAAGGTTAGGCATTGTGTTGGAAATTCTAGGCACTGAGAGGGGGGTGAATTAGTGCTTATTAAAATTTGATGCAATTTTCAAAAATTCAATCAACCACACTTAACTATGTTAACCATAAGACACATGAGAATCCAACCATTTAAGAAAAAGAGAAGAAAACACACATGAGGATACAATATTTAATGTGGGAAACCCATCTAGGGACAAAAATCCACTGAACCAGAGAACTAACTTGGAAAAATGTCCTATACATTTGCAATGGTTTCAATGTATGGTGAGCACCCACTCACTTTGAATAACCCACTCAAAATCTGAAGCACCTAATTTGGTATAAAATAAATCACCCACTTTCTAGGAAGCACCCACTCCCAAAATTTTGAGCAACAACTCAAACTTCATTCATACAATACATGGTTGATCACCTTATTCACCTGGTTGCTTATATAAACCTTATCTAATCTTTGTTTTAGTTCACCTATCTTCTCCTATTTCTCAAAAATAGAATCATAATATTAGTTTCACACATTCCACACCAAAATGAGCTTACAATGAACAAATATAACTCTTCTACATGAGCTATTTGTTGGATATGGACAGCAGAGTTCCCAAATTCATCCATTTTTGTTTATGTCAAGAGTTCTCATATTCAGACCACATATTCTCCAAGGATTTCTTTTGTGAGGTCTCCTTGATGATTCCTTATTTAGAATCGATTAGCTCTAATTAATTGAACACATCTGATTACTTTCACCTTTTTCCTCACCTCCATTAAAGGTCCTCATAATATGGTTAACTGGGATTTATTATTTCTTCATACCCCAGTTGGGGTTTATTTTCATGTAGGTATTGTGATCACAAGGAATAATCAAGAAGTAGATAAATTTGAGTTATGAGGTCATGCACGACTATCACCTGGTTAGAGGTAAAACCCTATTGCCAGATTTTTACATTAGGATACATGAGCAAAAACTCTACCCCTTTATTTTTCAATGGTGGTATTATTAACATTTTCTACAGATAGATTAGTCATTCAAAATATTTGTTCCTATACCTATTCTGAGGATCTAGCAGGACACCTCATCATTGGTTTCATCAAGGGCTTAGATGTTTTATTCCTCCACTTATCTGTTGGGAAAATTTACATAGGTGGGGGATTTCCACCTACTTTTTGCATGATTTCCCTCGCCTCAATGTATGTCAAAAAACTAAAAGGAGGGTTCATCTACCAATCTCAACAGCAAGGATACATTCTTATTGGTCTGTTTCAAAAGGATGTAACTGTGAAATATAATTCCAATGAACCAATTATTTAAGATTTCCCTTTTTGTACATAAACTATGTCATCTCATTGATCTTTAAGGGGGCGGGGGGGGGAGGCGGGGGGGGGTGGGGGGGGGAAACACGGGTATAAACTAAACATGCTCCAATTGGCATCTGACTCTCTTCTTTGTGAATTCATCTTCGGGGCCCTCAAAACCCTATATTAGAGTGGATATCTTAATTTTATTAGGATTCTCAGTGGACCTATTACTTCTCAAGTCTAGCCATCACACTGGCTTCTCTTTATTATTTTCCTATGTGTTCCTTCACTGCGAATTTTCTCTTAATTAATTGGCATTGTGTGTGTTTGTGTTGTCATTGATGTAAAAGGGTAAAGGAAGGAATTAATGACAAAGGATGAGAACAAGAAGTGTAACAGTAAGTTTGTATAGGATGAGCAATGGTCGAAAGTTGTGACATAAGTGCAAAATGAAATAGTGAAGAGAATTAGGAGTTTTAGAGCAAGGTGGTGGATATAAGGAGAGATATGAATGGATAATTTTGACGCAGTGGTAGATGCATGGAGATCATGTTGGTGGATGTGATGCCCACACTCATACAGGTCTCAAAGGCGATTGAATGGTTTGGCAGGGATTGTAGTTCTACCTCTAGACCTAATTAGTTTCCGGGGCTTACATGGAGTAATGAAGATCAATTTCTGAGGTTTTTGGTTCCATGAGGGAATGTAGAGGGAAGTGATAATGTTGTTCACAAATATAGTAGAGGCTTTTAAAGAGATTTAAAGATAGTATATGTTAACCACTCTATTTAGTATAAACCTGACCTAATTCTATGACCTAGCTAGAAAGTCGGGTGGTTGAGAGATGAAGAAGCTAAGTATGATTGAGGAGCATTTTTCCATTTTTTTAAAGAAGTGAGTAAGAGGTTATTGATTTTTGGGAAAATTTCGTTGTATGATGATATTTGCATGTATGGTGTTTTAGTCTTATCAATTAAAAAAGGTGAGTTATAGTTAATATGAAATTTGTTGTTGGTTGGCCATGTGCAAGCTTTCATGGGGACATGATCCCTTTAGGGATGTGGAGCATGAGATAAAGAATATTTTAGAGTTGGAATGAGATTTTTCCCCCCCAAATGAAGTCTTGTGATTGTGCTTGCGTGAACGATGGTAAGAAAGTAAGGAGGTACAAAAAAAACCAAACCCTAGTTCATCAGTGCATGGAGGAAATATTTTTGGTGTGAGCCAAACTCCATTACATCAAAACTTTATGATTGGGAGGGATATGATCTCCCATATCTACATGTGGTACTTATTGATAGTAGTGGAGCCCACGCAGATTTACATAGTTATAGGAAATTTGGTGTTCTTTCAAGTTTTCCCTTTGACTATTCTATAAATTGTTTATGAGTTACAATGGAAAGCTATACTATATTTTGAGAATATTTTCAGATTTTGGTGAATCTGTGGAGGGTCTCATAGGTCAAAAGTTTGACGACTGTTTTAGCCAATAAAACAGTTTTAACAGTCCGGTGAACGGGGTTCTTGGAATGTGTGGAAATTCATGGTGTATTAATGCAGATTAATTGTGTTTACATCTCAAATCTGACACGATTCAGGCTTTTTTGAGTTCTTACATGTCATATGGGTCGGCAAAATGAGGTCACAGTGACTACTTGCCCGGGTTAAGAACAGAGTGAGGTGGGGGGTTTTCTTTTTGGGGGGCGGGTACTTTGAAAATTGGTCGGTAAAGCCCCTTATATAGGCCTAGCAGCAGTCTGTGACTGTGCAATGTCCCAGAGACTCGGCATTGTGGGCTACCGCTACCCCACCGGTGCAATATAGCCGGCCCCGAGGGGAGTAATAGACGACAACAACCGTGCACGCGACACACGGGCCTACATGTGTGAGAAAGATCAAGTTTCCAAGAATGGTTTTCTGGAAAAGCAGATGTCTCTTGGCGGACAGAGAGGTTTGATGAATCTATGGGAGAGTCAGGAGGTATAAAGGGAATTAGGTGTCCTTGGGCTTATTGTATTTTAAGTATTTTTTTATGCCAGATTGAGTTTTTATAGTGAAATTTTGTCTTCACCCTTTAAATATTGGTTGCTAGAGGTTTTAAAAATGGTAGGAGACAGTCTTCTTGATGGTGTATGAGGAGAATGGATGATGTAGAGGTTCCTAAGATTGTGGAAGGTTTTGATAGGATTTATTGATATGGTGAATATTGGATTCATGGTGGAATTATTTTTCCCTTAGAGTCCAAAAATCATTTGGTGGAGAAGAAGAAAACTAGCCTTTAGGCATGTTGTGCATGATGAGTGTCTTAGTCTAATGCCGAACCATATGGTCATTTATGGAATTATATGGTTTTTAAATGTTGTTTTAATTTTGTTATGACTAAATAATGGTCATGGCTGACCTAATGTTTTTTAAGCATAATTCATGTATTATAAGAGTGTTATACTTTGCTCATTCGAGCTTGTGGAGAGGGATAGAGTTGTCAGTGAGCTAGAGGAGGTGGAAGAGAGTGTTAGAGGGGTATTAGTAGAAATAAGAATAAAAATTGGAATTGCGGAGGTTATAGTAAAGTGATTCAAGGTTCATTTAATACCTAATGACTTTGAAGGATAAATATTGAGCCGAGTGAAGGTAGAGGAGAGTTTTTGAGATTTGTTTTTGAAAAGTGTTAGAGCTGAAAGTATGATCACTATCAGGTTGTAGGAGAAACTATACATTCAGTGGATCTTCATATCATGAGGTGAGTTGGTTGCTGATCACCTTAGGGGTTGTAGGATATTTTAGGTTTTGTGCCTTTCTAAATATGGGTTCGTGCCCTTATGGGGCTGGGCTAGTTTCTCTCACTAAAAATAACATCTGGTGTGATGAGTAATATTAAGGCCAATTCTTTTGGATTGAGTAATATATTCAAAAAAATTGTTGGGTTTTCTTACCCTTGATGTTTTCCCACTCACACATGGGTTATTTGTAACTCTCTGGTTTGTGCTTCTGATGAATGGATTTTCTGTTATTTAAGTCATATTAATGAATGGTTTAATGCTTAATGGTTAATAATTTAAATACAATGGGATGAAAGTTTTGAAGGAATGATCACCCCCTTTCTCATGTCTTGTGCTTTAAACAATGGTATCATATTCAGGTCCTTTGAAAGAATTTTAACCACTTTTAAAGGAGCTCTTTAAAGCACTAAAATGTTGATTCAGTAGGTTGGAACTTCCACAGCAAGGCTCCTATGGTGATGGGTCCAAACTAGGTATTTTGGAGCATCAGGATGATAACTCACATCATGTGCCTTAGGATGTGACATTGGGTAGTCAGTGCATGATGGATATCTGTTCTAGGACTCCTCCACACTAGTACTATAGATACGAGGCTACATGATAAAAATCAGGAAAATGGAATGTAATTTGTGTGGACTATCATAATTTGAAACTTGGTAAGGTTAGGCATTGTTTGTTGGAAATTCTAGGCACTGAGAGTGGGGGTGAATTGGCTTAGTTAAAATTTGATTTGCATTTTCAACATCCAATCAACCACATTAAAACTATGTTAACCATAAAGAAACATGAGAATCCAACCATTTAAGAAAAGAGAAGAAAACAACATGAGGATACCAATATTTTAATGTGGGAAGGGGAAACCCATCTAGGACAAAAAAACCACTGAACAGAGAAATAACTTGGAAAAATGTCCTACTCATTTGCTAATGGTTTCAATGTATGTGAGCACCCACTCACTTGCATAACCCCCCACTCAAAATCTGAAGGCCACCTTAATGTGGTATAAATAAACTCACCCACTTTTAGGAAGCACCCATCCAAAATTGAGCACATCGCACACAACTCAAAAGTCATTCATACAATACCATGGGTGATCACTTATTCAACTGGTGCTTTAGATAAACATATTAATCTTTGTTTGTAAGTTCACCTATCTTCTCCTATTTATCAAAATAGAATCATCAATATTATTTCAGAACATTCCACACACAAATGAGCTTTACCAATGAACCAAATCTAACTCGTAGACAGGACCTTTCACCTTTTCACTTATCAGACTCTTCAAATCACTCATTTTTGTTCTAGATATTAAAACTGGTCCCACACCTATTTATATTGTATTTAAAATGGTAAAATGGGTCCCCAAAAAACCACACACACAAAAAAAACCAACAAAAAACAAACAAAAAAACAAAAAAAAACACCCAACCCACACCCACCACCACACAATCAATCAAACCAACACCAAACAACAAAAATCCAAAACAACACAAAACCCCACCCAACCCCTCCAAACCACAAACAAAAAACAAAAACCACCCACCCAAACAACACCAAAAAAACCAAAACAACCACACCAAACAAAACCCCTCAACAAAAACACCCCCCCCAACACCCTCACAAAAAACCCCAACCACTCCACCCAAAACAAAACAAAGACCAAACAAAAAACAACCACCAACACCACCCACCCCCACACACCACACCCCCCCAAACAAACCAAACCAACAAAAAAAAAAAACAACAAAAAAAAACAAAAAACAAACAACAAAAAAAAAAAAAAAAAAAAATGTCAATAATTCTCTTTTATTTGTTCTAACTCGCCACATTCCACGACCTTCATTAGTATAGAGGTTTTTGTGCGTAACGGCTTCTTACCACAAACATCCCTGAAAACTATCAATAAAACCACCTTTCACTCATCTTGCATGGAACCAAGTAATATACCAAAAATGAATCTAGAATGATAATTCATTAAAAAATTTTACCAAAAGATCCAACTCAAGGCTAAAACAATATCAAGGAAACACCACTTTATAAGAATTTCCTGGCTGGTTTCAGGCATCTCTGAATTTGGTATACAAAACTTGAGCTAATACTACTGTAAATATCTGCTCATGAGGCAAAAAAGGTTTTGTTTAGTAACATATAAAATTGAAATATAACGAATTATAATATCTCACCCACTTATTATAATCTCCCAATCATGGAGTTAGTAATGCTTCCAAAAAACTAGGATCTAATATACCAGGTCTAACTGGCTGAAGACACAAAAACTAGTCTTCAATCAATGTGGTCAAACCACATCAAAGAACTTTGCAGATCTCCCTATAACCTCTAAAAATTAAATTTGCTGTATTAAAACATGTTTCAAATCATATATACCCATATGTCAAATGGAGAAAAGTCTCACCTCATACCCATTCAGACAGTGCTTCTCAAAGAGGCCCTAAAAGCGCAATTTTGTCTCAATCACTTGTAAGAAAGAAATGTTTTTTTCCAAACTAAAACATTCACATCTAAACATCATATGACACATTAAAATATTTATCAAGGAAATAAACAACTTCACTAGCTTCTCAAAACAAGTTCCTTTTGTCGGTAAGCTCAAATATGCAACCATTACTCCAATTTTATCAAAAGAGTAACCAAGTGAAATACAGAAGTTTAATAACACATTACAAAAATCATGCCACATAAAATTCAAGTAGAGTTCCTTGCAATTTCTTCATATACACTGAAATATTCACAAAATACATATTTTTGGTGGGGCCAACCATCATGAACTAAAAATAGAATTAATTATTTTAAAATGTTTCTTAGGATTACTATTCATTTTAAAATATGTTTCCAATCAAAAAATTTGCGGTTTAAGACACCTAGCCAGCTCAATTTCCAAAACTGGTCCCAAAAATGGATTTTTAGGGTTACAAACATGCTCACAAAATGGATAGAAATTCTAAAATAATCACCCAATCAACCAAATAATTTGGACCATAATTGTATCCAAAATTTCATCCATTTTTTGGTCTATGAATTATCTGAGGAGGCTCCGGCCTCCACAATTTGATTTAAATGTAATAAGTTTTGGTTCTCAATTTGCATTTACTTTGAAAAATAGTTTTGGAAAACTTGCACAAATTACAAACTATAATACTCGATTCTGAAATTTTGCTCCACACCTTAAGGAAACATACATTTTAAAACATACTAAGTGACATTTTTCTCTAGTTCATCCTTCACATTTCCATTTCCCATCTCATCTAGGTTCCCCTTTGGTCTATGATTCTTAGTTAATTGACTCTGTTGACCTGTAGAAGTGAACTAAATCATTCAATAACTCCATATGAGACCTTTTACACAATATATCAGCATTTCATTCTCACACATTGTTTTTTTTTTCATCATCCACCTTGGGTAACATTACACACCTTGCTTAATTGGGGATTGACTTTGAGAAGATTCATATAAATTGTTCATTCTCATGAAACCAGTTTGTCTCTTATACCACCGGTGCTACCTCATATGATATAAATTTCTTTCAATTATTTTTGAGTGAAATTTATCATGTTTATTGATTTACACCATGTACTTGGCATTAGACAAGGCTAGAAAGACTTAACTTGACTCAACACTCATGAACTGGGCCAGTGGACAAGTTAGAGACTCATTGACACAGCTCCACTTCACCTATGCGAATGTGTTTACCTTCATACCACTTTTGAGAAGACTCAAAGCCACACATATGCACCTTTGGAAACCCCTAGATCACCTATCCAACAGACCTAGATCACCTAGATTGTGACATCAAGGGAATGACGGCAATACAGCACAAGTGGACATGCATTCCAAAAACTCCCCTTTTCATGATGGAAAACATCCTAGAAAGATTGATGCATTGACAACAGATAGTGGACACGCACTTCCAAAAATACTCCCCCATTTCATGATGACAACTATCTAGAAATTGATGACAACTTGATAAACCCACCTAGATGACCTCATTGAGTGATATGTGACAAAGTTCTCCCCCTTTGACTCTATGGACAAAGGAAATTTACAACTTTACATGAAACCAATGAAACTAAGCATACAAAAAAGATGAGAAGAAACTTACAATTTGACCTTGCTCCATACTAGGACTATGTTTCTCCTTTTTGACTCATAGTGAAAACAAACAAGGATGATCCTATGGACTTAGTGATGAGCTTGACAAAAACATATCCATCTAAACAGATTGCTTACTACCACTCATCTTTATCCTTACTACATCATCACCTTTTAGGTCAATTCATGAACAAGACTTTTAATTTTGTCCTGAACTATGTTCAAAAACCACATTGAGAACCATTATGCCCTAAACATTCATCTTCAATACATTTGTCAAAATTATCCAAGCTATAGTACCAACCCCAAGGCACTCAATACAGCCAAACTTACCCCAACACTTAAATCAACTTGATCTTTGAATCCACATTTCTTGTTTTTTGATCTAAAACAGGACTTTCTCAGGCTTGTAGATGTCAACCTTCACCGGTGATATTCATTGACCTTCCACAATTACACAGAGATGTACCTTTCTAAACTTTGACTGCGTTACTTGGATTAAATGATACATTCAAATTATAACAGTAGGTTTCTATGATAAACCCCCTTCACAGTAACAACCATGTATAAGGTCCTTTTAGAGAAAGACTACAAGACAAGGTAGTATAGACATAAGTAAGTCATGGTGGTTGGAGTTATTAAAAAGTTTGTAGGTAAACAAGAGACTTGGGACAGTTAGAGGAGGTCATTATAATGATCTAGGTAAAATTTAAGGTCAAAGAAGAAAAGACAATGCAAGAAAATGAAATTTTGGTTAAACTGAGATCTTGAGAAGGCCATATCCAGCTTGATGGTTAAATTCATTTTCTCGCCCACACGTGTGAAATTTATATGGGAACCTGAGGATTTTAAGGATGTTTTGGAATGGAGATAATATTATTTTGTAAAAAATAATTAATCAGTTTGGATGTCATACATTTATGAACAATCATTAACAAGCTAAGGAGGTTTAAAACCTTCATTAAACATCAGGATATAGAGTATATCCTTAAGAAAGTAGGTTTAGAAATGGAAAACTATCAAGATCTATGGAATATACTTAAGGAAAACAAAATCTAGGAGGTAAAAGAGGTATAGGTGGCCAAGAAGGATGAGGTTCTTGGAAGAGAAGAAAAGATGGCCATAATTGTAAAGAAGCGCACCACGCTTAAGGCAGAAAGGGAGTCACATGAGGTACGAATAAAGGAGATGGGGCCACTGGTGGTGTAAATAATAAATTTAATGGAACGAATGGTATCAAGCCTAGTTGGAGTGATAAGGGAGATGAAGCAAAAATGTAAGGACATGAATCCAAATGAGATGGAAGAGATAGTTGGGGCAGTCCCAGATACAACAAAGAAGGGACTTGAAGAATGGAATGAACTGGAGAGTATAATAAACAAGAAGTATCATGATGTTTTCCAGCTAGTTAAGGAATAAGGAATCAATGCACGATGAACATTCTTACATTATTTCATTCTTTGAGGTTGTAAGATGAGTCAACCCCATTGCTAAGGAAGAAAATGTAATTAATATGGGGTAATGTTATAATGGAAAAATGGCTAAGTATGAAGAGTGCACGTGGAAAAGTATGAAGAGTGCACGTGGAAGTGAGGTGCGCAAGTGGGGCACGTGTAAGTGTGCAAGGACTAGTAAAGTGGCACATGGAATGCTCACACCCATGAAGATAGATTCCATCACTTAGCCGATTTTGTAGTTCTAGGCTAAAAATAGAAAAAGCAAGATGAAATATGGACCAAGAAATGGGTAAAAACATGATAACTTGACAACCAAAAAGGGATATTATTTGATAAAGAACATTCCAAAAAAATAAAAATAGTCATGCATGGATCGATCTATTAATAGGATTAAAGTAGATTTTATTTATAGGACGGTATATTATTAGCTATTTTGAAAAACATGCATGTAATTTATTTTTGGGCAGACCTATTATTAGGAGAGTGCATGGGCAGTGAATGGAAAGTCCCCACACACACACACACACACACACACACACACACACACACACACACACACACACACACACACACATATATATATTATGCCATTTTTTTGGGTACCATGTGAGAGAGACCAGTGATGTATTAGTGTTATTTTGTTATGTCATATTGGTGGGCATGATTATATGTTTATTATCTGAAGGTTAGGTATTCATATTTTATTATGTAAGAATTTATTATGATGGATTATAGTAATTTATGTGTCTAAATATGGTGAATACATGGTGCAATTTATCTTAGTGGTTATCTGATCTGTTATATCTACTTATTACACGTGTTTCCATTATAATCTCATGATATGGTGTATATAATGATTTACACTTAAATGTATGCTTTGATAATGGTTATCATGGATATTTATGCTAACATCTTGACAAGAAAGCACAAAGGAGGGATCTGGTAGCTTCGCGTGATTTAGTTGAGAATTCAGATCTATTTGAATGAGGTGTCGACACACATAACAATTAAGTGGAAATAAAAGACTACATTTTAGTTTTGTTGTTGGGACCTCTTTTCAAAATATCCACCAGGATGTTGCATGCATATGAAATATTGATTGAATCTTGACAGCATTAAGATTTGGGTAGAAGACAAAAAAGATAAGTTTGCACAGAGATATAGAACTGGACCTAATTTCTATGCATGCCGGTGGGTGGAATAAAACCTTTATCATGAGCTCTATGTGATGTTATTCAACTTATTTTTATTATAATTGTATGGGTGTCTGACATCATATACATTACTAAAGTGTTGGGACCTGGGCCGAAGTTTTGGACATAGGAAGATTACTATACTTTGTTTCTTGTTGATGTGGAGTGGACTAGAGCTGTAGATCATTGGTGGGCTAGAGTGTTGTACAATTATACATTTCAGTACACTATTTATACTTGTGTCTAAAGGAGGCCGAGTTTAGATCCTTGTGCGAGCCTAGAGGATCATATTTGCATGATATTCCCTTGGAGATTAAAATATTGATCATAGAACTTTATTTAGAGAGCCTCCCCATAGCTATCTAAAGCCCCATCATGCGCAGGGGTAAGAGCAAGTGTGGTGAAAGACGGGAGACCTTGTGGTAGAAATAAAGAGAGATGAAAGATGACTCAAGTTTAATAAGCTTAATGAAGCTTGAGAGATGGACATGATGCTTGCTAGGGAGATTACAGTGGCGTTGGAGTTAAGGAAAGTGATGGATCAAGAAGGATTTTAAGCTCTCATAGAAGATGAGAAACCAGAGCATCATGTTCTCCCAACCTTGGGTAAGAAAAATAGAGAACCCCCTTTGGCTTTGGATGATAACACGTTAGAGGACAGCATGAGGACCGTAGGAAAACATTTGATCCTATTAGAACTAATAAGGGACTGAGGTGAGGGGGGGTGAATCAGTCCTGTAAATAAATTTTTTACTTTTCTATTTCAAACATCAAAAATACACTTTCATGCATTAATATTGGATCACAATTAAATAGAATTCATCAAGAAATGCATACATATCAAGAACAAAAGATGTACTAAAAAAATTCTATATTGGAATTCAAATTTGATTACAACTCTTCAAATTAGATTATAGCCAACATATACTGAAGCACCTAATTTTGTATTTACTCACATCACTCACTTTCTATGAAGCACCCACTTCCAAAATTTTGAGCTACTACTCAAACTAGATTCAGACAATCCAGGGGTGATTTGCTTATGCAACAAAGGTTTTCTTCAATATAGAACCTTAGAAAAGGGTTTGTTCTCAAAGTTCAAAACACATAAACATGGAACACCTATTTCTCAAAGAAAAAATATTTCATGAATATTAATTTTCAGCAACATTCCACTTTCCAACTTGAGCTCTTCATGAATTCCTAGCCTATGAACTCTTAGACATGAAATTTGACCTTTGTCTTACCATGACTCTTCATATGAGCTCATTATTTTTTCTTCTAGATATCTCAAACTTGTCCAAAAGTATTCCAGCTTTTTATTCACATGGTACATGTTCCCACCAAGCCAAATAATTATCTTGTATTCTTAGAAACTTTCCAAATTATCCAAGACATTAATTTAGGCTCATAGGTGTGCTTAAATCGGCTTCTACAAAAATATTCCTAAAAAACCATCTAACTATAACACTTACACTCATCCTCATGACCTAAGTAATATATAAAAATTAAGCTTATGGTTTCTACCTTCATTAAAATTTACCAGCACGATCCAAATCAAGGCTTAACACATCAAGAAACACCATTTTATAAGACTTTCCTAGCTGGATTCAACATCTCCGAATTTGGTCTTACAAGAACTTGAGCTGATACATACCTGTAAATATTTTCATCATGAGGAAAGTAGCCTATAAATGTAAATATCATGAATTATACTATCCCATCCACCTATCATACTGCTCCAATTCATGGCAGTAAGGCTTCCAAAAACTTGGATCTCTGCAACTGGTTTGACTGGTCTTGAAGACACAAAAACTAGTCTTACAATACAATGTGGTGAAACACCATTAAAATAAATTTTTCAGAGATCTCCCTATAAATTCTAACACTTCAATTTGTATGTATAAAACATTTTCAAGCATTCATACCCATATGATAAAATGGAGAAAGTCTCACCTTTATACCCATTCAGACAAGCTTCTCAAATAGGCCTAAAAGATTAGTTTTGGCTCAATCACTTTTAAGAAAGAAATGTTTTTTCCAAACTAAAACATTCACATCTAAACATCATATGACACATTAAAATATTTATCAAGGAAATAAACAACTTCACTAGCTTCTCAAAACAAGTTCCTTTTGTCGGTAAGCTCAAATATGCAACCATTACTCCAATTTTATCCCAAAGAGTAACCCAAGTGACTACATGAAGTTTAATAACACATTACAAAAATCATCCACATAAAATTCAAGTAGAGGTTCCTTTGCAATTTTCTCATATACACTGAAATCTTCACAAAATACATATTTTTTGGTGGGGCCCACCACACATCATGAACTAAAAATAGAATTAAAATGTTCCTTAAGGATTACTATTCATTTTAAAATATGTTTCCAATCAAAAAATTTGAGTTAAGACACCTATCCAGCTCAATTTTCCAAAACTGGTCCAAACTGGGATTTTTAGGGTTACAAACATGCTCACAAAATTGGATAGAAATTCTAAAATAATCACCCAATCACCAAAATAATTTTTGAACCATAATTTTATCCAAATTTCATCCATTTTTTTGTCTTATGAATTATCTGAAGGAGGCTCCACAATTTTGATTAACTGCTAATAAGTTTGGTTCTCAATTTGCATACTTTGAAAAACTAGTTTTTGGAAAAACTTGCACAAATTACAAACTATTCATCCTCAGATTCTGAAATTTTTCTCACACCTTAAGGAAACATACATTTAAAACATCTAAGTGATATTTTTCTCTAGTTCATCCTTCACATTTCCATTCCATCTCATCTAGGTTCCCTTTGGTCTCTGATTCTTAGTAATTGACCTATGTTGACCTGTAGAAGTAACTAAATCACTTCAATAACTACCTATGAGACCTTTTACACACCATATATCATCATTTCATTCTCACACCATGTTTTTTTTTCATCATCACACCTTGGGTAAACATTACACACCTTGCTTACTTGTGGATTGACTTGAGAAAGCTTCATACTAACTTGTTTCATTCTCATGAACCTAGTTTGTCTCTTATACCACCTGTGCTACCTCATATTGATATAAAATTTCTTTCAATTATTTTTTTGAGTGAATTATCATGTTTTATTGATTTACACCATGTACTTGCATTAGACCAAGGCTTAGAAAGACTTAACTTGACTCATACACTTCATGACTGGGCCATGTGGACATGTTAGAGACTCATTGACACATCTCACTCACCTCATGGAATTTTTTTTACCTTCATACCACCTTTGAGAGACTCAAGCCACACATATGCACCTTTGGAAACCCCTAGATCACCTATCCAACATACCTAGATCACCTAGATTGTGACATCAATGGACTTGACGGCAATGACAGCACAAGTGACATGCACTTCCAAAAAACTCCCCCTTTTTCATTGATGAAAACCATCCTAGAAAGATTGATGGCATGACAACAGAAGTGACACGCACTTCCAAAATACTCCCCCTTTTTCATTGATGACAACTATCCTAGAAATATTGATGACAACTGTGAATACACACACATAGATGACCTCATTTGCGTGATTCTTGACACAGTTCTCCCCCTTTGACATCTATGACAAAGGAAATTTTACAACTTTACATGAAAACAATGATAACTAAGCATACAAAAAGATGAGAAGAACTTACATTTGACCTTGCTCCCCCTAGGACTATGTTTTCTCCTTTTTGACTCTAACAACAACAAGATGATCCTATGGACTTGTGATGAGCTTGCAAACCATATCCATCTAAACATATGCTTACCACTTCATCTTTATCCTTACTACATCATCACCTTTTAGGTCAATTTCATGCACAAGACTTTTAATTTTGCCTTAACTATTGTCACAACACATTTGAGAACCATATGCCCTAAACCTCATCTTCAATACAATTTTGTCAAAATTATCCAAGCTATAGTACCAACCCAAGCACTCAATACAGCCACCAACTACACCCCCTAGGCTTATAACATCTTATGTCTCACTGAAAGTACACAGACTATATTAAGGATGACTCCCACTAGTTTAGTTAGCCTTTTCAGCCCTCTTCTACAGATGTCTTCGTATAAAAGTGTCTTCAATACTTATTTCATCTTCAAAATGACAATCTTCAAATCTACTCTTTAACCCAACATATTCAAATCATGCCTTTACAAAATCATTAACAAATATGAGCACACACTTCAAATCAACTTGATCTTTGAATCCACATTTCTTGTTTTTTGATCCTCAAACAGACTTTTCTCAGGCTTGTAGATGTCCACCTTCACCGGTAGATATTCATTGACCCTTCACAATTACACAGATGATTTTACCTTTCTAACTTTGATGCTTTACTTGGATAAAATGATACATTCAAATTATAACATTAGGTTTTCTATGTATAAACCCTTCACAGTGAACAACCAAATGTATAAGGTCCTTTGCAACCTTTCTTACAAAAAACTCACCAATTTTGGCTTTTATTCAAGCCTTTCAACTTTATATCAGTCCTCAATTCTCCTTACACAACATGTTTAAAAAATTTTATCTTCTTAGAATCCTATCAACATATTCTTAAACCTTTTATACCTTCATACCTGGTACACTGCTTTCTTAGAGTTGTGGCTACCTCATCCTGACACAAGACCAATTCTCACATTGTTCCAGGATTACACCACACAATTTGTTATATAGAAATACCAATATTTCCTTTATTCAAGAGATCTACCAGTACATTATTTATCAGATATTTTAAATCCCCTTCATGTTCATAGAACACTATAACAATATTTTTGACGTATAGATTATTGATTCAGAGCACTTCAAGCAACAACAATCTTGTTCGTTCCTATAGACTACTATTAACAGTATAACGACATAGTTTTACATTTATTTTTGATTCAAGCTCCTCCTTCAAGCTTGAAAATCACCTTTAGATGATCTCAGAGTCCTTCACAGTCTATCTATGCACTTATATATTTTTTTCAACATGTTAAAGCTTGAGTTCCATATCATAATCCTAGAAGATACCTTCATGCCTTGGAAGAATCAGGGTGGGTTCTCAATTTCTTCAACAAACACTCTTAACTAGATTGAGGTGGTGCTTTGGACCTTCTTAGCACTAATATCCTTGAATCATCATATCATTAAAATCAAAGGAGAAACCTAGATGTTTTTTTGAGGACCTTAATGCAAATATATCACTATTCACATTTTACCTTAGACCCGTGGAGCTTAGGTCATCACAACCATAGCTTCTCTTAGGATGATTTGTTTCATCTTTCATGCTTTCAAAAAAAATATTCCTTACACTAATAACCGTGTAAATTGTTGAGAAAAATCCCAATCTCTACCTCAGTCCTTATAAACTTACCCTTTTATTCCACTCTCAACAACACTGGGCCTTATAATGGTTAACTAAGGTTTCAAGTGTTCCTTTTCATCCTTGAGTAAATTCACCCTTATCTACTTAAACTTCGTGAGTCACATAACAATCCATATTATGCTCTAGGCTTTTTTGTATCCATTTGTAAGGTACTATGTCTTGTAGCTTCTTTTTCTCAATACTAACATTTTCACATTTCAATTTAGCAATGCTTTTATAGGAATATGCACATCACTTGGAAACCCATAGTGTTTCACTTTTTGTTATTCACTTATGATGCCTTGATATATTTGTTCCACCTTACTCACAAAAGAATAATTATCTCATATTTTCAAGACCTTATATTAAAAAAATTCAAAGATGTATTGTGATTTTTTGTCCCCTTATCTAGATATGTGTCTCTATTTTTCACTCCTATCAATAATAAATTAACACCCCACTATTATAATTTTTACATAAACTTCAACTTCACTCTATTTCACACCTTTTCAAATCCCTTTGTTTTTACCTTGAATCAAGCTCAAGAGTTACAACTCTTCACCTTCCATCAACTTGGGCTCCTATGTAATGATTTTTCAATGTATGTCTCTTAGACTTATTGTTTCAAGCACCTTGTGACTCTCCATGTTCCTATTAGAGTTATATGAGGAATTCATGCAATTGTAATTGTTATTGACTGTTTGACTCCTTCCCTATTTTGAATGAGAGAAGTATAACATGTTTCTTTTAACTTTGTGATCAACATTCAACTTGGGAAACTAGCATTCCTCACAATGTACTGCCTTTAATGGGAACACCTAACCTTTTATAAGGATTAGCACTGATACAGACCACTGTAAATGGATTTCTTCCACTTCTGAAGAAATATCACTTCTTCAAACTCAAAAAGTGTCCTCCAATGTTCATTCATCCTTATTTTAGATTCAAAGATTCTTACAAATTGGATTATTTCATCTTCATTAAATAATTTACACCAACTGACTTCAAAATGCAACCCTGCAGAGTGTTGAGATAGTTCAAAAAACTGGAGCATCACTATCCCTCATGAAGATTCTATATTTTAAAAATTAGCACGAGATCCTTTGGATCAACTTGACACTAACCAAGCTGAAGGAAGGAGTTACAATGTATTTAATTCAAGATTGAATAAAAAGAATATTCAAAAAAATCAAACCAAGTGCTTGCAATCATTTCACTGTACTTCAATATTTTTTTCACAAAAATTCTCGTGACACGTGAGATTAATTGTAAAAATTGTTTTTTAAAATGTTTCATATGAGGAAGATAGAGTTTCGTTCTTAAAAAATGGCATTTTTCATTAGATGATGTTTGATATTCGAGAAAAAAAATTTCAAACCCTAGAACCAAGATTTCCTAAATTGAGAAATCTCAAGATCCTTCAAACAAAGATTTCTCACTCAGATTTCAATGGAATTTGAAAATTCTAGTTGATAATTTTTAGTAAGATCATTCTTCATATTCTCCAACCAATTAACTATCATAAATCTTGTCCAATCATTTCCAAAAGAAATAAAAAATAGTACACAGGGTCATACCAAGTGACTAAACAAAACATGTTAACATATATGCAAGCTCTATGAGATATTCAATCTTTTAGATGGATGTTATAGTCATTTTTACTCCCATCAAAAAAGGAAGGAACCCCATGTGTGTTGACCTATCACCCAACAAAAGATGAGTGCTCACCTGAGGCACGCATGGGTACCGAGTCTCTCTTTTATGTGAGTTTAGTGGGAAGAATCATTCATAATTAGTGTAAGAGTTTTTATGAGGGAGGTTGAAACATACAAGGACCATAGGGCTCAGAACGACCTCTAGATCCTTGCAATCACCTTAGACTGAGTACTTTAATAGAATCCAGAACATGCATTATGACAGAAATAATCATACAAGCATTCATACATATCATGAAAGGAAAGAGAACTCATATGAGAGAAATATTCATTAAAACCATTGATATCCATGTCTATTTATAATAGGCAACCTCATCATATTCATTGATTCATTACAGAGTGTCATAGATAGTAGACCACAGTCATGCATATCACTGGACGTATGTAACTAAGCTAACAACACAATAAAAATTACAACTTCATGCTTAGTACATTCCTTCTTGAACACAAATATCCACTCACAGTAATTTTGTAGAGATCCGCTCACTCTCTAACCCACTATACCTTGTACTTGTCTATCTTTTACTCCACAAGCACTTGTATTTATAATTCTTCTACACTGCCAACTCACCTTCCAGCGTCCTCAGATCTAGTGCCAAGTGTCGAATGTGGTCCATTCAAGCATGCTTCTTCAAGCCTGAGCTTTCCACTTTATCTCATGATGTTCTTCTAGAAGATTCCATCCAAGGCATGCTCTTTCCTGGGCCAGCCTATCTCTAGGATGACATCTTATCCACGTGTAACCGGCCATGCTTTTCATGTGTTTTTCCCTAGGCGCTCAAATTGACTAAGTCCCGAGCCTCCTTTCATGTGTCGCACATGCTATGTGCTTCCCTAAACCTTTCTCTCAAGAACTTTTTCCTTGGTGCCTTTTCATACCTGGGACCCTGTGCACCCACGTGCCTTCATACTTGGCTAAGATTACAGGGGTCCAACATCAACCCACACTACGCCTATTCTCTGTCCTCAAAAACACTTTACTTGACCAAGATGCATGTTGTCCAGGGAACCAATGAATAGTCTTAAACTTTACAAAAATAATAAGGAATGAAAGAATTGGGGAAAGAATGAAGAATGGGGGGAGACATCAATTCAACAAGCTAGGAAAATCTTTCTGAAGGTCTACCTCTAGCTTATTCCATACTTCAACCTCACCATGTGCCTTCTGGGAGAGGTCACCCACTAGGGTACTCACTTCAACAAAGCTAAGGCCAACTCCCTAGGTGCCCAAAATGTCCACAATCTACTCCATCTCTTTGCCGAAGTCCTCAAGTTTATCCATCCTTCTAGTGATCTGTGGGTATATTTCCTTTATCCGGGCCTTAATTGAGCTCCTTAAAGCCTCAATTACCTCTGATTTCTTCTCTACTTTGGCCAGAACCTCTTCCCTCTCTGACCTATTCCCCTTGTGCTTTTCCTGGAACTCTTTTATCCCTACTTCAAGCGTGGCAACCAAGGAGCTCGCCACCTTATCTTTGTCTGCGCATGTTTCATATGCGGCTTCTACAGACTAGGAAGTGACCTTAACCTCTGTGAGTACTTGGTTGTACTCTGCAATGAGCACTACCACCTTCAACCAGTCCTCCTCTTTCAAGCACGTGACCACTTATTCAGCAGCTTCTATGGCTAAGGGTCATCTCTCCATAGTGAGGACACATGTTAGATCTTCCATACACTCCGGGAGGAATGAGTACTTTTGTGTAGGTGGCGCTAAGTCTGAGTACTTCAGGAGGATGACGCCCTTGATAGACTCTATTTTCTTGTACACTTCCTGCACCTTTACTTTCTCTTCCTTTAACTCACACCTTATATGTGCGCTGATTAGTTCCTCCTGTTTTAAGCTCTTGGCCTTCTCCACTATATCTCCCTCCTTCTTCCATAACTTTTCCTCCAGCATTCCAATCCTATCGTTGCACGTGAATAATCTATCCTTGGTCTTGACTACAACCTTGATAAGAGCATTGTAGACTTGCTTGTCTGAGAGCTCCTGAGCATTCACTAAGGGATTGACCCCCTTAGATTCTGGTAATGTGATGAGCACTCCTTGGCAGACTTCCAAGTTTGGCTCATCAACGTGGGACTCGAACGCCTAAGAGAGCATCTTCTTGGTTTTGCAGTACACACCATTCTTCTCAAGATACCCCATGGCTATGATCCTCTCAGTGGGTACGGTGCTCTAGAATCACATGTGTGACACCTTCCTTGTGTCATCAACATATCCCATTACCTGTCTCTATGCTCTACATCCCGAGTTCTTCTTCCCGAGAATGCGCACCTTTGGGGAAGATTACTATCTAGAGCAGGGCCTCCTAGGCTGTCATGCTCTTTTTTGATGTTCTCCTCCTTCCCCTCCTTTAGCACTATGTCTACACTGTGCTCCAACTCTTTGTCTACTAAGACCTATGAGCATTCTCTACTGATTCTCTCTCTTCCACCTCTAGTGATCTAATCCTTTGTAAAAAACTTATGGCTCCCTCCTTTTCCTTAGAAACATCCTCATCCTCCTTTGCATCTTCAGTATCTTCCTCATCATGTGCACCCTTGCGCCTGTGCGAATAAAAACTCTTTCTTCTCATCTCCACTCTCCTGTTTTGAGTCGTAGACACTAAACATATGTGGCTCTTGGTCTTTCTCTATTTCTTATTCTTTGCCACCATCTTCTTCACGTTCTTCCTCTCTTCCACCCATGTATTTCTCCAAGCTATCGGCTGCCTCTGAGTCAGCTTCTTCATCAACCCTCTAGTTTTTCCTAAGAGGTGGCTCCTGATCAGGGGATTCGTCCTTATCTTCTTCCTTAGGTGATTATTCCTTGGAGATGAGGTTACCTAGGTGCCTCTACCTTTGGTGTCTTCTCCTTCACTGGAGACTTCTTTCTCCGTATGTAAGTGCTTGGCTTGGCGCTTGAGGATGGCATGCTCGCTGTCTGAGTAGTTTGCATAATTGGTGCTTCTTCTTCTCCTCTCCCTCTTTTCTTCGATGTTGGATTCTTCTTCCCCAAGGGGTCTTTAGGTATGGAGAATTCATTCTCCAGATATGCACCGTTCTCAAAATTTAGCCTTATGTACAAGAACATGACGCATCGTTGATCCTCGAACAATGGGTAGCATCATTGGCCTTTTCATTTGAATCTCATGTGACATGTACTTTTCCATGTACATGCACTTTCCGCTAGAGTAATTCAAATTGTTCCTCATCTACCTATGTTCTCGGTCAAGACTACCCAGTTCCAACCTTAGCTTCTTTGACTCTTTAAACATATTCACTCCCGCTTGGAAGTATTAGGTAGTAAATGCGAAGGGGAGCTTGCACCAAGGGCTCTATGATTTTTCTATTAGATTGAATCTACCCAGGCAGTAGTGTTGATAAACCACAAATTTGGCTTCCCCCTTAGTGGCTACTGGGATTTGTTTAGGGATTCTCCACTCTACCCTGAATGCGTTCCTCAGGTGCATGTACCATTTCTCCAACTGCACCTTATGGGGTGTTGTCATTGTATCTTAGGCATATTTTTCAAACCTCTTCATGTGGACGAAGGATAGTCAGTGGGGTACTCCCATAAAAATTTGTCCTGTGTGCATCAAGCACCCCAATATCTGCGAATACAATGGTGAGCAAGATATTGCCGAATAGTATCCTTGTCCCCTTCCTTTGTGCACACTTGACAATTTCCTTCTATGATGTATGTAGATAGGTTATATATGGTTCCCTCTGAAATATTCCAGCAGACATGTAGCCATGGTTTGTTGACCTGTGTCCACCTCTCCTAGCCATTCAGCTTAGTCACCAAATGCGTGGCCATTTTCATTACGAGGTCCTTGATGTCTGAAATGTCATAGTACTGTGAGCCCTTTCTTGTAGGCATACTCGGTGATGGTCTCTTGAATAGCTTCCTTGTTGCCAAGGTCATCTTCTAGGCTATCTCCCTCACATATGAGGCCTGTAAATTGTGAAATCAGCTAGGGAGTTATGCGCATCTTGCACCCAGCAAAGTGGAAGTAATCTTCATGAACCCATGACATCAAGGCAGCTCATAGAGTTACAACAGCCCTTCCTTCTCCATTTTAACCTTAATGTCATCATCGTATATAGGCAAACCCTTAGGTGTTTGTTTGTTGGTGGGGCGTACTAATTCCAGTACCATTTCTTTTTCTATTGTGTTTGTGTGGTAATTATAGTCACTAAAAAGTACACTTATTAAGTGGGATTCCCATTCTTTCCCCATCATCACCCCATCTAGGTATTGCATCTCTGTATACCATTCTTCATTTGTGTCTACCACGGGTTCTGGTTGTTTAGCATTAGCTTTTCCCTTTCCTTTCTTGGGTGCCATGGTCGAGGTATTTTTATCACTCCAATTCTCTCCTTGTTACTCTATCTTACTTATTCCAATCCTCTGATCTTAAATCCATGATACACTCCTTTTGAACTCGTGCCCTAGTTTTTTGAACCCTAACTGGGATGAAAATCTTCACAAGACAGCACCTCTTTAACTTTTTCCATGCCCATGTAACCCCTTCTGGTTCGCAAACTCAAACTGGATGCTTCAATCTCACAGATCTTCCTTCACTCGATCGAATCTAAAAGCCCTAGTTTATGGAACTCGCTTATATCTCAAACTATTCTATTTCGCAAAGTAAAAATGAGAGTGCCCCAACCCTTTACTTATATTTTTTCTCTTTTCTGAATATTAAATGCTACTTCACCTACCACCATACTTTGTTCATTTAATGCAGCTTTTTCAAACAAATCTCATCTTCAGCACCTTCCCTTATGTGCCCAACCTGCGCGAAAACTCCTCTAGCCTTCTGGTGCACAAGCAATCCAACCTAACAGGAGACTCTTGCGCGCACGTAACCTGCACTGAAGGTACTTCTTCTATCCTGATCCCTACTCTCACCTACCTTGTGTTGCTTTCAAATGTACTTTCTCCTTAGTACGTGGGATCTACAAGTAGCTTTACCCTGACACCAACCATTCTTCCATATTTCTCTTGATATACCTCTTTCAACCTAGCTACTCAACAAGGCTTTTCAACACAACTTCATTGGTACTTTAATCATGCTATTCTTCACCTTTCTCCACCCCACCCTTAAAGTGATGCACAGTCCTCTCTGCACTCACAAATTCTCCAAAAGTAGCAATAAGGTTACCGGAACCCAAGGCGTAAAACAAAAAAACAACGCCAAAGGGAAACACAAGAAAGGGAAAATGCATAAAGGAAACTTCTAAACTAACTAGAAAAACTACCTTATTTACAAACACCAAGAAGACTTATTTATAGTAGGGCTTCGGCCTACTACCATTAAAGTGTTCAAGAAACTTTGTCCCATCCAGCGCTTGTAACTGGCACGCACCCGAATCAAGGATGTATGAGATTGTTTAAGGACCCAACCAATGGACTTTAAACTTCCTAGGATAGCGTAGAAACTTGGTATCTTATAATAACACCATCTGCCCAACCTTAAACTTCTTGTTTCTAATATGGTGATCATGCCAAGCCTTTTGCTTTGCCTTTTCCGTTGTTTGTCTCCATCAGGGGAGTGATCGTCTCTCATCCAGTTTCATTAACTCATCAATTCTTTCTTTCAGTGCTTGTTCATCAGCTAACTCTCTTGCACGTGCTATTCATAGAGAAGGTAACATAAATTCAACTAGAAAAATAGCTTCCATGCCAAACACCAATTGAAAAGGTGTGGATTTATTTAGTCTTTTATACATTGTCTTGTAAGCCCATAATATTGCCGATACTTTGTCATCCCAATCAAGTCCTTCGACATCACAAATCTTGGTCAAGGTATGACTCAGTATCTTGTTGAATGCTTTCGCAGTTCCATTTTCTTGTGGGTGATAGGGCATAGTATTGTGATGAGCTACCATGAACTCTGATAATAGGATCTTGATGGTATCATTCAAGAAATGCATACCCCTATCACTGGTCAAAATCAACAGACATCCATACCTCGTGATAATGTTTTCCCATAAGAACCTTGCCATTGTTGCTACCGTGCAATCTTTAGTTAGGGCTACTGTACGCCGGAAAAGTGACAAGCGAGCGTGGGAATCTACAAGTAACTCTTCCATGTACCCAACCTCCCGAGGTCATGCCGAGACAGCCGGTGGGGATGGGATATGCATGGGATGCAGACAAACTAGTTAGGCAGTCTAATGTCTTCGACACGCACTGATGGAATTTGTGAATCTAAGGCGAAGAAAGCCCTTCTAACTTGGACTGGTGCGATAGATCGATCAGCAAGGATGACTGCTCGAAGGATCCAATCAATATCGAGCTTAGGCGTGATTCGATCTATGGGTTATGGGATACGTGGAAAATGACCTGGGATAGTTTCGTGTACATCCCCAGACAAGGTCATATGGTGGATGGTGGACATTGACTTTAACAGCGATTTCTCTGCATAGTCCAGAATTCTCTAGCTCGTGAACTACCATAGAGACAGCAGGCTCAGGCATGGTGCACAAGGGCAACTTATATGGGAGATCAGCCATTCTCCACGGGGTCGAAGAAGGGGGTTTTGAGAGTTCGATAATTCCTTCTTTGCCATCCCGTATTTCAGAAGGCCATCATGGGGCATCCTTGCCTCGAGATGATCAGGGACAGGGAGGGGGACACTGTTCTATGTTGGGCTCCCATCATTGCACAGATAGAGGGGCCTGTGGATATATGCTGGGGGTTGTAGATATTTGGGGACCCCTACCTGATCTATAATAGCCGTGTCTGTTTATAGGGACAGTCATTAAGCCACCTAACTTAGTCATGAGTTTGGTGTATGAGCATTATCCCTTAGGGCGGGGTGTGGAGGTGGCAGATCCTGGGGCTGTGAGGGAAGCCAGATGGATAGACATGTCTGTGCTCAGGAGCAACTCATCAGACAGGTTCCCCCCTTACTATACAGGACATGGAAGGCGACACCGTACCGGCTTATGGCCAACATTACCCAGGGGCGAGGGAGCTATTTACCGGCTCTCCTGCTCCACCACAGGGTAGCTTATTGATCGAGTGGACGAGTGGAGGGGGTAATCCTTTTGGTAGGGCGTTCCTCATGCAGTTTGGCCTTCCATATATGGGCATGCTTCCCCGCAGTGGACACCAATTTAAGATCAGTTCGCGAGGCCAGAGGGGGCCAGAGCCTAGAGGCGAGGTTGGATAGGAGTACTTCTTGGCATACCAATTAAAGCTAGGAGGATAGTTCGCACTTAGAGGGAGATCCGGTGTGCCTCGGGCCCTTGTTTAAGTTGATATGTTGGGTTCCTGCTCATAGTAGCGATGACCCCAGAGATATGACTCGATTGAGAGCTCAAAGAGGGAGGGTCGGAGGAGGAGGACTGATGAAAGTGATCCTGAGTGGCATGCACTCAGGACAGTATGCAGGCAAAGAGGGATGAGCAGAGCGCAGAGCGGTGGGACTATAGTGCAGAGGAGCCACTCGCCTTAGGGACATGGTGGAGAGGATGAGTCCGTTGTAGGGAGACACGTTTCTCCTGCTACAGGAGCAGCCCCTCAGTCGGCAGCAACATCTGCGGTGGGTGCTAGTCTCAGCGACCCATCTTGGGAGGACTGGTGATCCGAGTAAGTACCCTTTCTCCCTTTAATGTTTATATGTAGGCTTTCCTTAGTTGTATTGTTGTATCTTTAGCCTTCTTGCTTGTTTCTAATTCATTTTTTTCTCCTTTGTTTGCAGGAGGATTGTTGACGAGTAAGTGGCGGGATTTGATCCACAGGGTATGTACTGCATTTACCTGATGCTTCCCCATGGATAGGACCCAGGGCGGCATCAATAGATGCCAGGGAGGAGAGCCCCCAGCAGCGGTTAGGAATTTACAATGTCTTCACTACCACTTGGCACGTGGCCAAGATGGATGTCGACCCTACGCATGAAGTTAGCGGGCTTACAGGATGGCTGAGCGCCTCATGAGGAGCCAATCTCATGGTGAGACGGGCTGCCCTCGGGACCCTGAGCCCCCTCTGTACATTTTTAGCGCATGGGTGTAGCCGGGAGTCATAGGCGTGGTGTGTGCACCTATGAGGGGGTCTCACAGGGATTGAGAAGCCATTTTGCTCTCATTCATGTTTTTTGTTTATATATTCTTTGGATATCAGGGCTCTTTGAGCGTTTTGACCATGCTTAGGAGCATGATGGCATTGTACATAAACATTGTTATTTATATATGTGCATCGTTTGATTAAGAGCTTAGCACTCATGTTTTCCTGTTATTTCAGTTCCTTGTGTATACTACGATGTTGTTTATATGCCTTTTGAATAGAAATGCAAATGGAGAACAGAGATGTAAATGTTTTCTTCTTTTTGTGTTTCATGATGCTGAATACACGATAATGTAGATTATATTGTGATTTGAATCTTAGCTTCTGTGAGCAATTGGCTACCTCATGTTTGTTTTACAGAGTGATAAATATAAACCACAACAAACAGTATGATTGAACAGATTTATTTGGCCCCATTCCTAAACTCCACGCAAACTAGTAGGATGCGAGGGCGCTCATCACCGAGAAGTAAGAAGGGCGCAAGTGTGTGAATGAAACGTGGTGTGAAACGATTAGTGATGGAAAGATAGACAAAGCTTTGGCGGAACAAATGGAAGCTACACTTACTTACCCGAAGACTTTTTTTTCATTTAGTTTTTTTTTAGAGTGCACTTGCTTGCGGTTTGGGTTATCCAGACTTAGACCCGTAGATGGCCACAATAGTAGACCAAAAGAACTGGGTTTTTGGAGGTTATTTTTTGGATGTTACACAGGCTGATTCATTTGTTTTGACTCAAAGTTCAGAGTTTGAATGTTTGTACTGATTGTCAAGAGACCCCTACACTTGGCCCCACGCTACTAGTAAAAAAATCGTGGGTTTATCACCCGTGGGCAGGCAATAGGTGAGTAAGGGGGCATTCCATCCTTTCCCCAACCCTAGTCACTAGGTAAGAGACGCAAGCTCATCACCGAGGTTGGTGGGGGCAGGAAAGTTGTAAAATTAAAAATTTTCTGTTTAATCTATTGTGACTTGTTTTCTTGAGTAAAATGTCCAGATGTGCTTATTTCCAAGAGTGCTATATGATAGATGTGCACACCATGAAGCTTATAGAACAGACATAGGCAAGACCACCTATCCTAGAGAAATCAAAGTGAAGAATAAACTTGCAGATCTTGGTATGGTGACCATAAGGACTTTGTCATTTTTGACATTATTGATAAGATTCCACGATGATTCGATGAATATAAGATGGAGAGTGATGATAACGAGCTTTGTGCAAAAAACATCATGAGTTGTAGTGAATTGATTAGAGAATAGATTCCCTTGATCACAATATGTAAGAAACAAGTGGACAAATGTGATCTGTATCGGTATGAAGATGCACTGTAGATAATTATGCAAGTAGTGTAGTGCGTATCGTAGAACAGCTTGAGGTGTAGGGAATTGACGTTTACCAAAGTCCTCACCTTATAGCATACATAAGGAGGGTAAGCACCATTTCCATATCCTTCATGACTCGTATGGTCCCAACATTGGGCCGGAATTTCCTTCCTTCGCGGTTCCTGTCGATCCCGTTTGTCTAGCCTTAAGAACTAGAATCACCTTCGTCTCTGTCACGTTCATAGACCTTCTTGTTATACTGCCGGACCATTCAGTCAGCATAGCTCTATGCCACTGTTCAATCTAACCTAGTTTCATCTAGGTTTTCTAGTTGGAAAAGGACGTGACGCTTCTCGTAAGCGTCTTCCTCCAGAATCCCTGTAGTGAAATGCGGAGACTGGGTTTATTTCGACCTCAAGCGGGAGAACGCTTCTACCCCAAATTACCAGCGAGGACAGGAGTTTCCTCCGTTGGTGTCTTATTGAGGTTTGGTGGGCCCACAAGGCTGGGATTAACTTAACTCCAATTCCTTTGTTTCTTTCACAATTTTAAGGAGAATGGCTTTCACGGTCTTGTTGTCGCTCAGCTGTCCGTTGGGCCTGGCGGGTCATACAAGGAAGCCATATGATGGCTATCTTAAATTTAGGCCTAGTTCACCGAACCTCTTCATTCTTAAAAGAAGTTCATTATCAGAGTAATGATTTGTGGGGAATACCGGACTGCAAAATGATTTGGTTCAAAATGAATTGGCGATCACAGAGCCAGTTACAGTAGTAAGAGGCATGGCCCCACCATTGGACAATATGCAAGTGGTCGTGATTATAAAAAATGATGGCCAGTTGGATGAGGGAGAGAATTTCCCTATAAGTCTAGACCCCATGTAGGAAAAGGGCCATGGAAGTAGCGATTGGTTGTTGTAAGCTATGTGCTCGCATGTGAGATTCATGGGAGAATTCTTGCAACTTTATGACACCGCATATCAAATCTATCACTCGTGGTCTAGAGTGGGCAGAAATAGCCCATTCCGGTGTATTTTCAAGGCAGTGGCGTGCGCAACCGAAGTTGGCCTTCCACATATTTACTATGAGATTCATGGAGAATCTTCTTGGATTCCTCGTGTCGACACATCTTAGGAGCATTCCATCGAATGCTTTTCGATTTGAGAGCCACCTGCTCTATAATGACCGTATTTAGCTACGATATGCGTAACCACCTTCTTTTGTTACGGTGTGACCTCTTCATGGTACGATGGTCCATGGATATAATTAATTGATTCAATGTGTACCAAAGACACCCAGAGATAGAGGGTGGGCTTCGATGTAGTATACGCATCTCTGGGAAAGTCTAAATTACTTAACTACCTCCGCTAATGGTGTCAGCTAAACCAATCGCGATGACTTCCCTTGCACTGACTTTTGTTTACAAAAGTTAATTTGAATTCTCCATTAAGGTATAAACGTCCAGCCTTTTTAGATAATGACCCTTGTGTGAGGAAAGTCTGTAAATGGTCCATTTTTTAACATGACCTTGTTTTTTGATTCAGAATATAATGTTTAGGGTTTAGTAGCAAAGAATATGGCAAGGCATTCCTCGTTCACCTTGTTGTCTAGCGTGTGTTTCATGTCAAGCAGAGTTCGGGGGATTGAAAGAAATCATGATCTCTCTTGTTATGTCTTTGGGCCAACATTACAGGCCGCGAGACATTGGTAGCCTCATGAATATAGAATCAACGGGTGATTAGCTTTAGGTTGAATTAGCGTAGTGGTGATAATGGAAACGCTAAATGCTTCAAAGGCTTCATTACAGTCTTTGGTACAATCAATCGCTATACTCTGTTTAGTAAAATTGTCGTGGATGAATGGCGAAGCTTAAGGCTGGGATGAAATCTTCGGATTTGCATCCCCAACTGTCTAAGAATGACCTGATCCAGATTCATTTGAAGGTCGGAACCATTTCGGGAAAGACGGATTTGGTCGGTCGACATCTATCCCTCGTGATTGGAGATGATATAACCTAGGAGATTCCCTCCCGGTTTGCACAAAAGACGCATTTCTTGGGTTTAGTGTGACTCTGTATTCTATTAGACGTGAAAGACTGACGCAGAGTACTTTGGGATGGTCACAACGTTCTTGGCTTTAGCAAATAATTATCTACGTTAAGATCCACGATTTTAGAATTAGATCAAGAATATGTATGTCATAGCCCACGGCTACGGTACACCGGCGTTTCTTGAGACCGAATGGCATAACATGTAGAAATAGGTCCCAAAGGAGTTATAAACATGGTTTAGCTTGATCTTGCTCAGTATTCTGATTTGATTGTATCCCGAGAATACCATCCATGGGGGGGAGAGACAAATCTCAAACCCCAGCTGTTTGCATCAACAATGAACATCAATAGATGGCAAACGGGAAGTCAGTCCTTTGGACATGCTTTGGTTGAGTCTCAAAAAAATCTATTGCAGATAGTATCTTTCCATTCTTCTGGAAGGGACGATGTTAGTACCCATTGGGAATAGTCGACTTGGCTGCTGAATCCTACTGAAGGAGTTTTATACCCTCCCTCCTTTACCATGAGAGCTACTTTGGGTTTCATAGGTCTTGATTTTTGATTACGGACTGTGCATCTGATTAGTGATGAGTTAGCCACCGCAATGTGGGGGGTAACTCCTGTTCATTTCCGTATAATTAAATGAAACGCCTTTATGATGTTATTTGAGATCCGCGTAGTATTTCCACTTCTTATGGGGTAGGATGTCCTAATTCAAGATTTTTGGTTCTTCATTTGTCCCATGTTGACATCGATGTCTCTTCGATCAGAGGCGTTTACCCTCTTCGAACTCAGGTGGTGTGGAGGTTAGGGGTAACATCCAAATCAATCCCCATTCACTGCATATATCTAGGTTCCATTTGTGAGGGGAGATCCATCTGGGATTCGAAACGGAGACTAATGTGGAATTAAGGACAATCTAGCATATGCTAGGAAGATGTAAATGCCGCCATAGGCGTTTAGTAAAACGTTTTTTAGATTACTTTCGCTTGATTTGAAGGGGATTGTCATTATTGTTATCAATGGTCATTCGATATGACACCTGAACTGGGTATCTCTAACTTATGCTTGGAGTAAAACGTGATTGGGAAGTTGATATGAATCGACGATGAAGATTTTTCTTCTCGCGGGATGTTTTCAATGGATATGAAGGTTAAATGCCTTAATTAAATTTTAATACAACATTTTTTGTAAAGCATGCAAAGTGTTCGGATTTGGTTTGTATACCTCAAAAACTTGGTTTTGCGCACTAATGCGAGTCTCTAAGACTTGGATGTTCACAACCCAATTCTATGGCTAAAGTGAGGCCACGGAGGAGGGCTTCGTACACATTGTTGTTTGTGCATTCAACGTTTAAACTTAAAAGGCGAATGGGAAGACTTCTCCGCGGGTTGAAGTAAGATGATCCGACCCCCACTCCATAACGGATTTAGCTCACGTCGAAATCGAGGAGTCCAATAATTAGTGGGGAGTATAGATGTTGGGGCATTGCTGCGTTTGAACACTCTAACTTCTACCATACAGGGTCCTTGCTGGAAGGAACCAACACCTAGGGTATCCCTCGTGAATACACCAAAGCAAATGGTAAGAACATTGGCAAATCTTGTCCTCATATTACTCAACGATTTTTGCAAAAAGGGGTAGTCCTAATGATTACCATTCTTTAGCTTTTATCATGGGTGGTTGGGGTTGTTTGGCTATGCAATAGTTTAAGATGGTGTACGTACCAACTCTTACCTCTGTTTTGGGTCAGTAGGTTTATTTAAGTTGGTTCATGGAATTCAATTCTGAGTGACACCTGGTCTTTCTTAAAGCAAGATAGGTGCCAAATAGAAGGTTTGGATCACCGTTGGATACAAATACTTTCTCGATGCAAAAAATATTACTCGTAAATCAAGTAGAGGGATTCCTTCTTCGGTTATCCCTTGTCGGGCGAGGAGCATATTATAATTAGTTTCCCGAGCTATAATATAAAAATTATCTAGGATTGTTTTGGTCTCATGTTGACTGGAATATAGAGTTCCTATCGAAGGGGTTTTAAGGCTACATGCCTCTTAAGTATTTCGAGGAGTGGTGGAATAGTTGTTTCACCAGATCCTAGTTTTTGGAGGAAAGAGAAGGGAATATGTGAACTGCAGCCCCCCCATCGTCAACCATTGCACGGTTTTACATAGTTATTATAAATCCATACTTGTAAGTGTAAGGATGGTGGCTCACCTAGGCGTGCGATATCAGACTCTGATGGGCATTTTAATTATTTTGAATATGGAATTCGACATCCTTGTCCGGCTTTGCCACGAGGTGGGATATCAAAATCTATGTGATTTACTTGTGTTTCAGGAGGTTGGAGTGGTGGAGTAGTGAGTGAATTAGATGACTAGACCTAATGCATTCTAAAAGAGCAGGCTATGTGAGGCGGAGAGTTCTTTAGTAAATCTAAAAATGAAGAAATGGCGAGAAGGTTCTTTGTTAGGCACTAATTAAACATAGGCACGATGGGTTTTTCTACTAATCTGCGACTTTATCTGGTTCTAGCAGCTGACTGGCTGGTTGAGAGAAATACTATCGGTTCTTGTTTTATAGGCTTCGATGGTAGCTCAGGTCTAGCTCTACCAAAACTGACTTCTTGGGTCTCGGTTGTGACTTCCCAAGTGGCCACATTGATTGGCTTTAGTTGAATTCGAGGCTATTCGTGATCATTGTTTCCGGTATGCACCATGTATCCCAGTTGGCTTTAGTCTGTTATATCATGATTGGGAGTGGATCGTTAAAGATCTTGAGGGAGCATTTGAGGGACAACTGCTCCTGGTAGCGTGTTTGGTGGTGAGACACGGGATCTGCCAACCCAAAACAATTGTGAAAACTGTCTTGTTCTTCTGGTAACGTTGCGAGAATTTATTGTAGTCACGGCACGTTCTAGATCATGAACCTGAATTTGCCGAAATTCTGATCAATGTTTCCTATTAGGATTAAAATAAAATTTTGCATTTGTTGTTTTCTGGCTTTGGTTTTGATAACTAAATGAGTTTTGTCCTGGCCTGTATAGGATTTCGCGTTGTTGCGTGGTGTTGTTGTGGTGGATGGTTTAATTTAAAATCCATTGTATGAGTGTCGGGGAAAGATAAAGTTATTGTTTCGTTGGGTTTGTTTGTTGTGATGGAGTAGTGAACATTTACTTCTTGGGCTGGTAGGTTATCATCCGTTGTTACACCCTGATTTTTGTTAAGGATTTTGGTGTCCTTGATTAACGTTTGTGGTTAGTGGGTTAGTGGATAATTTTTAGTGTTCTGATGGGGGTGATTAACCTCCCATTTGCACCCATATGTTTATGGCCACTCTCTATCGCTGCTTGGTCTTTCGAAGAGCGCTCTCAAGTACTTATCGTAAGTTCTTCTGGGAAACTTCTAGACTTCTTCCGACCTCTTTGCTTGAGAGGAATGAAGGCATAAATTGCATTTTCCATTGATCCAGTTGGTTTGGAGCATTGCTGAGAATAAAGAACTGTAGTGCCACTGTGGATGAAATGGGTGGATAGATTCATTTGTGTCTTGTTGATGTGTAAGAACTCCCTGATTCCTGTGTGCTAACAGTTTGTTAATGTTGAAGGCCTTGATGAACTCTGATACGAGTTGTTTAAATGAATGGATGGAAGCCTTAGGTATTCTATAATACAATCAAGGTGATGCCTTCAAGGTTTTGGGGAATATTTTAGCAACCCCATTCCCAAGGGAGTAGTTCCACGTATGGCGTGTTGTTTGTAGGTAAGCTTGATATGCAGCGTTTGGATCTCCCTCGCCTTTGTACTTGGGTTAAATCGGGAAGAGGTCTTGGAAGCATGAGCGTAGTTATGGTGAAGTCTAAGGGCTCTTTTAGATATTTCTAAAAAAAAAAATCTTTAAGTCCCTATCACATCGGTTTCGACCAGGATGGTGGTTGCTGAGGGAGTGTGGTGGTGGGAGGGGTTGTGATACGGCGCAACATATGCATTGGTATGGGGATAGGAAAGTCCCTGCATTTGAACAAAAGGGGCAGGAGAGGGAACATATCTCACTATGGTGCTTTGGAGTACATGTTTAAGTAGGAGGATTTGTCTAGTAATGGTTGTTTGATACTAGACCAGGAGACATAATGTTTGAGATGATAGGCCTTGTTGCGTTGTTGTTGATGTTATGAGGAGCATGCCTAACGTGCCTGACTCTGTGGGAGATCATACTTGGCCAGAGGTGATATGGAGGATTGGAACTTCCTGCTTGCATAACTGAGGATTTTGAATTGCTTGAGCAAGTTCAACCTCTCACTTTTCTACTAATGTTGAAATGACTTCATTTGGTGAAGTCACGGTTGCCCTTTTACCCTAAGTGGGCGTTGGTGTATACCATGTGTTGTATAGGCATGTGATCCTCCTTATAAACTGATCGTATCTTGCCAAGTTTCTCTGAGGTATTTCTTATTATGCAGTGGCATAGAGATATTTCTTGAAAGATGATTTCGTTGTATTTGTAAATCCTATAGATGGGTAATACCCTGGGAGCGTTGTTCATTCTAGGATAATGTATTGACTATTCATCATCTAAGACAGGTATGGTCCGATTGTCTAATAATTTGTGGTCTAAGTAGACATCTGAGGCGACGAACCAGATTCTCTGGTAAAACGTCATATTGTTCGAGCTGAAGCTTTGTTTGTTACGTATCGAGGGGGTTGATCTACACTCCCGTTTGAAAAGGGACGGTTATTCTATTCTTGGGTTTTGGTTGACAACTGATAGTTGAGTAGTTGTCGCCCCCATACTGGATGAGGGTGCTGATTACCTATTTTTTGGGCATAGTATGCCTCGAGACCCAAGAGGAGTCTGCCATATGACATCGAAATCCTGACATATTCGGGGGGTATATGAATACCGCGAATAATGGGAAGGAGTGAAGGTGATTTTTGAAAGAACACGTGATACTATGAATCCGAACGAGAAGAAAGTAGGAAGTTTACATTCAGCTTCACTAACTTTGTTTGTTTCATGTCGAGTTCACCAATTTTGTACGCCAGAAAAGCGACCAGCGAGCGTGGGAATCTACAAGTAACTCTTCCACGTACCCGAACTCCCGAGGTCGTGCCGAGACAGCGGGTGGGGATGGGATATGTGTGGGATTAGGAAACTAGTAGGTAGTCTAATGTCTCGACACGCACTAATGGACTTTTGATCTAAGGCGAAGAAAGCCCTTCTAACTGGACTGGGGCGAATAGATCGATCGCAAAGGATGACTACGCGAAGGCTCCAATCAATATGCAAGCATTCTGGCATTGATTCGATCTATGGGTTGTGGATTCGTGGAAAATGACCTGGATAGTTTCGTGTACGGTCCCAAGACACGGTTCATATGGTGGATGGTGGGGAAACAATTGACTTACGGATGATTCTCTTGGTAGTCCAGATTCTCTAGCTCGTTAGCCACTATATCTAGTTAAGGACAATGGTTCAATGATGATGGGTGGAAGTGGAGTGGATGAATATAGTGTGTGTAGGCCCCAAGGTTGATATTATGATGACTTATGGATTCGTTAGGCTGTGGGACTTGGGGTCCCACAACCGTAGATCTTGGTTGTTGCGTTCTATTATGGTCATATACGAAATCAAAGTCCATGGAATTCTAGTATCCAGTAATCGCATGCTTTCTCAGCTTCTATGTTTAGGACCAAAAAAATGCGTGATTTTCTCAGAATATCCAAAGGCGTTCGTGCTGCAACCGGATCCTTGACTAGTATCTATGGTTTGTGAGAGTGTATCTTTACACTGGCTGTGGGACAAAGGATAACAACAAAGTTTGTTCTCTTTCGAACCACTTCGACAGTCATATGAATGTTTATCTAGGGTAATCTGTAATTCGGTTGATTGACCAAAAAAGTAATGCTGGTCGTCTTTCTATATTTAACCCCCCTCCCCCACTTCTCAATGGGAACTGATCAATTGTAAAAATTTGTCGTTGTTTGGAAGACTTTGTCTTCTAAGATTTCGGCATGGTAAAACTATTGCTGATGAGAGATGTGGTTGAGCACGATTGGCCAATATTGTATTCCCTAGTAGGCTCCCAGGGGTCCCGTGATTGTCTCAAAGTGAAATTTAAAATCTAACTATAATAAAGCAACTCTAACTATGTGGAAATAAAACTAAAACATATAGAACTTTATTTTTGCATTTAAACTTCTTTAAGATTTTAAGGAAAGCAGTTATTTTACACATATCTAGAAATAAAACTAAATAACAAATTAAAACAAATAAAAATAACCGAGTGTAGTTATTGTCTGTGTAATTTGTAATGATTTTTAATAAGGAATAACTTGCCTAATTCTACCTGCCAGATCTCGATTCTAACTCAGAAGTGAGGAGTGAATCATAGTTTCTTAGAAACTATCAACCCTCATAGCTTCCCTTGGCAATATCGAGATAGAATCTATGAAATGAAGCAATGAAATGAAGCAATTACTACTATTTGATATGATTCTAACTAGAACTTTGAAGCTAGATTGGATTCCGCAGAACATGGCCAATATGATGGTGTAGTGATCTTGTCCCCTCAGTAGATATCCTAGTTCTTTCGATGTTCACGTGATCCAGAAAAGCGTGTAATGCCAGCCAGAATCGATAGAAATAGGAGATTGGGACAAGACAAGGCAGAAAATGAAGAACTGAAAAATGGAGTAAGGGAGGAGAGGGTAGGCGAAGAAGAGTACAGAGCTTGGCTTATGCAATTCCTAGCGAGATTTTACTGCGAGTCATGCAACATAAAGCGACAAGAACCTGAAACTACCCTGTTTGAAGAGCAAAACCTACAACTTTAATGGCTTCCTAAGCTATTCTACTTCAATGGAATGGGTAAAACAACAACACTGTTTGCACAAGCTGGATATGTGGCTTACCAACAGTTGGACAATACTAACTAAGCCTGCAAATGAACTGAAACTATGGCCTCTAAGCAAAATGATAAACTGAACTATGGAAAAATGAGAGGATGAGAGCAAAAGATCAGGCCTTTTGTTTGTGCACAAAACCATTTATTTATAGCTTTCATTCACCCAAATATCAAAACCAAACTGAACTCTAAAAACCATACAATGGCCAAACACTATTCCAGGGGGACCAAAAACATAAATGCATGCCCAAGTCGGCAAGGAAAGCTGGTGAAACGTTGATCTTTTACATGAGTCACATCAAAATGCTTTCTGGAAAACACGTGCAGGACCACCACTCTGAGCAGGGCGGTGGTTATAGGGCCGCCGCCCTGATCAGGGCGGTGGTCACGAGACCGCCGCCCTACAGGGCGGCGGTTTCGTCACTGAAGATCAAAAGGCCAAGAAAAGAGGGAAATAGGGGAAAACAAAGGGCGTGGGGGCTAAGCAGGGCATGCGGGATGTTAACGCATACTCCGAGGGATTTTCTAGATCCTGAACACCTTGCGAGGAGACCTGTATCATCATTGGGGAACTTGTCACGTTGTTTTGGTAGTACAGTACCTTACAATTTTGGGTACGTACAGCTACCTCTTCCTACCTTGTGAGATAATCTATACAATTGATGACATAACATGATCCAATCCTACGTGTTTCTGGTGCAATAGGTCCTACAAAGTCTATCACCCAATTTTCAAAAGGATCCACACTAGGAATAGGGCACAAAGGCATCTCATCTCTCCTCCCTGGTTTGCCAATGCACTGAAAATGGTCACATGCTTTACAATAGTCTCTACAATTTCTATACAAGGTTTCCCACCACAAACATGTAATTAATATCTTGTGCATAGTGGCATCACCTACATAATGCCCATCCACACTTCCTCCATGTGCTTCCTCCATGATGGCTAGGCGCTCATGCTCTAGGACACATCTATTCAAAACTTCATCATGTCCCAATTTTTATAAGTCTCCACTGATTAACATGTAGGGCATGGTGCGTATGGCCAACTACTTATTTCCAATGTCTTCATTCCATTCGGCACCACACCTTCCTTTAAAAATATTGCAATCTCTTCCAAATCTGAGGGTGCGTGCCATAACCTAAACAGTTGTGTGTCTAGCATTGTTTCCTCAATACTCTGTGCATCCTCCCCTGAATTTATTCTTGACAGATGATCAAACCCACAATTGTTTTTTCTAGGTTTTACTACAATGGTGAATTCAAAATCTTGAAACAACAACACCTATCGACATATGTGTCCTTGTAGAATAGGCTTGTTCACTAAATACTTCAATGTCATCTGGTCAGTGTAGAACATAAAGGGTGTTTATAACAGATACTATCTAAACTTGAAGAGCATGTAGATCATTGACAATGCCTTATGCTCAGTTGTGGTATAATTCTGATCTACTGGTGTCAACTTCTTGCTTGCAAAATAGAGAGGATGATCAACAATCCCTTCACCTGGTTGTGCAAGCAATGCTCCAATGGTGGTCCCAGAGGCATCTACATGAACATGAAAGGGATTTTCCTAAGAGGGAAACCATAAAATAGGCGCGGTAATAAGCCTATCTTTTAATGTATCAAATGCCCTATGTTGCGCCTCTCCCTAATGGAAGGAACTTTTATGTCTAAGCAACTCCTTTAAAGGCATGGCTATCTTGGCATATCCTTTAATGAATTTTCTATAATACCCCATATGCTCAAGGAATCCACGCATTACACTTTGGCTAGTAGGCTCCCTTAACCCCACAATAACTGCAACCTTAGTGGGATCTACCAGTAAGCCCTCCTTACATATGATATGCCCCAATTAATTCCCAAAGGGTGTAGCAAACATACACTTCTTTATGTTGAGGGATATCCTCAACTACCTACACCTCTCAAACATTAACCTTAACTTATACAATGGTCTTTAACTAGACCATATACTGTCCAATCATCTAAATAGACCTGAAGAAACTTATGGATGAAGTCCTGGAATGCTTGCACCACTATGCGCAAAAAGACAACAGGCACATTATTCAACCCAAAGGGCATGACCGTATATGCAAAACTTACCCACTTAGTGGTGAAAGTTGTCTTCTCCTGGTCTTCCTTTGCAATCCGGACTTAGTGGTACCCTGAAAATCCATCCGTAAAGGAATAGATTTTGCACCCAGCAACTCCTTCCAAAATTTCTTCAGTGAAGGAGGTCAGAAATGGATCAATGACACAAATTTCATTCAATTCCATATAATCCAAACAAATTGTAATCCGCCCGTCATTCTTGATGTTGATTACCATTGGACTTATCCACTCCGATTTCTCCACTGCCTCAATGATCCCAGAAGCTATCAGTTTGTCTATCTCCTCCATAGCCTTCACGCATAAATTGGGATTCATCTAGTAGGGCCTTTTTCTAACCAGGCGTGCACCGTCCTTCAGTTTTATCTTCATCTCCACAAGGAATAGTGAATGCCTTTAAGCTCATGATACCTACGTGGGAATAAATCCTCAAATTCACGTAGCAGATCAATGATCTTTGATACTTCCTTCTCTGTCTAGTAATCCCTAATAATAGATTCCTTAGGTTCTTCTTTTGAACCGATGTTAACTTTCTTCATCTTTAAAGGTTCATAGTAGGCACGCGTGCGAGCATCTGCACTATCTACTACCTCGCACATCCCTACAGAATGGCTAACATCTAAGCTTTCCAATTCCTCTCCATTAATCACATATACCAACTTTCCCTTCTCTTTTTCCAAACACGTGTGCTCAAGCTGTAACTCTTCTACTTCCTCTTCTTCTTAAAAACACACCTCCAATCCTAGTTCCCCGAGTAATTCCAACAGCCTATCTTCCTTCCTGGCACTATCCCCCATGGTAAGGAACTTGATACCCTGCAAGGCCTTATTAACCAATGGCTTAGTACTATGATATTCAAAGGTTTGAATAAGGTCAGCCACGAGCTCTTTCCAATTCCTTGTCTGGTGGCGTGTCTCTGAATGAATGTACCATGTGTGCGCGTAACCCTGTAGTGTAGAATACAACTTTTTCACCCAAAGGGATGGTGGCAAATCTTCCACGCCTTCTCTCTAGACCCGTTCACACTCCTGGATATGGAAATAGGTGGGCTCTTTCCCATGGTTCTCCTTGATGATGATGGGTACATTACTCCTAGAAAATTTGATAGAGAGAGCAATTCTTACCTCGTGTCATTCTAAAATGCTCTCTTGATGTGTGGCACACCACTGAGCTGTTGTGCCGAGCAAGACATAACTTAACATCTCCCTCCATTCCTTCTCATCCTTCCACTGAGCTTCTACCTCCTACAGAAAGATCTCAGGGAAGGCTCCTCCTGAATACTTGGGCAGTTATTTTCCTCCAAGGTGCATACCCGTGTGAGCCTTTGTTACCTTGGTCACCGACCCTCTCAACTACCGTCCCATTAATTCATAAGTCCCATGCACCCAATTATCACATGCTAGACTGGTGGTATCACTCACTGACTGAGCATCTTCAAACTGGATAACCTCGTTAGTAGGGTGTATCATCTCAGGGTCTCTAATTAAGTGCAAATAAATCTTGTCTAGAACTTCTTCTCCAAACGGTTCAATATAGGGTGTTGACTTCTCATCAAATAGGGGTATAATGACCCATTCCTCCTTGTTCTCGAAGCTGATGTAACCTTTGTTGAATCTAAGGTCTGCATTGTTTTTTAACACCAAGGATGCCCAAGTAGTGCTAGGAAATTGTCTGCCTCAGCGAGCACCAAGACTTCGAAGTCCCTAGTAAACTTGCCCCCCTGGATAGTAATATCTGCATCCTTCAAGAAACCTATGGGCATTGCCTTAGTCTTGTTTGCCATATATAGAACATTCAAAGATGGTTGTAATGCAGGTCTTCCCATCTAATGCCATGCATCCAAATTCAAAACATTAACCTCCACACCTGTGTCAATGAGGATATTGCTAAGGAGCCATCCATATACAACTACATTCAATGTAATCTCTTTATCATTGTCAAGGCTGTGAGGGGGAAGGTTTGTGTGTAATACCTATCTCTCATGCTCTTCTCTATTGCATGGTACCTTATGTCTCAACTAGGATCCTAGCAAGGGAATGATATTCTCATGCCTTACCATTTTACACACCTCCTTGACCTCATCCAGGTCATCCTTTTGCACCTCGACTCTCCTTCCTTGTTCCTCCCTCCTGGATTGCTCCTTTAGACACTGGATATCCCCTTGTAATCTTTGAATAACATCCATGGTGTCCTGATATATCTCCTTTTGATGCACAGGGTCTATATATTTTTCATGGAGAACCTCCTCTCTTGAAACCAAGGTTTTTTGTCTTGGTACCTCTCTCACATGTGCAGCTTCTACCCTTGTTGTTACCAAGACAAGATCCAAACCTTCATTCTGTGTTACCCAAGCCATCCATTGTATGTCTTCCTTCTTAATACTAACTATTGCAGTGCCCTTGTCCTTCTGGTGCTTTTGATTCATGTGCTCAAATAATTCCAGGAACTCCTCATACTTATGCTTCTTTCTACACCATGAGCACTACAACAGGTCTGGGCACTCACACTTGTAATGTTCTGTAGATCCACAGTTGAAACATGTTCTTCATGGGAACTCACTCCTTCCTCCTTTTTGGTTACCTCGACCACAGAATCCTCCTTAAAAACCTCTTCCACGTACACCTCCTTCTGCACACTTCTCATAACGTAAATCATTATCCTTGGAACCACTAGCAACGTTGGCTTTGTGCACCCCATGATCAATGGCCTCATGGATCTGATCAATGAGCCTACAGTCATTATTATCATGGGTTGTAGAGGTGTAAATTTTTTAATAACAAGATACGTTCTTCCTAATCACATGCTGCAGTAAGGGACATCTACTTGCATCATGGTCCCCATGACAAATTTCACAATCCATTGTCAAAGTGCATACCATCCTCCGGGGGAAATTATCCTTAACGTTCCCCTCTATTTCACAATTTGTGCACCACAAACCACTACGAGTCTCGTGGGATGTGTTCACAGATAATTTTTCCAATTGTTTTGCCACAGCAGCAATTTGAGCCTCCAAGAATGGGCTAACGCCAGTATCAATACTAGTAACAGCCTTGGCGCGTAAGGTAGCTTCCAATGCTTCACCCGGGTCTATAAATGTTTTATGAGACAAGGCCCTTCTAAAAGGGGTGATCAATCCTCCAAAAAACCACTATGCATGCTGAGAAGGATGGATATCATATGATAATTTAGACAAAAGAGTTTTAAAACACACATCATACTCCCGCACACTCTCTACCATTCCTTGTTGAATCTCCTTCAAAGCGTTGATGCCCTTCTGCTCAAACTCAGGAATGTGGAACTCTGCTAAGAATTCATTCTTTAAGGCAGTATAGTCTACCACCATTTGATGAGGGTCATACTTCCTATATCAGCTATGCACGCACCCTTTCAATGTGGTTGCAAACTAACTAGCCTTCCATTTTGGGGTTGTGATACCCTTCGCACACCATAGTAGTTCACACTTATGAACATGTTCCACAACATCCTTAATTCCCCTGTAATCTAGAAAATGTAGAGACATTTCAAAGAATACTTGAGGTGGTGGTTGGGGTCCCTGTCCTCCCGAGCCTGAGCCTTGGTTCCCTCTGGTGCTTCCTCTACCACTTGATCCACTAGTTCCACCGAGCTTGTGCCTCCAGAGCCACTAGATTCACCAGAACCATTAGGTCCAATAGGGCCTATAGGAGTTGTTCCAAGCACCCCCACAGTCCCACTAAATTGTGCATCGATGGTCTGTGATAGCGCCCCACTACCACTATTGTGTCCCATGCCACTCCCTAATGCGAGACCCAAAGCTTGTACACTTGCTCCTTATCCAAAGACTTCTCCAAATAATGGAATATGTGCAGCCATAGAAGAAGGGACTGTAAAATTATATCTCCTAGGTGTGGATCTTTCTCTTCCACCGATATCAACTGGGTTAATAATACTTCTTCCTAGTTCGAGAAAACCAAGTGCCAGGGCTTGGTCACTGGGTGGGTTCAGATATACACCAACGACTCTCCTTTCTCCATGTGAAGAACTCTCACCAAAATCCGAAGGGGTCTACCTCACGCACTTGCCAAGATGGGGTAGCACATATTGTTCAGGTTCCACATCCTCCATGTGAACCTCAACTCCTTTAGCAATGTCTGTCTATATAGACCCATCACACTAGTAGCCTCATGTCGTCTAGCAATCTCCATTTCACGTGCTTCACTATACTTGATTCATCTCTCTTCCCTCTCCTTTTCTGTTATGATATCTTCCATCTTCCTCTACCCAAGATCCCTTACCCAACACTAAGAATGGTTTAGCCACCCATTGGGAAAGCCTCTAAACTCATGGTAACCATTAATATCTTCATAGCTAGGGGAATAGCATGTAGAAACACTCCTCTAGGTTCTCCTAGAAATTCAAACTCAGCAACCTCCAGACAAGAATACATGGAAATGGCATACTCCAGAGTGTAACTAGTCAGTACTCTTCTCCACCAATGATCTACAACATGGGTCCATGTCAGATCTGTATCTTGCAACCTTCGGTAGTCTTCTTCAGTCCATACATGTGATCCATAATGCAACTTGATATAGATGCATAGGCTGAAAGCCATTCATATAGTTCTACTAGGAAGAAGCAGCAGGTCTCATACAGATCATGGTAGATTGTCTCTTCTACCCATCTACATGCATTAAACTCAGGTCTAGTGTTGAATCTCTGAGCAAATTCATTCTCCATGCTCTTGGACCATGATTCAACATTTTCCAATGTTATTTTCTTTGTCATTCCTCACTACATAGATCATGATGTATGTTATATCCCACTACAACTTCAAAAAGAGGTCCCAGTAATGGAACCAAGATCTAGTCATTTTTACTCCCATCACAAACAGAAGGAATGCCATGCGCGTCGGCCTATCACCCAGCAAAAGTTGAGCACTCACCCAATGCACGCACGGGTACCAAGTCTCTCTTTTATGTGAGTTTTGTGGGAAGCATCATTCATGATTAGTGTAAGAGTTTTTATGAGGGAGGTTGAAACATACAAGGACCATAGGGCTCAGAATGGCCTCTATATCTATGCAGTCACCTTAGACTGAGTACTTTAATAGAATCCAGAACATGCATTATGAAAGAAAGAATTATACAAGCATTCATTCATAGCATGAAAGGAAAGAGAACTCATATGAGAGAAATATACATAAAAACCATTGATATCCATGTCTCTTTATAACAGGTAACCTCATCATATTCATTGATTCATTACAGAGTGTCACAGAAAGTAGACCGTAGTCATGCATATCAATGGACATATGTAACTAAGCTAACAACAAAATAAAAATTACAACTCCATGCTTAGTACATTCCTTCCTGAACACAAATATCCACTTGTAGTAATTTTGCAGAGCTCCGCTCACTCTCTAGCCTGCTATACCTCGTACTTGTCTATCTTTTACTCTGTAGGCACTTGTATTTATAATTCTCCTACACTTCCAACTCACCTTCCACTGTCCTTAGATTTGGTGCCAAGTGTCGAATGTGATCCATGCGAGCATGCTTCTTCAGGCCTGAGCTTTCCACTTTATCTCATGATGTTCTTCTAGAAGATTTCATCCAAGGCATGCTCTTTCCTAGGCCAGCCTATCGTCAGGCTTGCATCTTATCCATGCACAACCGTTCATTCTTTTCACATGTTCTTCCCTGGGTGCTCAAATTGATTAAGTCCCGAGCCTCCTTTCACACATTGCACGTGCTATGTGCTTCCCTAAACCTTTCTCTCACGTGCTTTTACCTTATGCACCTTTTCATACCTGGGACCCTTCACGCCCATGTGCCTTCATACTTGGTTAAGATTACAGGGGTCCAAAATATGTTGCAATGCCATTAGTGCATTGCTAAACCTACTCTGAGAACTTGAACACATCCTTAGGCATAATTTATTTACCTTCACATGATACTTCCATCTTACACAAAAGAGTTCAATCCACATACTGACTGTCATCAAACATATACAACTTATTCTCCCATTTTTTATTTTACATTATATTTCATTATCATTTTGTATTATAAAGAACTCATAATTACACTAGTCACACCCTTCATTGACTTGAGCAAGGATCTTGTAAGGAGTATTTTAAAACTCAATTCAAAGCACAGTTAAATTGACTTGTTTGTAAAAAATAGTCAAAAACAATGTAAATCACTTCTTCACATTACCAAACAAGAATATTATTGAGATTCATTTAGGTGTATTTGACCTCTCACATATTATTTGCAGTAGGGAATTCAGTTCGGTGCCTTGCAACTTACAATATGTAGTCAAAAGTCTTCAAACATACACTTGTTCATTTTTTTAGCACAACAACACATGACAAGGTGGAAACTGGAGGTTTTTGCTTTGAAACTCATTACAATACTCAACCAAGTCCTACATCAGCTCAAAAATGACCATTAGAAGAAATAAAGACAAATTTTTCATTACACACAATTATTTTGAGCATTGTACCATGATTGTACCTATATATCACATGATTTAATAAGATTGTCCTTGCAAGACTGAGATGGATTGGCTTGAAGAAATGTGCTTGAAGGTCATACATATCATCATTATGATAATAATAAAGCCTTATTTAGTTATGAGTAGTTGAATCACTTCAAAACTTTGCAAGAAACCAAAATAACTCATCTGAACTCACGCACCTCAAGAAGGAGACCAGAAGAGAGAAAAACTTGCTAGTAGAATGCTCATAACTTCTCTGAAACATTACCAATTTTGCTGAAAAATTTTGCAGCATATCAAGCTTGGAGTTCTCTTCAAAAAAATATTTTATTTATCTTAATAATCCCTCATATTCTTTCTTGAGTGCCAAGAAGCCAGGAAGCTCAAAATGAACTTCTTAAGAAACTAGTTTTGGAATAAATGGCATAAATTTTACATACATGTTTATAACTTGATGAAATTTTGCATGGAGCACCAAAAGTCACCCATCTACATTATCCATAAGCTCATTTTCCATAAAAATCATGTAACCTTCTATTCCATCTCATTTTCCTCATCCTATCCTATCAGTTGTCAAAGCCACTTTCTGTGAACTTTTGACTTCTACCTCCAAAGGCTAAACTAAGCCTGGTTATTATTCACATATGTCCTAGAAAACATTCCTAGGCTGCTACCATGCTTCTTCTAAGAATATGTGCCTCCTAAAATCTTAGAGAAGGTACATTATGTCTCTTTGGATCATATCAAAATAACAGGAAGTCATCAAAACAACATGATGACTCAGTTTTCTCTTTCCATGTCCTCCTTCTCTTGTTAGTCTCTTTAGATGCATCTCTTGGTGTGACAAGCACTTCTCTCGAGTTCTCATTTTCTAAGTGAATTCCTAAGAGACACATATGTTGAATTTAATCTAATACTGGTTGAGAAAGAAATTCTTCATTTTTTATAACTAGTTTGTCTTCCTTCTTCTTTCCTTTGTCAACATTCATTTATGCCTTGTCTATGTTGGAATCATGATTTTCTATTTCATCTTCCCATGTAATTCTCTTTCCCTTATTTTCTTCTTTTACTTCTTGTTTTTCTACCTTGATTTTATATACCCATTTCATTTTCTTTCCAGATTCTACAAGAGTCTTGCATTTTTTGGCATAGTATCCAAACTTTAAGAATTTAAAACATGTGATCATATGATTGTTTCTAGAAGATTCATTTGTACAAGAGTGATCTTTAGGCCCTTTTAAGCACCACCTAGCATCATGGAATCTTTCATGGAAATTAAAACATTTTTTTTTCTCAAACTCAGGTTTGTAGTTCCTCCATGGATGTTGTGCATTTACCTTAAGCCATTTACACTCTTTATCCCTATGTCCAAAACCATAGCAATAAAATCAAAAGCTAAAGAACTTACTCAGAATATTCCTTATATTAGGCTATCATGTTATCTTCTTGGGTTTTTTGACTCCTTCATTGTCCTTAACAAGTTTGGATGTAGATTCATTAGATTCTTGCATGTTGGGACCAGCCTCTTCATCCAATTTGGTCATTAAACATATTTGAAAACAAATATGACTTGGTTCATGCTTAGGTTCAGTCTGACATGCTTCATTTTTGAGTTTTATACTTAGCTTATCACTAGGATGTGTCTGTTTAATTATTATCTCATTGAGTTTTCTTGAAACCTTCTCTAGTTTATCCTTCAAATTCTTTAATTCTTTTTCAAGTTTGAGAAAAGCATCTTATTTTTCCTTCAAGGCCTTTGATACATTCTCAACATATGAGGACATCTCATTCATTTCATGGACATGATTAGCATCCTGGAGTTTGAATTCCTTTTTCAATTCAACAATAAATGCTTGAGAAATTTCATACCTCTTATTCAACATTGCATCATCTTGATCACCCATACTTGTTCCTTCAGGATCTTCTCTTAAGTTGTTAAACATGTATAAATAGAACCTTCTCTGATACCAATTGTTAGGAATTCTAGGAACTGAGAGGGGGGTGAATGAATGCTTATTAAAATTTGATGCAATTTTCAACAGTTAAATCAACCACACTTAACCATGTTAGCCATGAGAGACATGAGCATCAAACCATGAAAGAGAAAGAGAAAAAAACACACATGTACACATGAGGAGACAATATTTAATGTGGAAAACCCATCAATGGGAAAAAAAACCCACTAAACTAGAGAACTAACTTGGAAAAATGTCGTATACAGTTAAAATGGTTTTACCATATGCAGGGTTCATTTTAAGAGACCTCTTGGAAATCAGAGGTGGAAAATACCTAGAGAATATCCCCAGAACTAGTTTCTTGGGAAGGAGAATTTTTTGGGGGTTGTATGCAAAAAAATTTCCTAATTTTTAAGTGGTGTGACAGAAGGCTGCAAACGCGCGACAGGAAATTTGTTTTTACACATCTACAGCCTCCATCCTCTAATCACGCAAAAACAAAATCTCTGAGCCACTCATCAAAACTCTCTATCTCGCATCTACTTCCTCCACACTCTTATCACATGTCAACAAACTCTCCCTGTCACACGCCAACAAACTCTCTATCATGCGTCTACATCCTCCGCCCTCCTATCGTGCGTTTACTGTACTTGATAATACATATGCCCCCAGGTAATATGAGTGAGCTAGTAATTTTCTACCTGGTGAATAATCTAGGATTATAAAGCAGATAGTTTCAAGGGTAGATGAATTTGACTCTTAAAAAAATTAAACTGTAATTTTTAGGTGAACAAGTCACTAACCCGTGCCAGAAAATTCACCTTTCCAAATTTTTCGAAAATGGAATATTCTCCATATTACAAATATTCTCCACTAAAATTGTCCTTGACCATATGGTTATAACCCACTCACTTTGAAGCACCCAATTCAAATATAAATCACCCACTCTAGTAGAAAATCAAGTACCCACTCCTAAAATGTTGAGCAACAACTCAGACTTCATTCATATAATACATGGTTGATCACCTTCTTCATCTGGTTGCTTATATAAACCTAATGTGATCTCTATTTTAGTTCACCTATCTTTTCCTCTTTCTCAAAAATGGTAGAATAATATTATTTTCAGCAACATCCCAAACCAAAATGACCTTACATGAATAAATATAACTCTTATAAATGACCTTTGACCTTTCACTTACCATGACTCTTCAAATCACTCATTCTTTTGTCTTCTAGCTCTTCAAACTTGTCCACAAGTATTTTATATTTTTATTCACGTTGTGAATGGTTCCAAAAATTCAAATAATTCTATTTTATGCTTATAAACTCACCACATTATCCAATACATTCATTTAGTCTCATAGGTGTGCTTAAATCAACTTCTACAAAAATAGTCGTGAAAACCCATCTAAATAAACCACTTCCACTAATCCTCATAAACCAATTAATATATAAAAAATGAATATTAGGATTTCTAATTTGATTAAAATTTACCATCAAGATATAACTCAAGGCTTAACATATCAAGAAACACCACTTGCAAGAATTGTCTGACTGGTTTCAACATCTCTGAATTTGGTCTTCAAAAATTAAGCCGATACATACCTAAAATATATTCATCATGAAAAAATAAACCTATAAATTTAAATATCATGAAGTATAATATCTCATAAACTTATCATACTTCTCCAATTCATGACATAATGCTTCCAAAAACTTGGATCTCTACAACTAGTTTGACTGGTCTTGAAGACACAAAAACTAGTCTTCCATACAATGTGGTCAAACACATTCAAAGAAATTTTCAGAGCTCCCTATCACCTCTAACACTTCAATTTGGATTTATACAACATTTTAAGGAATTCATACCCATATTTCAAATGGATAAAGTCTCACCTTCATATTGATTCAGACATGCTTCTCAAATAGTCCTAAAAGAGCAATTTTGGCTCAATCACTTTTAAGCAAGAAATTTCTTTTCATAACTGAACCATGCACTTCAACACATCATATTACATATTAAAATAATGATCAAAGAAATAAATAACATCAATAAAATGCAATTCAACATGATTACCTTCATTCTTCTTTAGTAGTTTCTCAAAACAAGCTCCTTTTTTCGGTAAGCGCAAATATGCAACCATTACTATAATTTTCTCCAAAAGAGTAACCCAAGTGACTTCATGAAGTTAAATAACACATTAATAAAATCATACACCTCAAATTTTAGTAGAGGTTTCTTTGCAATTTTATCTTGTACACTAAAATATTCACAAAATACATGTTTTTTGGTGGGTCCCACCATGCATCATGAACTCAAAATAGCATGGAAATGTTCCCTGAGAGTCATCTTCATGTTCAAATATGTTTCCAAGAAAAATAGTTCAGTTAAGACACCTATCCAGCTCAATTTTTCAAAAAAAATCCAAAGTGGGGTTTGGAGGGTTACAAATGTGGGAAGATATAATTAAAGAATTATAGATCCACGAAATAAACAGTTAAGGATTATAGATTATAATGTGTAGACATTTATCAAATGTTTACATATGCAAATAATAGTTAACAAATCATGACTAAAATCAAATATTAATAGTTGAAAGTAAATGAGACAAGAGACACCATATTTAAGTGGAGAAACCCAAAGGGAAAAAACTTCACTAAAAAGCACTGCCTTATATTAAGAACTTATCTATTTAACCAAGCACTTCCACTTCACTTCTCAGTATCACAGTAAACACTAGCATACTTCTAAGTAGTTTGATCTTAGACCAATTGGTCTATATGCTTGTTATCCAAATTAAGATTACCAAGCAGTCCAATCCCGTGAGGGATCATCCTATTTATATATGATGGGTGATCAATTATACCGCTTCACTCTTTTCAAGGATGTGAAATACTGACTAATATTATTAAAAATAATCTTTAAGACAAGGGGTTGTCTAAGTGGCTATCACCACTTCACATTAACACCCCAACACTCCCCCTTAATGTTAAGTGGGGAAAACAAAAAACAATCATGCCAATTTTACCTTTTTCTACAAAAGGATTTACAAATACTTGAATCAACAACAATGATTTAGGCTAGCATAAAAACAAGGGAAATCAGTTGATCTTCCCATACATAAATTCTTAAGGACAAGTGCTTTACTTATGAAGACTTACATCATATTATGGAGCCTTTTATAAACCAAGGCATACCCACAACTAAAGCTTCACTGGGATTTACAAGTAACTTCACATAGAGTGAAACATTTACTTATTACAAAATGGAGGAAGTATTGGAAGTTTAAAATACTATTTACAATTCACATATAATGTTACAACCAGGTGTAACCAATCCTTAAAGGATTACTTTGTTATATACAAAGCGGGTGGTCATGATCCACTCTTAAAAGTTAACCTGGGTATTTTATAATAAGCCGTTAAGAGGTGGAATTTTCATACACAGTCCCCCTCAATGGTAACTCTGATAGGCCCAACAATGCACAAAAACTTTCACAACTTCACAACACACCATGGCTTGATGAAGATATCTGTAACATAATCTCTGATGTTGAACTAGATTCTTTATCAAGAGAAATTTGGCCTTCACATAGAGGAGGAACACTTCCTTTATCTCCTATGTGTATCACTACCAACATCATCTTTAGCCACATGGTTTTTTTTCTGCACCAAGTGATGGCATCTGCATCAAAAATTGATAATAAATCCATTTGTATATCCAACACAACATCAACATGGTTAGAGGCATGATAAACAACATAATAGGCATAACATCTAACATAATGATATGCTTAAACAACTAACCATGTTACATTACAAATATGTTGAAAAACATTCAACACATTATACTACTAAAACATTAATTAGATGCAATTAGTATTGGACGTCTCCAATACAAACACAAAGGTGTCCCCAAATGTCATTTGTTATGTATATGATTAATGTTTTAGTAATCACATATAATGTTTTGCCAAAAAACATATAGATAATCAAATCTAAATAGGAAATCAGATCATAGAAGAATAATCATAGTATTCATTGAAACCATGATCCACTAAATGTGGATACTTTCCATGGATTTTTGTGGAATTTACTTTTAAAAATGACCATGTAAGCATCTTGAAAAAATATTTTCATAGGTGGAAAATTTAAGATTAAACATGTCACATATGATCAATTTTTCATGACAGAAAAATGACCAATAGTTCTATTTGAATAAATGATCAGAAACAAATACACAAAAAAAAAAAAATTAAGTAGAATGTATACTTTTCATTCAGAGGTGAAATATGAAGTTTATATAACTACTACATTAGCTCTATGATCATTTTCTTCTTCATCTTGATTTTTATTTGATCTATTCAATTTCCTATTTCTAAAATTTGACTTCTTTTTGGATTTACAATCCTCTTTCTTATGGCCAAATTTTTCACAGTTATGACATCTACCATCAAAACTTACTCTAAAGTTTCATTATTTCTTGTCTTTACAAGGGGGTTTAAGAGATGGTTTTTTATTTTTGAATCTAGAAGGTTTACTTTTTTATTCTTGAGTGAGAAGAGCCTAAGTAGTCTTCTCTTTAGAATCAAAATTTTCCATAACATGCTCTTCTTGAGTCGACAGAGGACAAGACAAAGTGTCTAGATCAAGCATATGATTCTCATTCTGGTACTTAGAATTGAGAATTGAGAATTGAGATGTAGTTTCTGAAATTTTCATAAATATTAATTTGAATTATAAATTATAGAAGCTTATCTTGAAATAATTCACAATTGCGGCTATCTAATTGAGGTTTAATGTTCTTAAATTTAGATCCAAATAGTTGAAAATTTTCACATCCCCCTTCATAGGATGTTGTAAACAGCTCTAAGAATAGCATTATAATTTAATATCTTAGATAGGCCTATTTCCTTCATGGCATGGTCTCTAATTGCTTCCATGCATCTGCAGATGAGTCCCATATGACCTATATGCATCAAAGAATTCATCTCTAATGCTTTACAATAGGTTTGATATGAGCTTCCCTGAGATCTCTTAGAGAAGGAACTAAAGTTTTCAGGGGTATCTTATCTCCCTCTATGGGAAATTTTTCGATACCAATCAAAAGCTCCCAAATCTTTCTTTCCATGAAACAAGCTTTTAATCTTACACTCTCCAAATACTATAGTTCCTTCTCATTCAATAGCTTATACTTATCTAAAGAAACAACTGGAAAAAACTAACCATTTTTAATGCTCAGATGGAAAATGGAATACAAATTAACCTAAAAATTAGTCAAGGAAGATAAACAAAGACAAAAATACTAGCTACATATATTTTTAATAGCTATAAGAATGTAAATAACTCAAATTTAATAAAAAAGGACTAGGTTTGATCAAGATTAAGATCGATTTAACACAGCTTAGTTGGAGTTGAGCTACAGTCCTTTTAAGCAAACAAATTAGCTCAGAATAATTAATGGGCTATGAGTTTAAATCAACGATTTCTTTAAAAAAATAGTGGGGCAGATTCTTCTAGCGGAATGTGAAGCTTCTTAATAAATAATTACAGTTAATAGCCTTTTCGGGTCCGCAACAGAGTTATAAAACTGTGATCAAAAAAGGGTGGATGCAAAGTATCAATAAATTAATATAGAATTAGAAGACTTATTGAGGTCCGCGATAACAAGAACAAATAAACACGCGTCAAAAAACTATAACAAGATTGACAAACGTCAATGAAAAACAAATACACATGTCATTTTTCAATTAGCTCGCACTTTGCAGTGTAGCTTATAAGTCAAAAGACAATAAATAGAAAAAATAGATTGTTGAACTGTTTACACATGTCTTTAATTAATTAGTTCACATTTTCCACACTACAAAAAAACTACAAAGAAAATGTGAAAGAAAATTCATGATAATAAAATCAACAATATGACGTTACTTCTCAACAAAACTAATGACTAAAGGCAAAATTGACACTTGGTGGCTTTCTGCCAAAATTTAAAAATAGATTGAGGAAGTGCGGATTTAAAATCCACGGAATAAGTCAAACATTAAGATAAAGTTCAAGTCTGAAATCAAGGTAGGAGACAGGTGTTAGAATATAAGTGGCTAAGTCAAAACAACAGACTGAAACCCTAACACTTATCGAAGGATTGAAACTAGTGAAAAGACAGATATACGTGTCAAAGAACAATTGGTTCGCACTCAAAAAATTTGACAAATACTAAGTCAAAAATGCAATATAAGGGGTTAACCTTCTGAATTGGATATCACACTTCCACAAATGGATTTTTTTTTGACAAATGTGAAAAATAAGATGTACGAGTCCAAATTCTATTAGCTTCAGACTTTGTAGTGCAACCAAATCTGACATAATGCAAACTATAAAGACACGTTGCAACCATTTTAATTAGCTCACTTTTTACAAGACTGGTAAACACTAAAAAATGTGTAAAGATGGAAAATTTTAATAGGATAAAAAATGACACAAATGAAAGACTAAAAAATGCAAAAAAGTGGAGCAATTTCTTTGGCTCAGATTTCTCAAATATGACAAGTACAAAATAAAAGATACTTGAAGCAATTTTATTGGTTTTTCCTTCACATATGACAGAAGCAAGTTAAGTGATATTACTGATAATGTGAAATACGGAGCTACTTGGAGATCATATTTATGGGCTCAAATTTGACAGATGATATAGGACAACTAACCACAAGTCTAACAACGTGAATAAAAATGTATAAGACCCTTATTAACTCACGTTTCACGTCTAACAATCAGATAAACACTAAAACTAACACAACAAATCAAGATAAAGCCTTATGATTGGCTCGGGCTCTGGAAAAACTGACAATGTGAAGCTAGTTAGAAAAATATGATTGGCTCAAGCTTCGTAGTCAAAATAATATAGCAAAAACAAAAGAATTCAAATAAAACTAGCAGGGCGAAGCCAAATCACACAAAATGATTGGCCCGATCTTTGCAAAGATTGAAGGATGTCAGATTGAATCCACTTGGAACTCTAAGAGTGGGTATGACTTTGCAAACATGAAAAAAAGGACAGTGAAGCTATTTCGAGAAATTTTATTGGTCCAAACTTTACAAAACCAAAAATGCGAAGCCACTTGGTGATTCAATGAATGGATTGGGCTTTGCAAAAGAAAATTTGGCCAAAAATAATGATATTTACAAAGAAATTGGATGGATTTAAACACTCTGAATTAACTGGATCTAAAGAGACTCTTTCAGCGTACTGCAGTCAGCACATGACCATAAACGGACTATAAACAACGTGAAAAACATAAAATAATCTCACATACGATGATAGTTTTAAACTACAAATGATCATGAAACTAGATGCCGATAGAAGCACAGATCTAAGCATGCAAACAACTTTGACATAGGATTTAAATAGTCAACCGAACAATATCCAAGTAATTTTGGGATAAAAATTAGAACTTTACACCTGGTTTAGATTGAAGTTGTTGGCTGAATTTTTAGGGTTTCACAGATCAAACAATCTTCAACATTCTTTGATCTTGCAAGCTAGAAAACATCTAGATCTAACTCTACACACACATAATCACAAGCTCTGATACCATGTTAGAACAAATGCGAGAAGATATAATTAAAGAATTATAGATCCACAAAATAAACAGTAAAGGATTATAGATTATAATGTACAAAAATTTATTAGATGTTTACATATGCATATAACAGTTAATAGATCATAATTGAAGTAAAATATCAATAGCTAAAAGTAAATGAGAAAAGAGACACTAGATTTAAGTGGATAAACCCAAAGGGAAAAAATTCCACTGAAAAACACTACCTTATATTAAGAATTTATCGATTTAACCTAGCACTTCCACTTCACTCCTCGGTCTCACAGTAAACACTAGCAGACTTATGTCTCATTATATAATAGCTCACATAAGTAGCTTGATCTTAGATCAATTGGTCTATATTCTCGTTAGCCAAAGTAAGATTACCAAGAATTCTAAACCCATGAGGGATCATCCTAAACCCATGAGGGATCATCCTATTTATATAGTATCGGTGATCAATTATACCAATTCACTCTTTTCAAGGCTGTGAAATACTTACTAAGATTATTAAAAATGATCTTTAAGACAAGGGGTTGTCTAAGTGGTTATCCCCACTTGACGTTAACACCCCAATAACAAACATGCTCACAAAAATGGATATAACTTCTAAAATACTCAAAAAATCAACAAAATAATTTTTGCACCATAATTTTATCCCAATTTAATATTTTTTTATCTCTTATGACTTATCTAAAGGAGGATCTACAATTTTTCTGGTGCTCAATTTTCATACTTTCAAAAACTTAGTTTTGGAAAAACTTGCACAACTTGAAAAATATTCATCCTCGGCTTATGAAATTATTCTCACACCTTAAGGACACGTCCCTATAACACCTCCAAGTGATATTTTTCTTTGTTTCATCCTTCATCTTTCCATCCCATCTCATTTATCTGCCCTTTGGTCTCTGATTCTTAGAATTTGAACTATGCTGACCTATAGAAGTACCTAAACCACTTCAATAAATACCTATGAGGCCTTGTACACACCATATATCATCATTTCATTATCACACCATGTTTTTTGCATCATCACACCTTGGGTCAATATTACACACCTTGTTTGCTTGTGGATTGGCTTAAGAAAGTGACATACTAACCTATTTCAGTCTCATGAACTTGTTTTGTCTCTTGTATCTCTTTTTGCACCTCTTTTTCTACCTCATAGTGATCCAAAATTTCTTTCTCTAATTTTTTTGAATTAATTCTCATGTTTTATTTATTTACACCATGTACTTGCATTAGACCAAGGCCTAGAAAGACTTGACTTGACTCATACACTTCATGACTGGATCATGTGGACATGTTACAGACTCGTTGACACATCTCACTCACCTCATGGAATTTTTTTTACCTTCATACCACCTTTGACAGATTCAAGCCACACATATGCACCTTTGGAAACCCATAGATCACCTAGCCAACATACCTAGATAACCTAGACTGTGACATCAATGGACTTGAAATCAATGACAACATAAGTGACACACACTTCCAACACATTTTACATCTGCTAAAGCCATGTGGGAGAATCTTTAGGTCATCTCTGAAGGAGGCTCCAAGGTAAGGATGGAAAATCTCCAAACTTTCATAAATCAGTTTGAAATCCTAAAGATGGGAGAAGAATAATTTATTGTTGCATATCTACTCAAGGTTGATCAAGTTGTCAACACCATCATATTTTTAGGTGAATAATTAAAAGAATAGGTACTAATGAAAAAGGTGTTAAGATATTTAACCCCTGAGTTTGATCCTAAAGTTTCTGCTATTGAGGAAGCTAAGGATTTTAAGGTCATTTTGATGGATGAGCTACATAGTGTTTTAACATATGAGATGAGGATCATGGATTTAAAACCTATCAAGAAATAGATTTCTTTCAAGGTTGATAATAATTCAAAGGATAAGAAGACTAATGATGATGATTTTTCTCCTAATATTGATTATGATGAACTAATTGCTATGTTTCCTAGATGACTGAAACTTGGTTTAGGTAAGTACAAAGGAATATTTCCTTTTAAATTCTTTAACTATGGTGAAGTGGGCCATTTTGCCAATAAGTTCCCTTATAAGCATAAGGATGGAGATAATTAAGGGTATGATGAAGTTCATGACAAGAGGACTCACAATTTTGATAAGAGTAAGAATAAGTTAAAGAGGTTTAAAGATAAGAATAATTCTAAGAATAGTTTCTACACCAAAGAATATTGTTGTTCATATGATGAAGATAGCTATGATGGTGTTTCTGACTCTAATTCTGAGTCTGAACGTGAATATGTAGGTCATCATCACATGGTATTTCACATCTAAATAATGGTCAAAGATATACTCCTACCTTCAAGGGATTGTAATTGGTTCATGGCTCAAGCAGGGAGAAAAAACCTTCTCGGATGCCCAAGACATTCTCACATAGTGAATTACACGAGGTATATTTATATACAATTGTGCTCCTGAACATAGTAATGGCATGAATAAATAACCAAGGATTTTCATTAATAGATGACACAATTCGTGGTGGTGATCACTGAAGGAAATTAAATGAGTTGATTGGGGTCAAATCATCAGCAACAACATTCATTAGGCAATTGGATCAATTCTATTCATCATCAAGAGGTTCACTATGACCTCTTACTTGGTGTATGCCCCTCACATACACAAGGCCCTTCTATGGTCTCTCTCTTGCATAGAATGTCCCTTAGAAGGCCCCCACATTTGAAAAAGTATCAGTAGCATCTTTTTCATGGAGGATAAACTCACATTTCACAAGATTAAATGATGCATTCACTATGTGTACCTCATCTAGTTACTTGAAGGAGATCTTGAATAAAGAATTTCACCTGAATCTAGTGGAAATGATCATAATTTATGAGGGATTCTTCACATAATTCTCCACATTCACTTACCTCAGGGCCAGTGGATTTGATCTTTCCCCTCTCCGGTTCCCAAAGTATCCTAAGACACAAAATTCTCTTTATTGAGTCTATATAGGTAACTTGCTCAAGTCCACGTGAAATGTAAGGATTTAAAGAAGAGGGTTGTTTCCTTTCCTATCTCCTTGGTCATTTACTCAAGTAAGAATGAATGTGGTTGATGCTTTAAATATTTATACCTCAATTCGTTACCTTCAACATGCACTCCTACATGGCCTAGATCCAAATTTTATATCAGGACAAACTCAGGACTCCTTTCTCTCTACCCAAATTGCATTGCATTCCTCAAATTGAATAATTTTGGATCAACTATGATGATGACCAAGAAGTTAGGAAAAAATATTCTATGAGGATGTCGGTAGAACATATGAGGCCTTTAAAGTTTGATTAGTTTGTGTAGAGTGTGCCTAATGATGATTCAGATCTTTTTTATCCTGAGTATGAAGTTGTGCAATCTTCACCTCCTTCTCCTATCCCATGGCACATCTTAGATTTTAGAGACATCAAAGAAAGAACGATGCATGTAATTCAAAGGTCTAAAAAGTGGTATAAAATGAGGAAGGAAGAATGCATGGAAAAAAGGTGCATTTGTTTCTTTTCCTAGACAATCTTATCTCTCCACATCCAACAGAGTATCCAATGAAGGCGTACGCTCATCTAATTCTAAAAAGATGAAAATTACATAAATTGAAGAAACATATCCTTCAATGGAGGTGTACAAGAGATCTAAGGCCATATGAGAACATGTTGAAGAACTTGAACAAGGTGAAATAGACCCTTCCCAGTCCCCTAAACATCCAACAAATCCAATTGTCCCCGTAGAAGTGATTGAACTATCCCATCCAAGTCATTCTTTGGTCTCCTGCCAAGCACGCGAGGTGTCTGAGATAATTTCCACTCCTTACAATACTTTCTCATGTATCAATGATTTTTTTGGATAGGATTCAAGAACTGTGCAGAAGGTAGTGGCATCCATCTTTAAGGTCACCTCAAAGTACATCAGAACAAATAAGAATAAGAAGGCACAAACAATCTCTAGTTTATTCATTGAGGCTTCTAGATTTTAGTTTGTGGAGTTTTCTCGCTTGAATTTCATCAATCATGTGGAATAAATGACACCCAATGACTACATAATGAAAATATTATCTTTGTGGCAAGCAACTCATGAGGGAGATGCTCACCTTTTCAAGGAGTATTTGTCATGTATGTTTGCATAGAATGAGGAGTACAAATAGATAATTGACCAATTAGACGAACATGTGAGGGATTTGTTTTCATATGTGCAGTCATTCCTTAAACCAAATGCATCATCCTTTCCTCTGAATGAAGCAATATATCCTCATATACAGCTATCAATCATTAGTCCATTAAAAAAATATCAAACATTCACAATGAAAGGAAGGGTATGTGACCAATGGGTAATCATGATCATGGAAAATAGGGAATGTTCTCTTTCCCTAGATCATCTCTTTATTCACGTACTCCTCTTGGCCATAGAACTGAAAATCAAGAAAACAAGAGTTGAGATCAAGAAAGATAAGGTTCTTTGGGAAGGGTAATCTCTCATTGGTGAAAGAAATGAATAATTTTGATTCTCATACCTTGGTAAGCTCAAGTGTGTTTTCATCCACCTTGTATATCTTGTCTCCCATCTGGTCCTATGCATCATAATATAGAGGTGTGATGCCCTAAAAAGAGGCCATTTATTATTTTTAATCTTGTAAAGATGAGGTATCAATAATTCTAGAAGATCTCACGCACCAAGCATGTAGGAGATCTTGGTACTCATTTCCTCGATAATAATACTTCCTTAAAGAATCTTCAAGATTCATTTTTAAAAAAAAAAAATAGGAATAACATTGGTTGACCCTTTGTCCTTCAGTGGTGATACTTTTGGAAGCCCTTGCAGATATTATAGGTTCCGCCTCTAATACTGCGAAGAATCATGAAAAATAGTTTAATCAATCCTAGAAAGTATCAATGTCATTCTCGGATGCTTGGACAGCACGTTGGAGCATGTGAACATCCAAGAAGCTGAGAAAGTTTTCTTTTGCAGTTTCTAGATTCAGTAAGATGGTCAAATTTTAAAGCCTCATCATTAGAGATCTTCCGCAGAATCTAGAAGGATTTGACTCCTTTATCAAAGGAGGAGTCTTCATCAAACATTTAGTCAGCTCTCTTCTTCTTCTCCTTCTTTCTCCCTCTCTCTTCTATCCCCCTTTCTAATTATTCCTTGTACACAATCATAGTATTTTGTCGTATTCACTTAAGTGACTTTCTAATTTTACATTATAAAAGCAACTTTTGATTTATAAAAAGGAGACTTATTTTATTACTTCCTAAGAAGATGGAAATTCGCAAGTAGAATAGGAACATGAAGAGTCATGTGGTGGTAGATGAAGAGTTGTAATGTAAATAAATAAATAAATAGATTTGACCTCCTTATTCCAAGGGGATTATTGTTGTTTTCTAGATCTTTATTTCTCTCTAGAAGCAAGATATTTGATTTCTTCCATTCCTCGTCTAATGTCTTTCTCTCCATATCAACTATACTTTATGAGCATGTACTTGTTGAATATAATGCAATTATACTTTGTGTTTTTTGTATCATGTCCCTTATTGTATGAAAATAGTTTATTCTCATTGAATTCATGGTTATATTCTAGTTTTGAGGAAATAAATTCTTATGTGATATTTATTTTGTAAAACCATCCTTGTTATTCTCATCTTACCTCTCTCTTTCTAATTTTTTCCTCCATTATAGGACCTATGAGAACTTTTTCACAAGCATAGGGAAGTACTTCTGTGTGATCACCGATAGAAAGACCACCCCCAAGAAATTAGAATAATGTAAATATTTTTTATTTTCAATAAATGGAGTTGTCCCATTCAAGGAGAGGGAATTAGTCCCACACACTTTTGGTGAGAACCCACTCATTTTCCCACCCGACAAATTATTTCACCAAAAAAATTTGGGGCCCACTGTGGGGAAAAATTTGTTGTTTCTACACCACCTTTTAATCCAAAAAATCCCTAAAAAATCAAAAGATAAAAAGTCTTGATGTTTTCCCTCCATGACTATCCCAGGAAATGCTCATGTGTTTCAGCATAACCCTCTTTCATTTAAAGACACACAAGAAGATCTTATTGCTGATTTGAGGAACTGTATTTGGCATAATTGAGATATCTTTAACCACTACCACACATCCTCAAGAGTTATATACATTGAGAAATAACATACTCAAGCTTTACACTATGCAAGACAAGCTCAAAATCAATAGAGAAGATAGTATGAAAGATATATTTTGAGTTGTACATTCATCATGTAAGTTGGTCAAAATAATGTATATGAGGTCCTCTAGAGCTAGTGGTGTGACTAACCCAACTTTTGAAGAGAAATTCCAATATGATTTTAGACTTCCTAACAATCAAATTGTAAGAAGAACAAGTCAACAATATCTTGAATTTGATCCTACCTTGTCTCTTGAATACTCCATTGATGGATCAGAAAATGACAAATTAAATTACATACCTCTGAAAGAATAAATTACATAAGAAGTTGTAGAAATAGTTGAAGAAGAAGCAGTTGAGGAAGAAGAACCAGAGATGGCTTAACAAGCACCATTGCCTTGTGGGAAAACATGAGTCTATTTGCTCTCAATCCTCCTTTGTGTGAATTATCCAAAGGATCTTGAAAGAGATTTCCTAAATTCTACAGAGATGGGAAACAACACCCTGATGATCACATTACATATTTCAGCTTATTGTGTGGGGTGTTGGGTATGGGATATGAGGATGTATCATTCCATATATTCATATAATCCTTACAAGATGTTGCAACTGACTGATTCTATAATTTACCAAGGAGATCTATCAACAACTGGATCGATATGAAAACCAAATTTGAATCTAGGTTCAAACCTGCCAAATATGCTCATGATCTTCTTACACAATGGTCTCAGATGAAGAAATAACCCTATGAGACCATGAGATATTTCATGGCTAAATTTAATAGAATGCTTTACAATATGACCAAAGCTATCAGGACTAGGTAGGATAATAAATTAATATTATTCACTAATTATTAGCATCCCGAAGTCAGTTTCATTCTGAGAGTAACTCAACCAGCTGATTTGGAAGAGACGTATAAATTTTTGGTCAAGGTAGAATATGACTTGATCATGTATGGAAAGATCAAAAAGGGTCTGAACAAAGAGAAGGGTCAGATTTAAAATTCTAGAACCACATACTCATTACTACATAAACTAGCTAAATATGTTCTCTCTCTTAAGAATCATTTGGCTCAAGCCTCCATGTATAAGGATTCTCCTAGTGTAGAAAAAAAATCATGCGCTTGGGTTCATCTTGAGGTCCAAAATCATACTAATGTATATGTGATTCCTAAACAATAAAACTAGTGGTTGACAACTATATTTGGCCTCTTTTATTTGTTTCTTATTTTCTCTTTGGTCTTATACCCCCTACAACCCTAACAAAACCTAACTAATTTATCTTTTATGGTCATAGACACTTGATACTAGTTAGGACATTAGCACCCAAGCACTCCTATCCATACTGGGCACTCCAAACCCTTTCTTACCTTTACTTAATATTTTTGGGTTTTTTTATCTTTTGGGCATATTTTTCACTTATGGGTTGGCTCTCTAGTTGTCAAATACAAAATTAAAACAAGGGAATAATATATATACTTAGTTACTTCTAAAAAATAAAGGACCAAGCATTAAGCATTACTATCACCACCTAAGCTTGCATCCAAAGGCACTAAATCACTTCAAAGGCATCCATCTAGCATCCATATAAGGGGAAAGGGTTGTATCAATTCTGCATACACTGCATAGGAGGGGGAAGTCTATTTTATTCCATTCACACATACTATTACATTATTACATTCTAACTACAACCCACTATCATTTATGTAACTTGCCCAAGGGCATCCTAGGGAACCATTTATTCACACACACACAAACTACATGGATTTTGAGATGTATTGCAGTACTCAGTCATAAGTTTTATCTTCGAGTGACTAGTGGGGTCAGTATAACTCCTCATTCTACATTTTCCTTTTTAGGTTTGATGTGGTTTATGGGTATGTGCTGGTGAACTTCTCTTTTACAGGTTACAAGTACCTCCAAAAATCAAGGAGTGAATATTAGGTGACCAATAACAATCAACATCAAAGCCCTTATGACATAGAACAAAGTAGTTCCTGATATTTTACATAGTCACCAATTCCCAAGAGCCTCTTCCCTACACTAGATGCCCCTGTTTGGATCTATTCCTCAATTCCATAATTTACAGTGATCAATAACAACCCTGTCTACAACTTGTTTGACATTTTCACTTGTGCATATCACTTCATGTTCACTTGAAAAACAGTTAAGTCCTCCTACCTCTTCTTCTTGCTTAGGGCTCCATACTTTACATGCATATTTATGTGTTTATTACTTTATATTTTCCATTTGTATATCCCACATTATAGTAGTTACTCTGAAATAATATTTAATTAATTTGATTTAAAGTAAATCATTTGGTGAACCCTACTCGTGATTGGTAATTCAGATCCCTGTTGGTTTCTCTTTTATGGCTCCTAAGGTTCCTCAAGTCTCCTTCCATGACTTGCTTCAAATACACCCACCTTGCAAAGATGTTCTCCAAAAATCCCTAGACATTATGTATCTCCCTTGCAATATGCCACTTGCACAAGTTCCATTTCTAATCATCTCTCCAATGACCCTAGCCTTAGTGATACCACTACCAATCAATCCATTTATAAGTCAATTCAATATTTACATTGTTTATTTCAAGATAAATGTCACAATATGGAAACCATGATTACATCTCTTAAATCTTAAATCCAACATCTCAAGGATGCTTCTCAAGCCCATGCTATCTCATCTACACCTCATCCCAAACCTATGTCTTCTGCATGTGCTCATATAAGTGAGCCTCAAGTCTTTCCATTACCAGCACCTCTCAAGTTTGATCTAAATGTTAAGCAATATGATATTCTTCCTAAGATCCTCAATCACCAATTGATCAACTTGCCAACTACTCATTTCTACCCTCTTTATCAGCTTTCCAAATACATAGGTCTCCCATTTTGCAATTATCATGTACTTAATGGACATCATGACCATGATTGTTATGTTTTAAAATAAATAATTACTCATCTTGAGTATCAGGGTTTTATTTCATTTGCTACACAACATTATACCACATTCTCATCTCCAATTGCTAAATCCCAATGGGCTCCCAAATCTACTCCTTCTATGTCTAATGAACATAATTCCATAACTTCTAATGTTCCTTCTTTGGTAAGTCAAGATCCTCCTGTAGACACCCATAATTACGCCCGAGTAATTTAAATACTTAAATTGCGCTAATTATCTCCTTTCCCGCAAATCGACGACATATCATTAAAATTTCTCATATTCCCTCCTTTTGTCATTAATTAATTACAATACACTAATTGATTAAGTCACCTATCCAATTAACATCCTGATTAACAACCTTCCATTAATTATTCACCCCTTCTATCTAGACTAATTAATTATTATTAATTAATTAGTTTTCCCTTCCGTTTATCTAATAAATTAATATTTAATTGATTTAATCCCCTTATAATATCCTATATCGTACTAATATTCCTCTAAATAGCTTTTATAAGCTTACATCTACCTATTAGTTAACCACCTTTGATTAATTAAAACACACCCCAACTCCCATGACTTGCTAAGCATAAATTAAACCCTTCTAAAGTAAGGTTACCTTTTATAAAGAAACCTTATCCATTCCTAATCATGTTTTACCTTTATCCCACATGCAAAGGTATGAAGTGTTTCCTTTATCCATTGGGCTATATAAGGATCCCTCCTTCTACCTTTATACCTACACCTAAACTCCTTGAGAAAGCAAATGCAAAGAATATAGAAAAATAGGCTAAGATCTTGCTTTTTTTTTTCTTGAGAGTTCATCATCTTGAAGAGCTAAGCCTCTCTCTTAAGTGCTTAGGTCATATGGGAGGTGTCAAAAGGGTCTTGTAGCCCAACTTTGACAAGCCTTCATTCCTAGGTTCTTGGAACACCAATAGAACAACCATTTTTTATAGCTATGGAGCCTACCTAGGTCCATTTCATTTATTTTTTGTTAGAGAATAGAGGATTTTAGATGTTTTAACATTGTTAGTTTCAAAGTTTTATTGATGAATGTTTAGCATCTAACCCTTGTTTAATTCTTATCATGATGATGCTAAGTAGTTTGTTTAACTCTTGCTAATTAAGGCTATTTAGGTGTTAGTCTCTTACTCATATGAGCACTAGTTTAAAAACAACACATGCACACATTTGGCACGCCCGGTGGGAGACTTAGTCCCATGGCATTTTAGTTTAAGTTTCATTGTTTTGGCTAACTTTTGATATGCACATGTAGTAATTAATGTCCATTTTCTTGGAATTTTTTCTAATTTGATATGTGTAACTTCTTGTTCATAGCCATCATTTTAATGGGCTGTTGCCATTTTTACGCTAGATTGTCAAAAATTGAGATATTGTGAGCCTTCTTGTGTTTTTTTCCATATTTTGGTTGCAGGTGTGGCACAGGCACATTTTTAGGAGCGCAGGCATGTTTTTTGTAACACACATGCCTCTCGGGTGACACAAACGCACTGTCAAAACTTGGTTCTTTGTTTATCGACCCTGGCACATATGCACTAAACCCAGTGCACATACCCTAACCAGCACATAGATGCACTAACTTGGGCATAGACATTATTTCATACTGTACCTTCACGACAAATTAAACCCTGTCAGATCGGCACATGCACCCTAACTAGAGCGCACATGTTGTTTTAGTGGCGTACACACATTTCTGGTGGCGCAAGCATTCTGTTGGAATCTGGGACTGTTTTATAAAGTGGTGGCGCACACAATTTTCTAGTAGTGCACACGCTTTTCCCGGTAGCGCAAGCATTCTACCCAAATTTCCATCTGTTTTTATCGAAGGTAGCGCATACATTATTTTTGTGGCACAAACACCTCTCTGGTGGCGCAGGTGCATGGTAAGCCAAAAATACATAGAGTAGCGCACATGTCATTTTGATGGCACATACACCTCTCGGGTGGCGCAAGTGCACTATAAATCAGAAAATACAGAATGGTGTATCCACCCTAACCCACGCATAGATGCCAAAACATGGCCGTAGGTGTCCTTTTGTTTTCTTGAAATTAATGTGTTGAGGTTCTAACATTCTTGCAGGTTTTATATAATCACATACTTGTCTTTACAAGATGTTTTTACATGTTTTTACTTGATTAGATAAGCTTTACATTGTTTACTTATAGGAATAATATCACGTTTTCTCTTCCCTCGTGTCCCTTGGGGTGATCTTAGGAATCAAAAATGATTCTTAAATCCTTTTGATGCTTTGAGGTTGTTAGGAATATTTGAGTTGGAATTAGTTAATTTAGCATAGTTGAATTAAAGTGTTTTTCCATTTGATATCTTTTTGGATTTTGGAAACATCATGTATGCTCTTCTCTTGCATCCTTGGATGATCTGGAGAATCAGAAATGGTGTTTTCTCTTTTGATGAAAAACTACTAAAAATCCTCATATAGGACCAAAACACCACGCTTGTCAAAGAACGGGGGAATCAAAACAAAGTCAAAAACTACTAATACAATTATTATACAGGTTTTCAAATGGTGTTTGAGCAAACCACACCTAATTAAACAAGATAAAATGAACAACATATTCAAAACACTGTATTGTAGGTTTCAGAAAAGGGTACATCCCTCTCCACCCAACTGGAACATAACGCCTTAAGCTACAACAATGGGGGTGGTTCCAAAAACCCCAAAGTAGTCCACACAAGAGGGAACCTTGTGGATGAAATGGGAAGTGCTCCGTACTACCTATCTGACTAGTGATTCCTTTATGAGATAGAGTTACAAGTTGTCCCTACGCGCCCCTTTTAAGTACATGATGGATGCATCTACTACCCACTGTGCTTGAAGGGGGAAAATTCAAGATACGCCCAAGATAGTCAGGACTATTTGGGTAAATAGTCCCACTCGTGGATAATATTTGTAACACCTAGGACGAGAGAACCACCTAGGAAAATATACTTTGGCCAGGAGCCCACTTTGACCATTCTAAAAAAGTGTTGAGTTTTGAACCATCTTTTTATTGTGAAACGTGTGACGTGTTACTTTCGCTTAGTTTTTACTTGCCTTAGGGTGAGGTGAAACTCTACCGAAGTGAAGCCAACATTTTTCATCTCATTTTTTATTTGATCCCTTCACATTCTTGTGTCACTTTTTTTATCAGAAGGAGGGTGACTACCTTTGTGTTACCAATCGATTGTTTCTGCCACTTTTTTTTTCGTTTATGCCCATCCATGTTTGTGGGTGGGTAAGTTAAGCATCGAAGTATGCGGAGATGTATTCATATCATTGGTGACCATTGTGATCTTGATACCCATGTCAAGATCGTCATTGTAGTTAGGCATGGTTCATCATCTTGAACTTCCTTAGAAAGGTTAGCTTGTTTGTATCGTATCACTACAATTTTGATATTTACGTCTTGTTTCTTATAAACTCGACCTAAATATCTATGTGGTAAGGTTACGTTACACACATTTTAACTATTCCTAGCTATACTTTAAGATTTTTTTAGTTTGATTCTATTATTTCCTTGATTTTGAAGAGTGTTAGGTGTTACCGCTTGTGTGTGTTATATCAATAGCATCTTGATATCAATACCTTACTTTCTCGCAAAGTTTGGTTAACATATATTGGTGATATTGTTATGTCACTCATGAATTGTAACTGGCACCTTTTAGGATATAGGTTTTAATCAGATTTGAACTCACTTTTATTATATCTTGTTAGGAGGTCACATTAACCTTTTGTATTTACTTACATCTTGTTCATCCTCTTGAACTGGGCATAAGTAAAAACATCTTGTTAATTATCTTGTGACACTAAACTACTTTTCGAGACGTAGTCTAAGAGGTACTTCATTTGATAGGTTTTAGATACCAAAAATTTGTGTCACTGGTGATTTATCACTCTATCACATTGGTATTCTCACATTGTTTTTCATTCATATTCTTGACAATTTATCTTGCATTTCACTTAAGTGTGGTCACAAAGTTTTGAACACATTTACAACTTACCTTAGTGAAACTATCGCAAAACATGGCTCCTAAAACATGATTAGGACTCAAGAAACAAACATACAAGGAACAACGAGCGTAAGCTTGGGAAGCCTCTAACAGACAAGGGTCAAACCCCTTCATTGGACATGATCTAGGACCTCTGTTTTTTGTGGAAAAAGAGATAGAAGATATGGTTGATCGTAGTGGAAATGAATTGGAATCTCCAAATGCATAATTCGAATTTAACCCCACTCTATTAGACGAGTTTCTCTTCAGAAATAAGGATAGAGTGCTAACACGGGTCGTAGAATCAGGGGCCAAATTGCCCACTGAAAATGAAACAATCCCACCTCCGAATAACGCTACTAAGGAAGAATGACCCCTTATCAATATGGAGGATATTTTGACGCATGGACATGATTCTACCTCCAACGTAGAAAACAATAAGATAGTGGGACATAAAATACCCTTTATCAAAGTGCCACGTAGAAACATGACGAGACATGAAAATGGTGAAGAACCTCCACAATGCGAGGAAGAGGAGGAACCTTTAGAAGAAGAAACCACAATTCAACAATAGATTAGTAACCTAAGCCAAAAATTAGCTTTGCTAACCTCCCATGTACAAAAGGAAACAAGTAAAAACATTCAAAAGTCAAGGCCTAAGGTTAAGATCAATGAACTCCATAGAGAAAACCAAGGAGAAGACGATACATGGTATCATCGAGTATATCTCCCCTCTTCTCCCACTAGAGAACAATTGATCACACAAGAGGTATATTCTATGAAAGCAACACTCGCAAACCTTGAAGAGAGCAATATAGGGAGCATTAGAAAGTATCAATATGAAGAATTATGCCCCTATCCTTTTGACAAGACTATGACCCTTCAACCCTTTCCTAAGAAATTCGATATTCCAAAATTTGACAAATATAAAGGGAAGGGAGATCCACAGGATCATGTCAAATACTTCTATATGGCATGTCAAGAGGTGTCTTATAGTGACAATTATCTTATCATACTTTTTCCCAAAAGTTTAGGAGGTCAAGCCTTAGAGTGGTTCACACGTTTACCTTGGGGATCAATTTTCACTTAGCCAGAATTGACAGAAAGGTTCGTACGTCACTTCTCATACAACATAGAGAGTGATGTCACCATGGTAGATTTATGTGGCACCAAACAACGCCCTAATGAGACTTTCACGAGCTTCCTCTAGTGGTGGAGAGGGATAGCTAGCCGCTTCCCTTGTGCTTTCCCTGAAAAATAGCTGGTTAGTATTTTCGTTCCCAACCTAAACCCAGACATAGCTTTCCACCTCCAAATGCATTGTGTTCGCACTTTTGAGGAGGTCATCAAAAAAGGGGTTCAAATAGAGAAATCTCTCATTGCAAAAGGAACTCTCAAGACCCAATCTAGAGATAATCAAAATATTAAACCCACGGAGAAGCTGAAGGTTTTTAACAAAAACAAAAATGTGGTGGGAGACAAGATCATTGATTCCAAACATGTACAAACGATCCAAATCGATCAACCTTTTAAACTGACCAAAGGACCAATTCAACCACCACCAAAGCGAAGAATGTTCACCTATCTTAATGAACCTTTTTCAGTTATACTAAAATAATTAGATGCGGCCCACATGATGACATATCCTATGACATAACCATTTGATGAAAATGCTCCAAAACCTTCATGGTACAAAGAGCATGAATATTGTGAAATGTATCGTGTCAAGGGGCATAAGACAGAAAAATGTCTGCAACTCTGTCATTATATCCAAGATCTCATTGACAATGGGGAGATAGAGATGGACAACCTAGGAAAAACATAGACACCTAATGACAAAATGGGGATATATAAAGAGCCATTCCCCAATCAAGATGAATCAGAAAAGTCAAAGCTAGATCGGGGAAAGTCATCCCAAGGTTATAAAGCAGCAAATTACTTGTACACCAAAAAAGACAATAATCATTATGATTTACTTATTGGATGTATTCGCTCTCCTATTGACCATGTCAACGCTATTTGAATTAAGCGAAAGGATTACGCCATGGTAAAAAGGTGTGTCCACCTCATGATTCTAGAACCTTCTCTGTCAACCCCGTCATCTGGTAAATATAATCTCTTAGAGCAACTTGAGAAGAAATCTGCTAAGATTTTGATCTTATATCTTCTTAAGATATCCAATATGCACAAGGACATTCTATACCAAACTCTTCAGGGGTTGGGAGTCCCTACACATCTACAAGCCGCAGTCACAAACATCGTACCAAATGAACATATTACCTTTAACCATAGGGAGATCCCTACTGAGAATCTGACACATAATCTTCTTTGTATATTGAGGTAGTTGTTACCCGTAGGAAGATCAAACTAGTGCTTGTGGATAACGGATCTGGGTTGAACATCTGCACACTCAAGTTGGTTAAATAGTTAGGACATACTGAGGTAGATCTTGAGTCCAATATCATCACTATCACCACATATGACAACGTGGAAAGGGATTCAGCGGGAAAAATTACATTGCCCATGGAGGTGGGTCCCACTTGACATCAGACAAAGTTTCATGTCCTAGAATTAGAACTTCTGTATAATATGCTTCTAGGCCGACCATGGATTCATGCCATACATGTCATCCCATTGATGTTTCATCAGTTCATTAAATTGAAGCATGAGGGACACACCATTACAATACAAAGAGATTTAGAGCCCTTCGCTCACTGTAGAGCTCTCAATAGATTTTCATGAAAGGGCACTTATGCATGTCCCTCCGCCGATATAGTTATCCCTCTCTAATCTAAGGACATGGAATCCTAGATAGATTCATATTCTCTTAGTTCTTGCACCCATGAGGTGTCTACATCAACATCTCCTTTTGATTCATGGGAGATGAAAATCCTTGAATATGGCTGCAGAGAATATAATGTACAGCAATCACTTTTGGTTTTAGACCTCTCATTGTCACCCAAGACTAGAGGTCGACCCAACTATCACTTCAGAAGACCTAGAAATGAACACACTATTGGGTCCTTCTTACCTAGAGGCTGGTTAGTTGAGGAGAAATTTCTAGATCCACCTATAACTTGGGTCCCAGAGGATTTTCAGCCATCCTGTTATCAAACCCCTGAATACGAAAAATCTAGTAAAATGATGTACTCCATGGGCTACAAAGGCCTAGAATGTGGTAGAAATGAACAAGGACAGAGAGAGCCAGTGCCTCTTTTGCATTTCAAAACAGAAAGATATGGCATTGGGATTCACCCTTATGGAGCACACCCCAATGATCAAGATGTTACTTATTCTGAACGTGAGGATATCTCCGACTATCTAGACAGCGATACAAATTCCCATTATAGCCAATATGAGGATCTTGCCTCCACAAACCTATTCATGAACAACGTTTTCCTAACCATAACCCCTATGGAACCAACCCTTGACCTAGTTTACCCTTCCCTTGTTGAATGGAACCAATAATGTCACATGTCGTTGGATTTATTAGAGAATTACGAAGCTATCGCAGATTTTATGGGCATTTGGGATACAATTCCCATTGGAGACCACAAGAAGGGTTTCTTTATTGACTTGGATACTTGCGCCTACTTTGGTAAGGAGGCTAAGCTTCATGGTGAGCAAAACTTAAAGAAAAGCGAGGGCAAAAGTTCCAACGTAAAGCCTCGAAAAAAATCAAATTCCAAGTTGCACAGTGAAAACCTCTTTGAGGCACTGACTGACAAATAAATAAAAATATCAAAGGATAAACAAAGTGACCACGCCAAGGATGAAAATCTTATGAAGACATCCTTGGACAAATATCTCAACCTTCCTCCTAATCCTATGTGTATGGAGGACTTATCAAAATTACTAGTCGAGGAAACCATTGATGTGGATATTGGTACAAAAGAGGACCCCAAGATAGTAAAATTGGGAGCATCACTCTCAACTAGAGAACAAAAGACATTCACTATGTTATTGTGAGATTTTATATATGTATTCGCATGGTCTTACAAAGACATGCCAAGCTTAGATCCAACTTTGGTCGTGCACAACCTAGTTTTACATGAAAATGCTAAGCCTATCAAACAGAATCTCAAAAAGATGGACCCAAGGGTGGCCCTACTAGTTAAACAAGAATTGGAAAGATTGTTTGCGGTAGGATTCATCCGACCTATAGATTATTCTGAATGGATATCCAACATTGTCCCTGTCCAAAAAAATCCTATCGGTATCAGAATTTGCATGGATTTTAGAGACATTAATAAGGTTTTCCCTAAAGATGATTTTCCGCTGCCAAATATTGACATGATTGTTAGCTCAACAATAGCGTACGAGATGCTATCTCTCATGGATGGATTTTCATGATACAACCAAATCAAGATAGCTAAAGAAGACCAGCACAAAATGGATTTCATGATTCCTTGGGGTACCTTCTGTTATTAGGTGATGTCATTTGGTCTCAAAAATGCAGGAGATACTTATCAGCAGGAAATGACAGTGATTTTTCATGATATGATTCATGATATCATGGAGGACTATGTGGATGACATCCTTGGAAAGTCTAAAACAAGAGAGGATCACCCTGTCATTTTGTGGCATATCTTTGAGTGCCTACGAGAATACAAGGTTAGGCTGAATCCAAAGAAATGTGTATTTGGTGTGTTATCAGGAAAACTGTTGGGCTTCATTGTATCAAGATGAGGAATTGAGGTAGACCTTGCTAACGTGTTTGCTATTACTGAATTACCTCCACCTAAGAATATCAAGCAACTACGTAACTTACAGGGGAAAATCCAGGCTATCCACCACTTCATCTCCTAGCTTGCAGATAAGTGTCACTCATTCACCCACTTGCTTAAAAAGGATGTCACCTGCATCTGGGGACCTGAGCAACAGCAAGCCTTTGCTTTTCTTTAACAATACCTGGCTAATCTACATGTCCTCATGCCTCCAACTCCTGGAGAACCACTCTTGCTCTATATCTCTGCTACGTAATTTTTTATTGGTATGTTGCTCACCCAATACGACCTTGGTCATAAGGAAAAAGTGGTGTATTATCTCAATCGCACTCTCATTGCCTATGAACTCAACTATCCTCAAATTGAAAAATCTTGCTTGGCTGTTGTTTTTGCTTTTCAAAAACTTTGCCATTATCTATTGAATACCAAAACCAAGCTAATATGAAAAGTTGAGCCACTCAAGTACTTACTATCTAAACCCACCCTCACTGGTAGAATGGCTAATTGGATCATTCTACTCGATGAGCTTGACATAGAATTTGTGCATTAGAATTTGGTTAAAGGACAAGTACTCACTAACCAGCTAGCATAAGCACCTTTGTAAGGCACTAAACCTTTGAATTTGGATCTACCAGATGCCTCCTTGCTCTACATTGAAGAATTTTTTGTGTGGCAAATACATTTTTACGGGTCATTTACTTTTCATGGTTTAGGTGTAGGGGTAGTCCTTATTACTCCTTCTCGCAACCCTATTCCACAAACTTTTCACCTGGCTTTTCCTTGCACAAACAATATTGTAGAATATGAGGCACTTATTACAGGGATGAAACTAGCTATGAAGTGGAACATTCATCATGTCAAGGTTTTGGGTGATTCTCAATTAATTATCAAATAGGTTAATGATGAATACAAGGTTAAGGATGACAAGCTCATACCTTAAAAAAATTTGGTTGAAACTCTAAAGGATTACTTCATGTGCATTACATTTGAACAAATCCCAAGAGCGCAAAACAGATCGGTAGATGCCATGGTGACAGTGGGTTCTATGCTTCGTATTCCGCTAGGGAATAATGACACATCGTTCTTTGTAGAAAATTTATGCCAACCCGCATATGACATGTTAGAGTCTTGTCTGGCTTGTGATGTTGTTGGTCCCAATTCCCCATGGTACGAACCCATCTTTACCTATCTCAAGGACAACATGTTCCCTCCCGATATCTCCCATTTTGAAAGGAAAATCTTGATTCATCAAATATCCCGTTACACCCTTTTAGGAGGTACACTTTATCATCGTGGCTACGATGGGAATCTATTACATTGTCTTGATATGACGGAGTCAATCCAAGCGATCAAAGAAGTACATGAAGGGGTGTGTGGAGCACATACAAATGGAATGGTCTTGGCCAAGAAATTGTTAAGAGTAGGCTACTATTGGCCTACCATGGAAACCGATTGTTGCAATTATGTTAGAAAATGTGTACTTTGCCAGAAGTATGGAAACTTCATCCATGCTCCATCGCAACCATAGTAACCTATCACTACCCCATGGCCATTTTCTAAATGGGGACTTGACTTGATAGGGAAACTTACTCCTACCTCATCTAATGGTCATACCCACATCATCACGGCTACGAAATACTTTACAAAGTGGGTAGAGGTTGTCCCTTTAACCTATGTAACAGGAGCTCAAATTTCCAAATTTATCATGAATCATATCATTTGTCGATATGGCATCCCTACAGCCATCGTTACAGATAATGGGAAGTCATTTAAGAACAAAAATGTAAAAGGTCTTTGTCAACAGTTCCAAATCCGGTTAAAATGGTCCACACCATATTACCCCCAAGGTAATGGATAGGATGAAGCCACAAACAAGACTTTGGTGAGAATAATGGAAAATATGGTCAGCAAAACAGGTCATAGTTAGCACTTGCAAATCCACCCAGGCTTTTGGGCATATAGGACCTCCATTCGCACTCCTACGGTGTGCAACACCATATTCTCTAGTATTTGGGATAGAATTCATCATCCCATTAGAAATTGAAATTCCTTCCCTGAGAATTTCTCTTAGGGACTATTTGGATAAAGATGAGGATTACCGGGTAGCAAGACTGATTGAATTAGAGCTCCTAGATGAGAAGCACATTCATGCTCTTAATCACCTTAAAGTGTATCAGAACAAAGTCTCCAGAAACTACAACAAGAGAATCATACCTCGTTAGTTTGAGGTTGGTGATTTAGTCATGAAGGAGAATCAGTTCAACACAAGAGTGGAATGAGAAAAGAAAGGGAAGTTCGAACCACATTCCTTGGGAGCCTATGTTATTGTGGCCAAATACGGCACAAGGGCATACAAACTTGCTCATCCTAATGGTGATGAGCTCCATGAGCCCAGAAACGCCATGCATCTTAAGCGGTTCTATGCTTAAACATGGTGCGAAAATAATAAAAAAATCAAAATCAATCAAAAACATGGTAAAATGATCAAAAATTAAAAAAAATCAAAAAGAGAAAGAAAAAGAGAAAACAAGTCGTCCACAAGTGAAAACCACACAATTGTGGCACTTTGGATAAGTTCCTAAGTGAAAACCGGTTTCTGGCACCTTGGGAAGATTCATTATTCATAAGAATCTTACATCTGGAGGGTACTTTTATTTGGCCTAACCCTAGTTCTACCTTCGAGATTCCTTGTGAGCCCCATCCTGTCAAGCCTTGATCCGGCTTTGTCTTCTTTTATTCATCTGTGAGGGACATGGCCTTTCACTATTTCCCGTCTTACGCTGGGGGAAATTCAAAGATTTCACCTTCTTGTTCATAAGAGTGGGGCTTCTTCCCTTATACATTCCCCATCTAACGTTGGGGGCATCCACGCTTTCTTGGTTACCTATGCATAACTCTAGAAAACTATTAAAAAACAATGCAAAAACAATAGAAAATTGTTTCACAAAAACCTAAACAATAGAAAATTATTTCACAAACACAAAAACAATAGAAAATTATTTCACATAAACCTAAACAATAGAAAATTGTTTCAAAACACCAAAAACAATAGAAAATTGTTGCATGAAAAAAAATCTTACAAAAACATTTACTTGCATTGTCTTGTTTCTTGTTTTGCTTGTTGCTTATATAGTTGTTTTATGTTTTTTATTTTGGGTTATTTGTTGCTTGGGCATACTTTGTTACGATTCATCTTTTCTTGCTTAGATTATATTTATTCTTGCTTGTGCATATTGAGGTGTGTTTTTACATGCTAGTGAATCCTAGTGCATTATTATGTTATTTCATTGTGTTCTTTGTTAGCATTTGATTGTGTTTATTGCATGTGCATTGTTTTGTTCACAACATCACATCTAACATCATCTATACATCATATATCAAGGAAAGGCTAAGTATACATCATACATGAATGATAACCTGATCATCACATATCATATCATCAAATGGGGGCAAGAGGGATCGCAAATATCAAAATCTATCCCCCCGCACCCTTATCATCATATCATCACATCCACTAAGTATGGCACATCTCATAAACAAAACACATTTGATATATTCTACAAGATCACATCATCTGGAAATAAAAATGCATGTGATACATCAACAAGATCATCAATACATATACATGTCAAATCAAATCAGAAAGTACCATAAAAACATCTATCTATCCATGGGAAATAATAAACAAATGTCCATCTCATATACACATATGTCGTGTCACAAATGTCCAAATCATACATGTGTGGTATATCTATATCAAAAATGGTATACATCACAGCAGTACATCATAAAATCCTTCATCTGAGGCATACAAAAGAATGGTACATGTAGCAAAGGAATAAAAGCCTTCATCAGAGGCATGTATCAAAATTGCTATTTATCAAAAAAATGCCTTCATCTGAGGCATACAAGGGTGATACATCTGTAACAAAATAAAAGCCTTCATCAAAGACATGTGTCAAAAAGGCTATACCAATACAAAATGAATATACATGGATCACAATCTGCTCATAGCCTTCATAAAGAGGTGTACGTGGATATACAAAAAAATCATGCTGACTCGAGCCCTCTGAAGGTATGGCTGGCCTGTCTCATGGAGGTTGCATGGCATGCACATCACTGGCTCTCTCTAGACATGGTTTCTCCACTAAGGCCTAAGGCCTCTCTAATCTATTCCCTCTACTAGATTGCTAGTTGTAAGATGGTGCCCTTCACTCAGGAGGCACTACCTCAAAATATAAGGATTTGTAGTACGAGGCCATGCCCTCTGTTGTGGTCAAATCTCTATGTGTCTGGGAAGTCACTGTGGTGCCATCCATGCATCGGTAGGATGTTATCTCTACTGTGGCTCAAGCCAGCTTGGTCTGGCCCGCTACACACTCTACCCTGATCTTGTCTCACTCTAATATCATAGGCTGCAGTTGAGCCTGTGTCTGCTGGTGTAAGCCTGTAACCTGGGCCATCTGAGTAGTCATCTGTCGAATCTACTAGAAAATCACAACACTATTACCTCCTAGGCCAGCCTAGGCCCGAGCCTGGTCTCGCTCTGATAACAATGTCACAATCTGGGTCCGCGCTTGATTACGCTCATCTATCACTGTAATGCACCAGCCTTGAGCCTCATCCCTCTCTGCTCTAGCCATGTCTCTCTTGGATAAAGCCTGTTGTAGCTACTGATGTAATGTGGCTATCTGTGCCACTGGCTGTGTCACTGGATGTGCTATCAAGACTGGTCCCTGGGGCGCTCTCAATGACTGGCCCTGCTCTAGGACCCTCACTCTAGGAATCTAAACTGATGCATGTACTGGGCCCTGTGGCCTCGGTCCCTATGCCTGTGGGGCACCCTGCTCATCATGCGGAAGGCCATCAAATGGATCCTCTAGATCAGGACCCACTTCTCTCTCTCTCCGCTCTGACCCATGTCATATCTCTATGGGGGGACAAGTGCCTTCTTCCCAGGCCTCCTCCGGGATGGTGAGACGTCGAGGTAACATAGTGGCATACCAAGCCGCATAATCTATTGATGTCCCTGGGTCCCACACATGTCTTGCTAGGTCCCATGCCTATGGGACCACCTATGAAAAACTCACCCTCACTCGGGCCACTAGTATGCAAGGCCCCATGGTATGTCTCTTTGAATCTCTACGCGCATACCAAATATCCGATTGTGGGACCCCCTATACCATGCAAAGCTACCACTGACACCTATCAACTCGATACAACTCTATAATGTAGCTGCAACTACCGATGATACAATGCTCTACTGAGCACATACTGAGCTCTATGGCATCTTCTGTCCATTGGATATGTCTATAAGGCCGCCATATAATATCTATCTCAGGTAGCTCATCAAACTCTTACCTATATTTGAATAGCCTGCCTAGGTGGCCTCGTGCATCACCACCTACTGATACCCATGCCATGTAAGATGGCTCCTCTAGGTCTCAGACACACAAAGTGCCCACAGGGTGTCTAATCGCAATATGGTCCCATGACCAAATCTGTAGCAAAGAAGTTAGCCCCACGGTCTTCTGACCGTGGTATGTAATCAAGTGCAGATCCCAGTATAAGTGGGCCAGTATACACTGTCCCCAACAATATCACTCGCAACTAAAAATTCTATGTACCAATGGTAGTAACCCTCTCAGGAATTATGTCCCTATCTTATCAGTGAGAAAAAACCCACTGATAAGAGACATAATGTAAAGAGGCCCCCAATGTAGTGTAGGGTCAGAAATGCACTCATGCAAGGCTATGGTCATACCGTCATGCGGTATGTCATCTATATCAAAGAGATCACTGCATGTTGCTATAATCAGCCCTACATCAAAGTTGTACTCAATCAAGGTGCTCATGATCGGTACTCATATCATCCGCCATATGTCCTCCAGGGTCATAGTCATCTCCCCTATAGGCAATCTGAAGCACTAGCTCTCAGTATGCCATCGCTTGGCTAGTGCAGTCAGTAGGCCATGGTCCAAGGTAATAGATGGCATCCGAGACATGGGGCCTAACCCCACTACCTCAAGAAGTATAGACATAGCTCCTCGGTCTCACCCATGCATGCTCCCCTCTACCTCAGCTATCTAGGTGTTCCGCTCCCGCGTCTGTAATACTGGTAGATGTCTCTGTAAAATATCAAATCACTCATCAATTACTAACATTTCTTCTAAAGAATCTATCTATCATTTTAGGGTTAACCCAAAAATCCTAAAATTTCTTCTAAGTGTCATCTTTTTGGCATTTTTCTATCTATCCTCCACCGGCTTGGGACGCCTATGCACCCTTTTGGGTATGTGCACCTCCTTTTGGGCGTGTGCGCCTCCTTTTTGGTGTGTTCACATGCACATGTTTGTCATCTGGCACTTGCACCCTCATCTGCGCACCTGCGCGCCCTTTTGGGCATGTGTGCCACACATTTGGCGCTTGCGCCATCATTGTTATGCTTGCGCTTATGCGTGTGTACCCCCACGTGTGTGCGCCCTTCCTTTCGTGTGTGGACTCCACTTTTTGCGTGTGTGCACACATGTGTCGTGTGTGCGCGTGCACATGGATGTGTGCAACTCATGCCTACATGTGCGTGCGTGTGTGTTGCGGCACGTGCGCGCACATGCACCCCCAAAGAGATGCCTGCGCCCTTGACTCGACACCTGCGTCTACGCGCATGCGCACTGACACCACTTCCTAGTACTAATCACTAAAATTAGGGCATTAATGACGGAAATTAACAAGAAAAGTTTGGATACTCACGAAGGGGCCATCATCTGCGTGTCACCGGTACCCTCAAACTGCATCTGCTCACCTCACTCGGTCTCGTGCAAACACCATCATCCTCGTCATTATCAGAGCCTCACAGTAAAAAATTCAATAGTGCTCATTTAAAATGAATTGGTCATGATGATTTTACCCCCCCCCCCGAGTGGGGTATATTAACTCATTTTTCACTGCCATGACGACCTGGAGGCCCATTTCAACCGCCGTTTTCTCCTCTGTATTTTTATTAAATAATTATTTTTCTCTTATTGTTCACCATATTGGGGCTTTTTTTTGCTGTCCAATACCCCTTTCTTCTCCCTAGGGCAATTTTATTGCTCCTAGGTGATTTTCCTTATTAACTCTCGTAAATAATTTTTTTTTTCAAAAATGATTATCTTATTTATTTTTCTACTACACAAGGACATTATTTGTCGCTTATTTCTTCTTTCTTCCACCTAGGGCACTTTTTTTTGCGCCTAGGCCCTTCGTTCTATTTCTTCTATTTTCTTCTATTGTCCACCACATTTTAGAAAACAGAAAATAAAAACAATGTATATGGCAAAAATCCAAAAACTAGGCAAAAATTTTCACAAAATCCTATAAAGTAAAAAACAACCCTACAAAAATGGTAACTTTCTTATTACAGCTAAAACTTGTGTCTTGCATATGGTATCCTCTTCATATCCTATTGGTTTGTTTCACATCTTCCCCGATTAATACGACTCGCGGATCACTAGATTCACAACCATTCACAAAGCTAGTTACTTTCTTCGTCTGTACTTTGGGGAATGTTTGTTTCTTGGTGTTATTTCATTGTGCACAACGCTTTTCTTGGACTTTATGTCCATTTTCATTCCCCTTGCATATATCCTTGCTCAGGGCATCATTTTTAACCCTTTGCAGTTAATCACGAACATGTGGATTTTTTCATCTTGATAACAAAACATTTATACAACTGTCTTAACTCTTGTTGGGTTAGATATGTGCGTTCGTACTTGTTTTCCCTGTTAAATAAGCTTGTTTCCTTCTCGTATTGCATTGCATTGTTGTATGTTGTGTGGAGTTGGTATTTTCATAAATGGACAATTGTTTGTAGTATGGCTTTTCATGTCATTCTACCTTTGTCGTATGCTTATATTTTCGTAAGGACCGATGACATAGATCTCTTGGCAATATGATGACATCAAAATTGTTCCAATAAACAATGGCTAGAGGCTGAGCTCTTCTTTCCCCTCCTCCATATTTCTTCTGCATCACTTTTCTCTCACCCCTAATCTTCTGTCTCACTGGGGCATCTTGCCCCTTCCCATTCTTCTATCTACTTTTCATTTTTTTCGATCGTCGATCGGCTTCCTTCATCACCCCATCAACACTTGAGGGGGAATCTCTCCCTCCTACTAATTTTTCTTTTATCCCTTCAAATTTTTCTTCCCTCTACTATCTTTGAAGTGGTGTCACTTACACCACCCCAAAGAGGGGCAAATGTAGACACATAATTACAGTCGAGCAATTTAAATACTTAAATTACGCTAATTATCTCCTTTCCCACAAATCGATGACATATCGTCAAAAGCACTCATATTCCATCCTTTTTTCATTAATTAATTACAATATGCTAATTGATTAAGTCACCTATCCAATTAACATCCTGATTAACAACCTTCCATTAATTATTCACCCCTTCTATCTAGACTAATTAATTATTATTAATTAATTAGCTTTCCCTTCCGTTTATCTAATAAATCAATATTTAATTGATTTAATCCCCTTCTAATAGCCTAAATCATACTAATATTCCTCTAAATAGCTTCTATAAGCTTACATATACCTATTAGTTAATCACCTTTGATTAATTAAAACACCCCCCAACTCCCATGACTTGCTAAGTGTAAATTAAACCCTTCTAAAGTAAGTTTGTCTTTTATAAAGAAACCTTATCCATTCCTAATCATGTTTTACCTTTATCCCACATACAAAGGGATGAAGTGTTTCTTTTATCCATTGGGATATATAAGGAGCCCTCCTACCTTTATACCTACACCTAAACTCCTTGAGAAAGAAAATGTAAAGCATATAGCAAAATAGGCTAAGAGCTTGCTTTTTGTTTTTTTGAGAGTTCATCATCTTGAAGAGTTAAGCCTCTCTCTTAAGTGCTTAGGTCATATGGGAGGTGTCAAAAGGGTCTTGTAGCCCAACTTTGACAAGCCATCATTCCTAGGTTCTTTCTCAGGGCATCATCAACAAAACTACTTAGCACCATCATGATAAGAATTAAACAAGGGTTAGATGCTAAACCTTCATCAATAAAACTTTGAAACTAACAATGTTAAAACATCTAAAATCCTCTATTCTCTATTATCGTGTCCATTTTCATTTCCCCTTGCATGTATCCTTGTTCGGGGCATCATTTTTAACCCTTGTTGTCAATCACAAACATGTGGATCTCTTCATCTTGATAACAAAAAATTTGTACAAATGTCTTAACCGTTGTTGGGTTAGATATGTGCATTCCTACTTGTTTTCCCTATTAAATAATCTTGTTTCCTTCTCGTATTGCATTGCATTGTTGTATGTTGCGTGGAGTTGGTATTTTCAGCAATGGACAATTGTTCATAGTATTACTTTTCATGTCATTCTACCTTTTTCGTATGTTTATATTTTCATAAGGACCGATGACGTTGATCTCTTGGCAATATGATGACATCAAAATTGTTCCAATACACAGTGGCTAGAGGCTAAGCTCTTCTTTCCCCTCCTCCATATTTCTTATGCATCACTTTTCTCTCACCCCTAATCTTCTGTCTCATCGAGGCATCCTGCCCCTTCCCATTCTTCTATCTATTTCTCATCTTTTTTGATCGTCGATCGGCTTCTTTCATCACCCCATCGACACTTGAGGGGGCATCTCTCCCTCCTACTAATTTTTCCTCTATCCCTTCAAAGTTTTCTTCCATCTACTATCTTTGAAGTGGTGTCACTTACGTCACGCCAAAGAGGAGCAAATGTAGGCACCCATAATTACGCCCGAGTAATTTAAATACTTAAATTGCGCTAATTATCACCTTTCCCACAAATCGATGACATACCATCAAAATCTCTCATATTCCTTCCTTTTGTCATTAATTAATTACAATACACTAATTGATTAAGTCGCCTATCCAATTAACATCCTATTTAACGACCTTCTGTTAATTATTCACCCCTTATATCTAGACTAATTAATTATTATTAATTAATTAGTTTTCCCTTCTGTTTATCTAATAAATCAATATTTAATTGATTTAAGCCCCTTCTAATAGCCTAAATCATACTAATATTCTGTTATCCAAATTTCACCCCCAGAGTTAATTTGATAACATGCATCAGAGTTTTTAGTTCCAAGCAAGTAGATTGATTTAGGAGAAAATCGTAAAATTGGCTAAGTCCTACTCAAGACCGCCTTCGGGACAGTTGGAACAATTATACGCGGAAGGTGCGGATCGGCCGAAAAGCCTCCAGGTGGCCCAAATAGAAAAGGGACATCTGGGACAAATGGACGCGAAGGACGCGAATTGGCCCGTTCGGCCGAGACAGGAAACTTCAGCACAAGGACAAGTGGGACAAAGGGACGCGCGGGACGCAGATAGCTGAAGGAGCCGAAAGCCAATCAAATCACGCCACGTGTCACCGGCAGAAAAGGGACGAGGAGGCTCATTTCAGGCGGATCGGAAGTTTTTGTCCCAGACGGCACTGGGACATTTGGGACAAATGGACGTGAAGGGCGCGAAAAGCCAGCAGACACGCGGACTAACCAAATCATCACATGTGTCACAAAGAGAAAAGTCCAGAAGTCAAAGGGCAAGTTTTCGAGCACTGATCCGAACTAATGAAATAGTGCCACGTGTCCAAGTTTAAGGACCCACAAGAAAATTTTAAAGGAAATCCCGTGGAAAGGTGGAGAGAGAGAATTACTCAACGAATCAGGGCCTGCCACGTGTCGTCCAGATGGCAAAGCGCGGGAAAAGATTTTAAAACCTGTTCTTGCCTGTTTTGTGCCCTAAATCTTCAAACCTTCGTATCTTTCGATCCAAAGCTTGGATTTGCACGTTCTTTATATCAACGGAAAGCTGTTGAAATTCTCTACATGATTCTGGGATCAATCTTGCATTTTGGTGTAGTTTGGAGGGAGAAAATTAAGAAAACATCTCTGACGCGTGGTGATAGACAGAAGTAATGCTTCAACAACCAACTTTAATGCAGCAGACAGCTCGCCGCTCCTGTTAGATAGCCCGCCATTTTACCAGGATCCACCGCTTCTGCCATAATGAGATGATTTTAAATGCTACCAAGAAGTGGTTGGGGCAGATTCTGGATTTCCTCTCTCTTCCCCCTCATTTCTTGATATATATTGTAAAGAAGAGCTCCTTTAAGTGGTCGGACATTTTTTATTTTGCATCCTCCCTTCTTCCCTCGCTTGCAAGAGAATTTGTGGAGCCCTCAAACCTCCCATATGGGTTGTAATGCCATTCTTTTTGCCTCTTGGCCACTGCAATGTACTGTATCGACTCTTGAGCAATAATATATATGTTTGTGATTGATTCTCAACCCTCTCATGTATTCATTGCTGTCATTTTGATCTCTTATTGCAGTTTGGTTACCTGTGCATGGTGTTTGTATTACATCTATGTGGTCTGTGTTAAATTTGCAAAACAAGTTTCTAACATTCCTCGGTGCACCACCTTTGTAGTTTAGGTTTTATTCTATGCATTTTCCTACCCTGTCTCCTTTGCAAGTTAGATTAGGTTTTAGTAAACCCTCTGCATTTTTTTGTATGCATCTGAATAGAGGAATAGGAACCAGCCTTCTCTGGAGAATCTTTTCTCATCTTTACAAGTCCCACACTTGGAGAAAGGATTCCATGTTGTGCAATCACACTAGATGCTAGAGTGATCAACCTAGAAGCCTGATCTGCATCCAGGGGTGTTGTGAGTCTACAACAACAGTTTTGGCATGCCTGGTGGGACCCTAGAGGTCTCATTTTTACTGCAGCAAAGTTGATATGCATCTGCTGCAGTTTTCTTGCTTATAAGAGCTATTATTTACATATCTGGCGACTCCAAGGGGAAGAATCAACTGGTTTCAGCAGTGCAGGCCTGAAAACTCATGAGAAGAATCACCACAAGGTCAAGAGTTGGAGAAGAAGAAGTGTTGTTTGAATACCTGCAGTTATCTCCAAGAAGAAGGCAAAGAGGAAGAAGGATTCAAAGGTCTCCATCTCCACCAAACATAACTCTCTCAACTCCTCCATCTGATAGGCCTTTCATTCAGTATACAAGGGTTTTAAGACCGATTAGAATGGCTCAGAACAATCCCTACGTCAAATTCATAGGCAGCAGCCCACTTGCTCTCAATGCACAGCATCCAGTTCCTATTACAGCCTTGAAGAACATTCCCTACTTCACCGAAGAAAATCAGACTACTCCAGGTGATCATGTTAAAGATATTGCTAACCTTTGTGTAATCCAGGAAATTAATGAAATGCAAGTGGCTGTCAAGTTACTGGCATCTTCCTTCAAGGGTAAAGCATTACAATGGTTTAGGAGCCTTGGAGCTGGTTCTATCACAAACTAGAATCAGCTGTGTATTGTACTTCACGAGCAATTTGGAGAGAAGGGAGACAACTTGTCTATTTTGGAGCAGCTGACAACTATCAAGAGAGCCCCCAACGAGCAGCTGACTGACTTCAACTTCAGATTTCAAAGGTCTTGGGATAGGATTCTAGTGGCAGTCAGTCCAACAGCAGAAGGTGCTTTTCTATATTACCTTAAAGCTTTGAATTCTGATATTTCTATGTTAATTCAGTCCATGGGAGGCACAACAATCCCTATGGCTTATAGCATTGCCATTAGAGCCAAAAAATGTCTTATTCAAGCTGGTAAACTGGCTCCTAGGCCTCCCATGCCCTTGTATCCAAACTTAGAAAATCCAAGCACTAGTCAAGCACCCACTTTGGCTCCTGTTCCCACTCCTAGAAATCAGAGTTCAAATGAAGCTTCCACTTCATCTCCAAGTGCTTCAAATGAACTCCAAGAGGTCATGAAACAGTTACAAAATTTGGGAAATGAGTTGGTTACTATTAAGAGGCAACAAGCCCAAGGTTTTAGACCTTCCTATCAACCTCCAGCTCAACCTAATAGGCAGCCATACCAACCACAAAGACCACCTAACCCAGTTGCAAATGTGAATCAAACAAGGCCTCCCCCTAATAGACCATTCCAACCCTATAATCCAAATGCTATATCTACCTCTAAGGTATTAGTGCCAACACAGAACAACATTGCTCAAGAATATGACTGGTGCTTTCCATGCAATGAGCCTCATAACCAATCCATGTGTTTCAATGGTGCTCTCAATCAAGCACTGATGGTGACAACTACTGGTGTGGAGGGCGAGGGCAGTCAAGGAAACAGTCAACAACAAGAAACATTCCAATAGCAATCAGCCCCAAATGACACCACATTGGTGAACTGGCAAGCAGAAGATTTTTGTGGCATGAATCAAGTAGTTTCTCAAGGTGTCACAGCCAACACAAGGTCAAAGAGGAGAAATTTGGGTGAAGAACAGCCATTAGCCCCAGCGAATCCACAACCTTCCATGGCTCCACAAATGATTGGCAAGCAGAGTCCAGTTTCAAATACACAAGGGCAGCCAAGAACAGCCCCTAGGCCAACTCAAATGTCAGCTGTTGATGCCCACGTACAAGGAGTAAGTGTACAAACCAAGGGACAACAAAAGGATACTTCATCCCCATTCAGTATCATTGAACAGATGAAGAAAACTAACGTCAATATATCAATATGGGAATCCCTATCCATCCCAGGACAAAGAGATCTGCTACAAGCTGCCATGAAGGATTGGACAACTTCAAATCAGCAGGTTCAGATGCAAGACAAAGTGCTTACAAATGCTGCCCAGCCTGAAGGAAGCCATGGAGGGAAACAAGGTAAAATGTTGAAGCCCCCTCCTTTCTATGTTTCATTAATCATTGGGGATAAACTAGTACACAATTGCATGATTGATTCCGGGGAAAGTAGCTCAGTGATGCCCAAGTAAATAGTTGATCAGCTGGGTCTCCAATATGAAGTAATATCTAAAGGGGTAGTGTAATTGGATGGGACAGCAATAGCAACAGTTGGAGTGATTAAAAACTTGAGTCTTACCTTGCATGCATGTCCAAATGTTGTTGTCTTACAAGATATATCAATCATAGACCTTCCACCACTCTTTGCCCTTTGTTTGTCAAGGGACTTCACAGCCAAGATTGGGGGGTATTTTTTTGCTGATTGGTCTCACATGCTGTTTAGAACAAGGTACGGAAATAAGGCTACAATTAGGTATGAACCTATTGCAAACTTCCATATTGAGCCTTACACTCCAAGTCAGATTAATGCCAATTGCTTAGCATTTGATCAAGAAGATCACCCTAGTACTGATGAGGTTGACACCAAGGTTGGAAGTATCCTGGACCTAACTCTTGATGAATGGGAAAACAAGATACATGCTTTTGATCCCTATCAAGAAGTAGAAGAATCTGAGCTGGGAGTCTATTGTATACATGAAGAAAATCAACCTATTCCTAGCATCACCAAGCCAAGCCATAATGATGACAATGAGGTATGGTAGCTATTTTTTGACGGATCAAGGAGTAGGCAAGGTGCAGGAGGTGGAGCCATGCTTGTTTCACCTCAAGGCATCAAATATTATTTAGCTTTTCATTTCCAGTTTTCTTGTTCAAACAACACAGCTGAATATGAGGCCTTGATTCATGGACTTCATTGGACTAGGAAAAAAGGGATAAATAACTTGCAGGTGTTCGGGGATAGTGAGCTAATCATCAACCAAGTTAGAGGACAACACGCTACAAAGAACGACTTGCTGAGGAGCTACAAGAATAGGGTATGGGACTTCATTGAGGATTTTGAAGCTTTCAACATTGTGTCCATACCCAGGAAGAAAAATGAAGCCGCAGATAGGCTCGCAGCAGTTGGAGCAACATTTGATGTGGTTGACAACATCAAAAAGGAAAAAACACAACCACATATCCATGTGATTGTGAGGCCAGCAGTTCCAGATAATAACACCAGCTGGCAGGTGTTTGAAAACGATCAACAGATCGTCAATTTTTTACAAGAAGAGGCTGAATTCTTAGCTAGGAATCAGGACAGACTAGAGCAGCAGTATGGGGATCAAGTAGTGCAGCTGCGGACAAACAAGCTTCCCAAGGGTTTAGTAACGTTGGAGTCTATCTTCAACCCTAATGACCAGTTCCGTAAAGAAAAGGCTAACATACAGGTCAAGAGGGAAGATTTAGAGCCAATTCCGGTTGGGGAAGGCAAAACACTTCAAATTGGTAAAGTGGCCACTGAGCAGGAGAAATCAGATTTCATACAGCTTTGTCAAGAATTTCTAGATGTCTTCGCTTGGAGCTATAAAGACTTGAGAGGATTCAATCCGAATTTGGCACAACATACCATAGAATTGAATCCAGATGCTAAGCCCATCAGGCAAAAGCAGAGACCTGTTAACCCTCACATTGAGTCTCTAATGAAGAAAGAGCTAAATAAGCTAATAGAAGTAAGCATTATATTCCCGATCAAGCACTCAAGCTGGGTTGCTAACTTGGTTCCGGTCAGGAAGAAAAGTGGAGAAATCAGGTTGTGTGTGGACTTCCGAGACCTCAATAGAGCATCTCTCAAAGATCATTACCCGCTTCCTTCAATGGAACAAATATTGCAAGTAGTATCCAGTTCAGAGAGATTCTCTCTCCTAGATGGCTACTCAGGGTATAATCAGGTGATGGTGAAAGAAGAAGACCAATTCAAGACAGCCTTCACAACTAAATGGGGCACATATGCTTACAAGAAGATGCCATTTGGGCTATCCAATGCTAGTGCTACCTTTCAAAGGGCAATGGACATGGCATTCAAAGGCTTGATCAACAAGATAGTGCTGATATACCTAGATGATATCACTGTCTTCTCAAAGAATGCAGCAGACCATCTCTTTCACCTCAGGCAAGTGTTTCAGAGGTGTAGAAAGTTTGGAGTGTCTTTGAACCCCAAGAAGTGCATCTTTCTTGCACATGAAGGAAAACTTTTAGGCCATATTGTCTCGAAAGAGGGACTAGCAATTGATCTAGAGAGAGTTGAAGCCATAAGAGCACTACCACTGCCAAGTCACAAGAAGGCTCTTCAAAGCTTCTTGGGAAGGATCAATTTTGTCCGCAAGTTTATCCCAGATTTTGCAGCCCTTGTCAAGCCCATCACCAAAATGTTAAAGAAGAGCATGGCTTTTAAGTGGACAGCAGAAGGCAAGGAGAGTTTTGAAGCAATCAAAGAAGCTATCTCTCAAGCACCAACTCTCATCAACCCAGACTTCTCCAAGGATTTCATCCTCTATGCGTTTGGAGGTGATGACACTATTTCTGCCATTCTGGTACAGTAGAACAAAGATAATGATGAGTAGCCGATTGCCTTTTTTAGCCAGAGCCTAGATGACTGTGAGGTGAGGTACTCTTTTATTGAAAAGCATGTACTTGCAGTAATCAGAAGCTTGAAGAAATTCAAGCATTTAGTCTCAAACAACAAGGTCCAGTTGCTGGTCTCACATGCTAGAGTTAAGGACTTCCTCCTCAACAAGGATTTGAATGAGAAAAGGGAAGGTTGGATCACCCATGTCATGGAGTATGAGATTGAGATCAAGATCACCAAGCTGGTAAGAGGGAAAGGACTGTGTGAGCAGCTGGTTTTAGGGAAGCAAAAGGAAGTATGCAACAAAGAAGAGGCTGTTTTGACAGTCCAGGACAGCCATGAGCCAAGCGGAAATCATGAAGAAGACAATGCTTCCCTCATTCCTTGTTGGACCCAAGGTATTATGTACTTCCTAGGTACAGGCCAGTGCCCCCTAGAGATGAACAAGACCCAAAGGAGACACTGCAGATTACAGATTGTCCCGTATGCCATTGTTGATGGAGTTTTGTTCAAGAAAGATGTAAATGGAGTGCTGCTGAGATGCATTAGCACATGTCAGATTCAAAGGGTATTGGATGAGTTTCATGGTGGACCAGCTGGTGGCCATTTTGCGCCAAGAGTGATAGCTCTAAAAATCATGAAGGCTGGTTATTATTCGCCTAAAATCTTCAGCGATTGCTACGCATGGATCAAGGGGTGTAAGAATTGTGCATTCTTCACAGGAAAAGAGAAGTTTGCTGCCCTTCCATTGCATCCAATCTCAGTTGACCAGCCATTCATGCAATGGGGTTTGGACTTCATTGGAGTCATTAATCCCAATTCAAGCCAAGGGCATAAATGGATTTTGACAACCACAGACTACTTCACCAAATGGATAGAAGCAGTAGCACTCAAAGAGGTAAATGAGTCTAGCATCTTAGACTTTTATGAGGGAATAACAACCAGATTTGGTGTACTTGCTACAATAATCTCTGATAATGCATTGGCATTCATTGGATCTAAGGTGACTGAGTGGGCTGTCAAGAATGGTATTTACCTAAGCACTTCATCGAACTATTACCCTCAGGGTAATGGCCAGGCCGAGTCTACAAACAAGAACTTGTTGAGGATCATTAGGAGAACTCTTGATGAGAATCAGAGGTCTTGGCATACCAAGCTGAAATTAGCCTTATGGGCTGATAGGATCACTCCCAAAAGATCCACAGGTAACTCTCCATTCAGGCTTGTCTATGGAAGAGAGGCAATCTTGCCCATGTCACTTGAGTTGCCAACATTGGAACTCATGAAGCAGCTGGAGTTACTTGAATTTGAGCCCATGGAGGTGAGGTATACAGAGTTGATGGAGTTGCAAGAGATCAGAAATCAGGCATCCCAAGCAATGGAAAAGGATCAAGCTTTGATCAAGAAGACCTTTGATAAGAAGGCCAAAGATAGATCTTTTCAAGTTGGAGATCTAGTGTTGAAATGGGATGTGGACAAAGAAAAACCGGGAAGGCATTCAAAATTTGATGCCCTTTGGAGTGGCCCATACATGGTCACAAAGTGCAAGAGCAGTAATGCTTTCCAATTGGCCTCATTGGACGGTGAAGAACTGCAGATTCCAGTAAATAGAATCTATCTCAAACATTGCTACTAAAAATAAAAGGTTCACCCTTGTAAATATTAGCCTAGATTTCAATTCCTCTAAGTGCGTATGCCCATTGTCTTGTTGTAGTTAGGTTTCAGTTTCCCTAAGTGCTTTGGCGTGGGTTTTGTCACTCCTAGATTGAGTTTTTTACAGTTCAGTGTGCTCTCGTAGAGGGAGTTGCAGCATCAGGCTCATTTCAGGTTATTGCTTATGACTCCATGCCCAATGGATCGCTAAAAGGCCACTGATCTTCTACCTAGCAGGCAGGTGACCCCGAAAATTCATCAAATTGTTATCCAAATTTCACCCCCAGAGTTAATTTGATAACATGCATCAGAGTTTTTAGTTCCAAGCAAGTAGATTGATTCAGGAGAAAATCGTAAAATTGGCTAAGTCCTGCTCAAGACCGCCTTTGGGACAGTTGGAACAATTATACGCGGAAGGTGCGGATCGGCCGAAAAGCCTCTAGGCGGCCCAAATAGAAAAGGGACATCTGGGACAAATGGACGCGAAGGATGCGAACTGGCCGATTTGTCTGAAAATGGAAACTTCAGCACAAGGACAAGTGGGACAAAGGGACGCGCGGGACGCGGATAGCCGAAGGAGCCGAAAGCCAATCAGATCACGCCACGTGTCACCAGCAGAAAAGGGACGAGGAGGCTCATTTCAGGCAGATCGAAAGTTTTTGTCCCAGACGGCACTAGGACATTTGGGACAAATGGATGCAAAGGGCGCGAAAAGCCGGCAGACCTACGGACCAACCAAATCATGACACGTGTCACAAAGAGAAAAGTCCGGAAGTCAAAGGGTGAGTTTTTAAGCACTGATCCGAACCAATGAAATAGTGCCACGTGTCCAAGTTTAAGGGCCCATAAGGAAATTTCAAAGGAAAGCCCGTGGAAAGGTGGAGAGAGAGAATTACTCAACGAATCAGGGCCTGCCACGTGTCGTCCAGATGGCAGAGCGCGGGAAAAGATTTTAAAACCTGTTCTTGCCTGTTTTGTGGCCTAAATCTTCAGACCTTCGTATCTTTCGATCCAGAGCTCGGATTTGCACGTTCTTTATATCAACAGAAAGCTATTGAAATTCTCTACATGATTCTGGGATCAATCTTGCATTTTGGTGTAGTTTGGAGGGAGAAAATTAAGAAAACATCTCTGACGCGTGGTGATAGACAGAAGTAATGCTTCAACAACCAACTTTAATGCAACAGACATCTCGCCGCTCCTGTTAGACAGCCCGCCGTTTTGTCAGGATCCGCCGCTTTTACCATAATGAGATGATTTTAAATGCTACCAATAAGTGGTTGGGGCAGATTCTGGATTTCCTCTCTCTTCCCCCTCATTTCTTGATATATATTGTAAAGAAGAGCTCCTTTAAGTGGTCGGACATTTTTTGTTTTGCATCCTCCCTTCTTCCCTCACTTGCAAGAGAATTTGTGGAGCCCTCAAACCTCCCATATGGGTTGTAATGCCAATCTTTTTGCCTCTTGGCCACTGCAATGTACTGTATCGACTCTTGAGCAATAATATATATGTTTGTGATTGATTCTCAACCCTCTCATGTATTCATTGCTGTCATTTTGATCTCTTATTGCAGTTTGGTTACCTATGCATGGTGTTTGTATTGCATCTATGTGGTCTTTTTTAAATTTGCAAAACAAGTGTCTAACATTCCTCGGTGCACCACCTTTGTAGTTTAGGTTTTATTCTATGCATTTTCCTACCCTGTCTCCTTGGCAAGTTAGATTAGGTTTTAGTAAACCCTCTGCATTTTTTTGTATGCATCTGAACAGAGGAATAGGAACCAGCCTTCTCTGGAGAATCTTTTCTCATCTTTACAAGTCCCACACTTGGAGAAAGGATTCCATGTTGTGCAATCACACTGGATGCTAGAGTGATCAACCTAGAAGCCTGATCTGCATCCAGGGGTGTTGTGAGTCTGCAACAACACATTCCTCTAAATAGCTTCTATAAGCTTACATCTACCTATTAGTTAATCACCTTTGATTAATTAAAACACCCCTCAACTCCCATGACTTGCTAAGCATAAATTAAACCCTTCTAAAGTAAGGTTACCTTTTATAAAGCAACCTTATCCATTCCTAATCATGTTTGACCTTTATCCCACATGCAAAGGGATGAAGTGTTTCCTTTATCCATTGGGCTATATAAGGAGCCATCCTTCTACCTTTATACCTATAACTAAACTCTTTGAGAAAGTAAATGCAAAGCATATAGCAAAATAAACTAAGAGCTTGCCTTTTGTTTTCTTAAGAGTTCATCATCTTGAAGAGTTAAGTCTCTTTCCTAAGTGTTTAGGTCATATGGGAGGTGTCAAAAGGGTCTTGTAGCCCAACTTTGACAAGCTCTCATTCCTAGGTTCTTGGAACACCAATAGAACAACCATTTTTGGTAGCCATGGAGCCTACCTAGGTCCATTTCATTTATTTGTTGTTAGAGAATAGAGGATTTTAGATGTTTTAACATTGTTAGTTTCAAAGTTTTATTGATGAATGTTTAGCATCTAACCCTTTTTTAATTCTTATCATGATGGTGCTAAGTAGTTTTTTTAACTCTTGCTAATTAAGGCTATTTAGTTGTTAGTCTTTTACTCATATTAGCACTAGTCTAAAAACAACACATGCACACACCTCCTATCCAACCCATTCCAACTAAGCAACCACCTCTCAAAATTCTTCCTTCATCCCCTCCTCCTATCAAGTATTCTACAACATTACCCATTACCAATAATCAACCGCCTTTCAAAATCATTCCTCCATCCCCTCCTCTGATCACGTCTTCTACAACATTACCAATTCCAAATCAGCAACCACCAACCAAGCAAGACCAACCAATTCACCCTATTATAGCTATCCTTTTTAAACTTCCTCCTGTCAACCCCAACCCCAACATTGGTCCTAATCTTTCTCCTATCTTCCATCCTAATAACTCTATCAATTCTCATGACACATCGCAAACTATCCCACAATGGCATGGTCTCTCTCACATCATCACATAGATCTCTTTCACTACCACACTTGGGGGGCATTACACTCCCCCCTCTATTACTATCAGTTGTCTCTAACACTTATTATCATACTTCATGCTCCTTGCTTCATGACTAATCTTCCTATGTTCCGTCACACCCTTTTATATACACATTGTATCATCATTACCCTATGACGCACTCTAGTTCCATGGTTCATACTCGACTACTGAGGGTCTACTTCTGAAATGAACCTCACATCCACTACATTTTCCACTATGTGTTTCATGGTGTATATTTTCTCGCATCTACTCTCGCACGATAAACTCATTACCCGATGACACACTCTTGTATTATGGTTCATTCTTGACTTTTTAGGGTTCTTATAAATGAAGCTCATCTCAAACACATCCATTGGGGGGCACGCTACCCCTATCATCTTCAAACTTTGTATTCCATACCATCCCACTCATACATCTCATTTGCATATCTTGGTTGCATCTATTCTTACTAGCTTATTATAATTACATGTTACACTTTGGTTCCCATGCTAGATGGATTCTTAGTATGTCATTATCATTCTATATATACACATGCACGTTTAATTGGTATTTTGATTTGAATTCAGATCTCTTACAAGTTTTTACATGCTACAATTATGTTTGGCACTATACCTTTTACTAGTCCCACCAAGGCTCCTGGGAGCATCTACTTTAACTACTACCACATTCTACACACTTTAGGTTCTATTTCTACATTATTCATTGTTTCTCATTGCAAGTTACTCTATTGTTTTTGTTTATTTATACACGCTTTGACATAAAATTTATCTTTCTTACATGATAACGGGTGTTTCATGTGTAGCATTTTCTTTGTAGGACTATATACAACCATGGCTATCTGTCACATTTTACTTGATATTGTTTGCTATTATATGTCATTATTTGTTATTATATGTCATTATTTGTAAGAAATGCCTTATGTCTGGTATGATCATTATATGATTTAGACCGCTTCAGCCCTAATTATCTTATGACATTGTGAGTGATGTCCCATGTTTGAAATCTTCTTTTCGCAGTCCATATTGTCTGCACACTTGTTTGTTACATTATTTTATATTGCATACTAGCTATGTTTATTACTAAAAAATATTTCTATCCCACTTTTTTTGCATGTTCCTTGGTTTCTACCATGTACATCCCCTACCCCCTGAGGCTATCTAATTCATATCAACATCAAGTCCTCTCCTTTGGAATGCATTATCCTATTATCGTCACATGCACCCCAAATGAGGGGGCATACATTGGGTGAACAAATCACCCCTAAAACAGTTCAAAGCTATAGTTTAGGTCAGCATAGTACAAAAATAGTACAATAACACAGTCACAAAATGGCCCAGAATCAAACTTGGGTCAGAATCATAGAGCAGACACCACCTCCTAGAATCAAACAGTAGCACCTAGGCACTTGTGTCTTCCCCTGGGTGCTAATGTCATGGGGGTAGATACAAATAATTTCTTAGTATAGAACACTCTAAAACAGTTCTAGAGTTACATGCACAGACCGTCAGTTACAAAATGCATGTTATCTCCAATAATTAATCACAATAGTTACAATCAAGAACTAATCAGAACAAAAAGAATAAATCGGTAAGTACCATCTACATTGGTGTTTATCGAGAAGAGTCATGGAAGGAGAGTAAAACTAGACCTCGCTCCCCAATACTTTCTCTTTGGCATGAGATATCCCAAAAAACTCACTCTTGGCATGATATCACCCAAAAAAATTGTACTTGGTGTGAGATCTCCTAATAAACTCGCTCTTGGCATAAGATCTCCCAAAAACCTCACCTTTAGCATTCGGATCTGTAAATTCAAACAAGAGACTTTTATATCTCTTACTCCATTACATATCAGGTACACACTTTCCTTTTACACACTTTTTTAATCTTTACATATTTATACACATGTTACTTTAATTTTTCATAAATAGAACTTTAATTACTTTTTTCACTCTTCTTTTTTAGGTTCTTGATTTAACAAAAATAAACTAGAGAAGTGTATATTACTTTGTTAAATTTTTGTATGCTACAACAAATAAATATGATAGTAAATAACAACAATGAATTAAGAAAATAAGCAAAGGAAGTAAAACCCTAACTACAATAGAGAGTTAGGTAACTTAGTTGGTTTTGCAATAATCCCGATAGTATGGGAAGGTAGAAGACAAGTAGAACGGTAGTAAAGGACTTTGAAAAAATAACCCAAAAAATGTAGGAGTGCACGAGGAGTAGGGACCAGGGCACCTGGACTGGTACTAGGGCGTCTGGGCACTAGGATCCCTTCCTAGGTGTTAAGGTCTATGCAGGAGCTCTGGAGATAATTTTAACAAGGTCGTTACTTGATCTGAAACCTTCATTGTTTGTCACTAGATGGTAGCACTATGATCACCGATTTTGTTGATAACATGCAATAATAAATCACCTGCAAAAACCTTAAAAAGAACATCAAATCTTAAAAAATAAATATGTAATGAGAGTTCAGATTCTGTCAAAAATTGATCTTATGACATAGCGTTGCACTACATCTTAGACCCAATGTAGTTCTATGTGTGTGTGTGGAACTATGCCCTAGGTGGATCTCTTGCATGTCGCACTTAATAGCAATCAAAGTAGCTAGATGTAAAAAGATGTAATAGATGTGTGCATGGAATAAAATCAACTTCCCTCCTGTGTTTGATGCATAAAAATAGCCATTATCCCTTGTAATGGTTCTAGATGAATGCAAAGATGCTCTTAAGTGCTTATGAGATGCAACCTTAGGTGATAGCATAGATTCTTAGAGCTTGGTCCTTTAATTTGGTCACATAATTTTATATTTATATGCTTCTCTTGTTCAAATTTCGTAATTTATCACTAAAAGGCCAACCCCTAAGAGATAGAGATGCCCAACAGCTAGAAAGGACCCAAGAAGGAGAAAGTAAAGTACAAAGAGGTATAGTGAACCTAGAGGGTACGAGCGTGCTTGGTCATTGGTGTCCTAGCTAGGCATTGGTGTCCAAAGCCAGAAAAGGTGAAGTATGAAGGGTCATACTAGGCAGTGAGGTTTGTAAGGCCAAGAGGGAGGCTAGAAAGGAAACTAAGAGGCCAAGTATAATGATCGATTAGTATTATTCTCTCATAAGAATCATATGAATACTAGTAAATGATTAGGACCTCGTAATGTACTCAAAGTTCTTGACTTAGTGTCTACATTTTCCCCCACTTTATGTTGGTGATCGAAAGCTGGGTAACATAAATTATATATAGATGTGTACCTGATAACCATGTAGATTGATGTAAAAGAGTATGTTGAGACAAGAAAAGTGTGGAGCGATAAAAAAAGTGTGAAGCAGGGATGTTATAGAAAAGGAAGTAAAATTAAATTTATGATAATGACCGTAGGGTGAAAACGCACGTGTAAATGTAATGTTGTTGATGATGTTCTTAGAGTTTGATTTATGTGTTGATGTTGATTACCACTTCCCATGAGGATGGACTTGTAAAAGATAAGAACAAACAAATAGTCAAATATGAGTGTATATGTGTAAAATTCATGTAGAAGTGTGTATAAATGTGTAAATAATAGAAAAAGGAACATGTGTACCTGATCTGTGATGAGAAAATGTTATAGAAAGGATCCTGAAGATGTTGATGAAGAGAGATTTTTTAGGGTGATCTCATGCCATGAAAAAATTAGTGTAGGGAGAAAGTTCTAGTGTCATTCTACAACCTTTGACTTCTTCCCGAAGTTGTTGAGCACGTTGATCATCATTTTTTAGGCAATCTTATGCCACAAAAAAATTATTGTAGTGAGAAAGGTCTAGTGTTATTCTCCAACCTTTAAATGCTTCCCAAAGTAAAAAAAACCATTATAGATGGTGTGTATGAGTCTGATCCAATGTGAATAAGTGTGATCAAATGTGATTGCCAAGTGTTGAAGGAGTGAAAAGCCTATGTGACAATGATGAAAATTGTACCAAAATAAAAAAATGCTATGTATCTACCCCCTGGTCTCAGACACCCAAGAAGGGAAAGAAACACCTAGGCACCCAAATCTGATTCTAGGCACTAATTTATATGCTAAAGTAAGTAACCAAGTTTGATTCTGAGCCATGTTTGTTGTAGAATGTGTTTACTTTTTGTTGTACTGTACTAAACTGTGATTGTATACTGTTGAACTATGACTGTAACTATTGAATGGGGTGACTGATTCCCCCCTCATTTGGGGTGAATGTGACATCATTAGGAGGATGCAGCCAAAAAGAGGACCCCATGCTCAAGTGATACTGGTACGTCAGAGGGAATGTGCTTGGTAGAAACCAAGGCACATGCAAACAGTGGCTAGAAGATATGTGTTAGTGCAAACAACCATGTATATAGAAAACAATGTAAGCTATCAAGCAAGAAGACAATGTAGATTGTGAAAAGTGGGTTACAAACATAGTACATCACTCATGACATCGCAAGACAATTGAGGCCACAATGGCTGAAAGCATACATTGTGCATACAAGATAAAGCATAGGGCAGAGCTCGCAAACAATGGCAAATAAGAGTAAGCAAAAATCATATAGCCATGGTGGAAAATAGGTCTTGTAAGGAAAATTTTGCACATCAAGCACCCATTAGCATGTTAGAAAGATATAAAGTATTTCAAAGCATGTATAATCCGATACAGTAGTATGTTATGTACAATAGTGAAATAAGAGCACCTGAAATGAGTACGAATGTGGATGCCCCCAAAAGCTGTTGCAAGACTGGAAAGAGGTATTACGAAAAGAATCCATGTTGTGTGTATCAGTCTGTGTAAGGTATTTGATCACAACTAGAAATAAAGTGAACACACATGTGTGTATGATAAATATAATGACATACAAGATATCTATCTATCATGTGTAATAAAATGTACATGTAATCATAAGCGAGTAAGATCTATGTGTAACCAAGATATGTAGCATGTTGTGGATGAGATGGAATAGAATGAAGTATGAGTTTGATAGTGGTGGCATACCCCCCGAGTGTGGATGTCTACATGAGTGAATTATGGTTCATTTATAAAATGCCCCTCAGCAATCAAGAATGAACCATATAGCAAGAGTGTGTCATCGTAAAATGGTTTGAACGATGTTGTTGTATGTGAGAAAAATTTATTGTTGAAGTACAACAAGTAGAGAGTGAGAAAATTGATATTCTTATTTGTATAGACCCCTCAATAGTCAAGTAAGAACCATATAACCTGAGTGCATCATCGGGTAGTGTGCGTTATAAAGGTTTGATCATGATGCATAGAATGTAGAATAGAATAGCATGATGTGTGAGGAATATGTGCTAGAATAATGTAGATTGTAAGTGTGTAGGGTGAATGTGTCCAATGTAGAGAGGTATAGTGTGCAAGGAAAGATATATAGAGTTTGTAGAATGAGCAAGTGTAGAAAGCACAAAGTGCATATGATGTGTAATAGATGCAAGAAGAGGATGTTGTAGATGTGTAAGATGTGCAATGTGTAGAAAGCGCAAAGCGTGCATGATGTGTAGTATAAGTAAGAAGATGATGTCAAATATGTGTAGAGTGTGAAATGTGTAGAATGTGTAGAAATCACAAAATTCATAAGATGTGTAATAGATGCAAGAAAAGGATGTACGAAGCACACAAGATGTATGATGTGTAGGAATAAGAATTTTTTATAAGTACAAAATGTGCAGAGTGTGAGGTTCATGTGTATAGTATGCCCTCAACAGTTGAGTGTGAAATAAAGCACAAGAGTGCATCATAGGGTAGACAAGATGCCGGGAGTGTATCAAAATATATGTGATGAATACCTATAGATGTAAAAGAGGATGTATGGAGTATGACAATAGAAAGGAAGGACTCGTGATGATGCATGATTCCCCTCAAGTTTGTATGTTGTATGGAAGAATCAAGTCACATTTTCTAAAAGATCATCATTGGGGTGATCAAAGCCAAATGGAGAAGCATCGGAGACTTGATAAGTGATAGTATGAGGGGGGTCATATAATGACCCATTATGACATAAATTATATATTTCCATAGCATATTCTTCATTATCCAAAGGTAGTGGTGGAAAACCATGTGCATGCCATTGAGAAATATTTGGAGAGTAGGTAGGGGATGAGTGATTGCTAATGGAAACAATTCCCAAAGGCATGGGGAATGAAATATAGCCATGATCAGGAGCTAGAGTGCCCCTAATGTAATCAAGCCATGACTTCCCAAGTGTAAGTGGAGAAGAGCATGGAGCTCATACCATAAATACTGAGAGATAGAATACATGAAGATCATAAGCAATAATAATGTGAATATATCCATGATAGAGATGAGGAAAATTAAGTGGAGGGAGGAGATCATCTATTGTAAATCCAAGCCAAGTAAGCTATTGTGTGTGCAGATAGTAGCAAAGCAAGTAGGATCAAATGGAATATGATGTCAATAATATTTATTCACGATGTACATGTGAAAGGAGAGTGTGTTATTGTAGAATGCTCGTGTGGAGTTTGTATGGGTGGAAAAACATCCAATTTATGGATAGACCCCCGATAGAGTACCATATCATTAGTAACAGGGGGTGGTTTTTGAATTGATATCCATCCGAGCCAACCCCAAAAAAATTACATCTAAGTATGAGTCATCAATCTCAATAGGAGTGAAATTAAGGCTACGTAATTTATCATCAGTAAGTTTGACAGTATCAACCTCATCATCAGAGTCATCATTGCTGACATAATCTTGGATGGTAATAGAATCAATAGTAGTGTTAGGATTGGATCCAGATATATGAGCGATAACCTCTAGGAGAAGTGTAATAGTATTAGTGGTAGAAGTATCTGCAGTGGGCGATATAATATCAATAGTATGAGTAGGAATCAATGGTACGCTTGCAGATGTGGATGAAGGTAGTGAAACCCTAGGCTCACCAACATCATATCTATCAAGACTGTGAAATGGAATAGGCTGCAATGGAGGGATAGGCATAGTAGTATTAGGATCTGTGTGCCATTATTTGAATGGTTCGGGTTCAACAACAATTGTATTCTCATAACCATCATGTAAGAACTTGACACACCAATGTACTGTAAACGGTACTACACGTATAACATGAATCCATGGCCTACTTAATAATAAGCTAAACTGGAAGGAGGCTTCGATGAAAAAGAACAATGTAGGCACAATATTAGGGCCAACCTAGATAGGTAAAGTAATAGTACCCAAGCATGTGTGGGGGAATCATAACCTTGAATGAGAGTATATTTCTTGGTGATTAGATTATATTAAATACCAATTTGTTTAAGAAGAGAATGAGTGCATAGATCTATAGTGGACCCATTATCAATCAATACTCACTTGAGATAGATTTTTCCGATAATAGCAGTGATAGATAGTGGAGCACATGGGTTGTCAATAGAAAATTTAGGTATGTCCTCATCATTAAATGATATAGCATGTGGTAGATTTTAAAGAGATTGAATAAGATGTGTAAGAGCAACCAGGGAGTTAGTACTCTCAATGTGTATAGAATGAAGAGCAGATTTTAATGTATTACGATAGTCAGGTGCATTGTATAGTAAATCATAAAGAGAGATTTTAGTGGGTGTGTTCTTAAGTTGTTCAACAATTTCATACCATTTATTGGTGGTTGTAGGATTTGTAGGAGTAATAGGTGGTCAAATAGAATCTGGTGTATTTGTAGGAGGATGAGTGCGGTGAGTAGTAACAACATTGATAGTTGGGTCAACCATAAGAGTAATGAAGTGAGGAGGGTGATGAGTACGATCGTTCATGAAATTAGTAGCAAAAGTAACAACACCAAAATATTTGGTTAAAGAAAAAGAAGGATAAGAAGAGCAATCCATGGATTCAAAAGTAGGAGAAAGATTTTCATACATTCTCAGAAAGGTAGAGTAGGAATGATTGGGTTCACCAAATGATTTTAAAAAATAAACTAAAGTAGTGTAGATTACTTTATTGAATTCTTATGTATGCCATAACAAATAAATATGACATTAAAGTATAAAAATGACTCAATAAAATAAGAGAAGGAAGTAAAACCCTAAGTGTAATAGAGAGTTATGTTACTTAGTTGGTTCTGCAATAATCCCAGTAGTATGCGAAGGTGGAAGATAGGAAGAACGAAAGTACAAGACCTTGAAACCAAACCTAGAAAAATGAAGGAGCGCACGAGGAGTAGTGACCAAGGTTCCTAGACTGGTACTGGGGTGTCTGGGTGTTAGGATCCCTTCATGGGATGCAGGGCCTGCGCAAGAGAAGCGGATGATTTTTACAGGGTTGCTAATTGATCTAAAACCCTCATTTTTTTTCACTAGATGGTTGCACTACGATCATTGATTTTGTTGATAACGTGTAATAAATAAATCACCTGTAAATCCCTCAAAAGAACATCAAATATTAAAAATGAAGATGTAAAATGAGGGGTCAGACTATCTTCAGCTGTTAAACAAGTGATCTTATGACTAAGTATTGCACTACATCTACACTCATACCCAATGTATTTATATGTTTATGTGTGCAAAATCATGCCCTGGGTGACTCTTGTGTGTGTCACACTTGATAGGGAGAAAATTAGCTAGATGTAAAAAAGATGTAATAGATGTGTCCATGGAATAAAATGAACTTCCCTCATATGCGTGTGATGTATAAAACCATTCCTTATCCCTTGTAATGGTGTTCTAGATGAATTCAAAGATGCTCTTAAGTTCTTATGAGATGTAACTTTAGGTGATAGTATAGATGCTTAGAGCTTGGTCCTTTAATTTGGTCACATAACTTTATATTTATATGTTGCTCTTGTTCAAATTTTATAATTGATCACTAAAAGGCTAACCCCTTAAAGATAGGGACGTCAAATGGCTAGAAAGGACCCAAAAAGGAGCGAGGAAGTACCAAGAGGGTTCCTAGGGCTCCAAGGGGAGCGGGTACCTGGGCGCTAGCATCCTAGCTAAGCACTGGTGTGGAGCTAGAAAAATGGAAGTATGAAGGGGTCATCCTGGGCCAGTGGGTATGTAGGCCACAGGGAGGTAGAAAGGAAACTAAGAGGCCAAGTATAATGACTTCGATTAGTATTATTCTCTCATAAGAATCATATGAATAGTAGTAAATAATTAGGACCTCGTAATGTACTCAAAGTGTGTGATTTAGTGTCTACAGTTTATCCTTAATGCGCAACAAGAAGAATCCTACATCAGAAAATACAATCATAATAACATGTATAAGTTATGCATATGCTTCACCCCTAGGTTCCACTTCCCTTTTCCTAGTCTCCACGCTTCACATTACGATCTCTTCACACTTTACTTTTCCACTTGGCACGTTACTCACCACACTCTCTATAGGATCATAAGATATGCATCTTCTATCTACTTTATGTTATCGAGTATTCACTCAATAACATAAAGTAGGAGGAAAAAAGTTAGACACAAAATATGGCACTGGGTACATCTCTAAGTCCAATAAATCATAATGTATTAGGATTCCTAAGAAAAGAGAAATTGTAGTTAACAAACGATTCTTTAGCAATTTTATTTGTTCTTATTTCTCTTTGGTCTTCACTACACCTAATACCTGAATGATTTAATTTTATAGACACAGGACATGGCACCCCAGTTAGGCACATTAACGCCCAGGTTACGCCTATCCCATACTAGGAACTCCGAACCCTGCTTACTTTAATCTCTCTTTTTGGGCCTCTTTTATCTTAGGAATCTTCTTTCACCGTATGGGTTGGCCTTTTAGCTGTAAATTACGAAATTCAAACAAGGGGAATCATATATATACTTAGTTAGTTATCAAAAATAAAGGACCAAGCATTAAGCATTACTATCACCACCTAAGCTTTCATCCAAAGGCACTAAAGCACTTCAAATTCATACATATAGAATCCATACAAGGGACAAGGGTTGCATAAATTCTACGTACACTGTATAGGAGGGAAAACTCTATTTTATTCTATTCACACATATTATTACATTATTACATTATAGTTATAACCCTCTATCATTTGTTCAACTTTCACAAGGGCATCCTAGGAAACCATTTCGACACACCCACACAATAACTACATGGATTATGAGATGTAGTGCAGTGCTCATTCATAATTTCACTCTTTAGATGACTGTCACGATCAATTTGACTCCCCATTTAGTCATTTACCG